>BLKR01001269.1:0-314376 GCA_011170035.1 Teleogryllus occipitalis
GCACTGAGCCACCTCTCCCGGTCGAGGCAAGAAAGAGTACTGCGAGGTTCCGCAGGGGCGATTTCTGCTTGTAGATCGTGAGAGCACTGAGCCACCTCTCCCGGTCGAGGCAAGAAAGAGTACTGCGAGGTTCCGCAGGGGCGATTTCTGCTTATAGAGCACTGAGCCACCTCTCCCGGTCGAGGCAAGAAAGAGTACTGCGAGGTTCCGCAGGGGCGATTTCTGCTTGTAGATCGTGAGAGCACTGAGCCACCTCTCCCGGTCGAGGCAAGAAAGAGTACTGCGAGGTTCCGCAGGGGCGATTTCTGCTTATAGAGCACTGAGCCACCTCTCCCGGTCGAGGCAAGAAAGAGTACTGCGAGGTTCCGCAGGGGCGATTTCTGCTTATAGATCTTCGTCGGCGCTGCGCGAGCGCTGGCGCGGACGCCGGCGCGGACGCGGACGCCGGCGCTGGCGCAGGCGGGCGGTGACGCCGCGGCGGCCGCCGCACTCGCGCGCATCAAGGCGCCGGTGACGCGCGCCCGCCGCCTTGCAAACGAGGCGCGGGGCGGCGCCATTATGTGCTAATGACGCGGCGCGCGCGCGCGCTGCACAATGGACAGGCGCGTGCGTCGCCGTCCGCGGCGCGTCGGTCGCGCGCGCTGACGCAGCCGTCCCCGAGGGGGCGGCGAGATGCAAGTGCGACTGCGCGACCCGACCCGACCCGACCCGGCGCGCGCGCGCTCAGCGTCCGTCGCGTCATCGTCGTTGCGCACCGAGATGGCGGGCGTCCCTTCTTCCGCTGGCGCACGGCGGGGATGGTGCGCAAGCGGATGTGCGCCCGACGCGATCGCATGACGGGAGGGCGGGCGCGTGCGCAAAGCGGAGCCACGGGCACGCGCCCGGTGGGGGTGGTCTCCGCCAGGCACGCGCCGAAGGGGCAGATGGCTGCTGCCTGGCGGACGGGAAGGACCGTGGGTCGGCGGACGGGCCAGGCCTGGCCCGGCGGAGCGGACCGGCGACCTCCTCGGCGCGGCTCCGCAACAGCGTGGGTGAGATCGCGACGTTTGACGAAACACACACTCGGCGTACCCTGTCAGAAATTACATTAAATTTACTGTACGACTGTACATGAATCTTAATGTACCTTGTACATCAAAATTTAATGTACGATTGTAGATGAATTTTAATGTACCTTGTACATTAAAGAGAGATGAATGTACATTAAATTTAATGCTTAAATTTAAATCAATGTGGATTTAATGTACGACAGTTAACTTATTTGTGTACATTAAATTTAATTGTATACATAATTAAATTTGATGTACACGTAATTAGTTAAGTTAATGCCTTATTTTACGTGGCGAAACTCGGGCCATCAGGCCCGCTCTTCCGTGTAACCACGCAAATTTCGCTACGCTCCTTTCACCACATAGCGGAGAAAGGAGGTATTATCTTGGGCGACGAAACAAGCGGATCTCAATTTTGCTTAGAGGCTTCTTTTAGGTTTGAGGATCTTTTACATGCAGTAAATATACTACATAGGGTAGCCAGCTTTACTTCCCCACCGAAGGAAGACGTACGAAGGTTTTTTCGCCCTTAAAAATCGACGGCTTCGATCGCAAACTCTGGTACAACAGTCCGGTACGCTGACCGTTATACCACCGAATCCGCAAAATCCGTTATTAAATGTATTGTACATGTACATTAAAGTTACTGTATGTGTACATTAAATTTAATTTACGTACATGAAAATTACTTTCATGTACTTTTACATTAAAAGTAATGCTGAAGTTCTCACAGTTTAGCCTTCGCGAATTAATATTTCAGAAATCTCTTTCCGCTCTTATCACGAACCACGTAGAACTAACTGAATCCCATAAAACCAGTTTTCGTATGTGCGGTAGAGTCATTTCCGTTATAGATGCTTGTAAAAAGCTGAAAACTAACGCAACCTTCCGCAATATATTTCCTAAACTCTAATCATTAGAGCCCGTACAGTTACTCGAAGTTCTATGACATTAAATCCAAATGTAAAAGCACTCAATAACATTTTTCATTCATCGACCACATTTGAGTAATGTACACGTCTCCCTCCGAAGGAATCCCACGTTAAACTTCAATTGAAGACTATCAGAACAAAGGCGTAACAAAAAGCAATGATTATAGTCCGAGAAATTATCATTCCCGTGCAGAACTTCGGCAAATACCAGTCGTCCATTCCCCTTAATCATTCTCTGAAATTAAATAAGTAGATATTGTAATGGTTTCTCTCGAAGCCCGGAAATACAAGACATTTATATTTTTATTTGACTGGCCGCATTCAGCACTACATATTCGAAGTAATTTTCTGTGTGACCGTATTTTTCGACACAATTCTAATACACGTATTAATTATTATTGTATCTATTTTAAAGTCCATTTCCGAATCAAATTTTCGTCATACCCGTTTTTATGATTATCATTGATGGTTTTAAGGTGAAATTGCACAACTTCGGCAGAGGGGCTCTGGCGAGGACACTGGTTTGAATGGAGAGGAGACAAAAAAAATGAACGACAAATTTTATTATATAATGAATAGTTTCTGAGTTTTAGCTGTTGTTACTTATGGTAACAAAATTCTTACCAATAAAGATTCCTCGCAATCACTTCAAATGTTTAAAGTAATTTACTGTCACAGAAAAATGTTATCAGAAAAATGTATTGTACTTAAAATTCTAATGAAACTTCATAAAATGTTATTAAAACAAATAAAACCTGTCGGAATTGTCTCGGATTTGCTTGTATACTAGTAAAATTTCTGTAAGAAATATCTGCCACAATAAAAATGATCAACTAGTATCTTTAAAGACGCTAAATTATCTTAATATATTTTTAAATGTTTAATTATTCATGAAACAAAGTTATAGTAATGGTTTTCATTTGTCAGTTGTGTGTTGCAAGTAATCCCAAGTCCGAGTAATTCACGAATTCTGAACTCTACAGTTTAGAAAATCTAATGAATGAGAAAGGTTCTGCCGAAATCTTTTAGGTTTTTACAAGCATCTGCAATAGAAACTCTACAACATACGCAAACTACAGGTGCTAGAGTGCCACAAAAGTTCTCTAACTAGTGAGTTTTCTAATCTCTCTAGTCTTGGCTAACTTTCTGGTGTAGCTCGTTCTCTCTCTTCCCGCTACATAAAGCTACATGGTCCCGTCGCCTAAAACACAAATGTTTACATTTTTTCAATTTGTATTTGTAAAGCTTTTTCTTCTCTAATAGTAGAAATGTATGATTTTAAAAATATTAAAAAAGTGTAAAACAAGATCCTGAAGTAGAACTTTAAAGTGTTCTTTAGTAAATTTCATTTGAGCGTCCCTGAAAATGCGCAATTTTGAGATCATTTTCATAGAAAATTTTGTTTTAAGAGAAACTTAATGAGAAATCATTTGAAGCACTTCTGTTCGCAAGTACAATAATGTATTAAATGACCGTAATGTAAAAACGTGTGAGACATTTAAAACAAATACATTTGTATGATTTTTGAAAGCTGAAAATACGTCAATGTGCTTATGTTATGCAATTCAATGCATTTAACCCTAACTGTCCAAAAAGTTTCAAAAAAGAAAATTCGAGTTTTTCTCAAAATGTGCAATTTTGATCTCATTTTCACAGAAAGTTTTTCAGCTTTCGAAAATCATCATAAGACACTTGAAGGATTTGTTCTCACAAATGCAATAATGTTTAAAACCGCCCGTAATGTAAAGATTAACGACGAGAGAGTTTCTTACATTTGGGTGATTTTTCAAAAATCAAGAACACATTAAAATGGCTTCAATTTTATTCAGTGCATTGAACACTATCCGTATAAAAAATTAAAAGAAAAAAAGGATCCGTTTTTGTGAAAAAAAATTATATTGTCAATATTTGCCTCAAAATTGCGCGAAAAACTAATATTTGTAAACAAATGTACGTGACATGAAAGACCAAATCGTGAAGATCCGACTTTATTCTAATAGGAAATCTGTCTTCATTATTGTAGTAGGAAGACGCCGAAAAAATCCTGAAATTTTGCAATTTTGGAAAGTTTAACGAAAGTAATACATGCGCCATTTTACATTCGTGTTTGTTCTATCTCAGAAAAAAAAATAAACCAAGAATTTGAAGTTATTCTTCAGAAAATATTGAAAATGTTGTTGAAGGTTCATGTAAAGTATCCCTCAAAATTAAAACATCCGTTTAAAATTCAAGGTACCACGACATTAGCCCAATCAATTTCCAGTTTGGTGAAAATCGTGTATATTATTTGACCTCTAGCGTTGTTCACAAGACGGGCGGGCAGACAGACGTTTTGTCTTTATTCAATTTATCGTTATCATGGACCCACGAAACGTTGTACGTGTGACAGAAAGTAATTTACATATACGAACATGAACTATCTACTTTTTTGATAATACTGACCTACAAAACTAATTTTTCTGCCGCAAATCGTCGTTTTTGCAGCAGCTTTACGTACCTTTCTCTATAGAATGTATGTATGCATGGAAGTGACAGTGACACTTAGGATCTACAAACGTGTTGTGGCTGTACTTTAGATTTATAAACAAACATTATGACACCAATTATTTCTTATGTATCGTAGTATTGTTAAGTATCTAATAGTGAAAATTGGTTTGAGGTTAAGTTTCATTCCATTTGAATAAATCGAAGATCGTTTGTCAAAATTATTGATCGCACGTGAATTCCACCATATCTTTTGCCATTTTGTCCCTGTTCGTTCAGAGTAAACGGCAAATTCATTTTTTATTGCTAAAGTATTCGTGATCATTTATTCGTATGTAATTTGACTCTCGTTTCTTACTAAGAAAGAAGAAACAAATTATTCACCGGGATAATTCTAAACGCATCTAAATAAGAATATCCCTATCAAGTGTAATGTTGGAATCTGAAACGAGTGAAGTCTGAAAAGAATCTGAAAAGTGAATCTGAAAAGAATGATTTCGACTGACCATCTTTTCTGTTTACCATCAAATCTATAATTGATATTCGTAATTTAATGCTATTGTACATGCGAAAACATCGTTACTGTCTTTCGAATTAACGTTTACATGAAGTGTCACTGAAGCACAATGGAGTTACTGCCTTTAGAAATTAAAATGAAAAGTTTCTAAATTATCGAAGAAATAGATTTAAACGGCGATCCACGAAAATAATTTCTTCGTAAAGGTTCCAACTTGTAGAATAATTAAAAACAACACAAATTATGTTAATTGGATTTATCAAACCAATATTGACACAATATTATTTATTGCAGATAACAAATACACAAATTTGCAGGCAGCGTATACAGTCTCTACAGCTTTATATTAACAAGCCGTTGCGTAATTTTACGTACTACTCGGAATAAGAGTCCGGTCTAATGTTAATGGATCTTATTTGTATTCTTTTCGTCAATATTTGTTTTTGTAATAATTCAATTTAAATTCAATTCAATTTTAATTGCTTAAAGGATTCACCTATTACAAACTTCTGTGTACAGCACACAGCTCAATCACAAACATCTACAATTATAAAACAGTTCCGATAATGCATGGAATATATTATTTAAGTAAAATATAGATTTTTCTTGATACTAATTTATTTTTAAAAAAGTATATTTTAACTTTTCTGGATCAGTTAGACACAAGAGTTAAGACACTTGAAACAAACATACAAACAACATAGAATACAAAAGAGTTATGATAAACATAAGGTAAATAAATATGTTATTTTTCGCTCCATAGAATCAATGTAATTCAGTGAAACATTGATAGGACAAAACAAATAAATCATAAATAATCCAAATCAGTAGTAAATATATGTAGGACTAGATCTTGAACAAAAGTTCACGAACTTCTCTACTTACAGTCCGAGTATTAAAAAAGGGCAAAAAATGTTCAAAACGGTAACACCAAGATCGTGAATACCATTCGTATCGAGTTTCTCTGCTATTTTTATTTATTTCTATTTTTAAAATGACAACAAAACGGCACTGAGTAAATTATTAAACGAAATAAACGACATATAATGGGAAATAGAAATGACAAGCAACTCGGAATAACCACTCGTGTGGTACTTCTTTTTATGTCGTTCGGGTTTTATAAGCGTGCACTTTTATGAGAACTGGGTATTGGTATCAGTTTCATTTGGCAGCCTGATTAAAACAAACCGAAATCTGATTTTGTAAACATGTGCACTGCCAAAGGTTTGTTCTAAAAGGTTCAACTATATTTTGATATCGCTTTAGTAACCTATATTATTTTATCGGATCTTCTTAACATAAATTAATCGGCGGCTAGAGATTTCGTCTATTTTGGAATTCGACGGCATTCAAAAAATATAAATAAACATAACAGTTTAATATTTATGAAATAGATCAGTTTTTCTGAATTTATAAAATTGATAACAGGATGTTTTGTAAAACTTTGGTGGGATGTGCTTTGATATTTCATGATTTTTGAAAACAGAGAATTAGTACGGCAATTTAAATGGTAGCAATAAATTAAAAATTGTCACCATAACGTGAGACTTCGTTTATTCGTTGAGCAATGAATAACAATAGTGTGTTATTTTTCATCAGTTTATCATCAATCTCTTTCATGAAGTAATTAGAATGCATACGAGAAAATTGAAGTATAAATTATAGAAGATGTAAAAGTTCATGTTTCTTGCCTTTCATATTTTTTACCTTTTTTTTAGGAAATACTACATAACATCTTAAGAATATTAGTGATAATAAACGGTCGTATTTTGGGGTACAAAATATATTTTTAGTGAATACATTCATTACAAAATTGTCACATTTTTAATATAAATGTAATATTTTTGGATACTTATGAGATGATATATAATTTTATTTGTTAGATACATGAGGTTTCTTTGTCAAAACACTAGGTAAGATAGAGAGCTACAATTTGCGTTGTTCTTAAGCGAGTGAGTTTGATTAAAATTGACTTAATAATAGGCTTTTATACTCTATTACGGAGCTTCATTAGAAGTGTCACACATTATACATTTCGTCACAAAATAAAGTAAATGTTACAATCATTTTGAATTTCATTTTCATAGCAAAAGGTGCAGAGGTAGTTACGTAGTAAACACTTACTACAAGTGAAAAGCTCGGAATGATCACTAAGTGTAAATTAAAAACCGAGAATTTAACGATGATCGCATTCAAAGAAAAACAAGATATATCTCGCATGGCAGACACAGTGATCATAAGTTATGAAATCGGATATCCCTAGTCATGTGTTTTTTCGTACACGTGCCTATTGCATGTCCACAACAGAGCGTGGGATTTTACGTACTGTCGCAATTGCTCTCTAAAGTGCGAAGTTCTATGTTTGCACCGTACTCGTCTGCTCCAGTGTCTGTAATCTGTCCGCATTGTGACCTTGTGGTTCCTCTTGTGTTTTTGAGTTTCAAGTAGAACGTCTTAAACGATTCGTTTCCACTCAATTAGTGGCTGGTTGGTTTCTTCCCATATGTTTCGATTTCCATACACTTGAATTTGTGAGCACGTTATGAAGTACTAAAATCAAACACGTGCCACCAACAACGAGACCAAAGGTTACGATCGTAAAGTCTTCACATGTTTGGAGTAATTTTTAAAATGTTGTACATCATTTCATAAATTATAATATATTAGGAATACAAGTCTGTGGTTATTACTGTTAAAAGGCTGAGAAGTTATTTGAAGACGTTCCTTTTCCTGCTATGCATATTTCTGAAGAAGCCCCGATTTCTTAGAGGATGATTTAACAAAAACTGTGGCGGGGTCTGTAAAACAAATTAATGAGAAAAAAGAACATGAAACCAAAGTACTCGAAAACGTACATTATAACTAGAGCCCGGAAGTTCAGGTATTTATTTTACCTGAAATATACATGCAAAAGGCATTTATTTTTATTAAAAAAGGCATGAAAAATACATTTATTCTAGCTCAAGTAGCTCAAATAGTATTTAAAAGGAAATATTGTAAAAATTAAAAATTAATATTATTCACATTTTGCATTCTAACTAAAATTTACATTAGCACTTAACGTGTAAGTCTTTTCTTAGTAATCTCGATTCTATATGACCGCACGGTATGATGACTAATAATTTGTTTTATTCGCGACTCTGTCTCTTTGAAATGATTGTGGACACCCTTTTGAATCTTGAAATGGCATCATTAAAAAAGGAATTATATTTTTCATTCTTCGCTCTTGTGCAATCTTCGACACCGTGAACGGTATACTACACACAGAGAACTGTACTCAGAAAGGATCGGAGGCCATTCTGAAAAGTATGATGAGATTCATCGTGAACAAACAAAGCCTATCGGCATCAACGAGAAAAATCAAACATTTTGACTGCAATCATCTTCCTTTTTTCATTTAGATTTCTAACGTAACCTCTGCTTCCACAGACAAAATACGGCCGAGACCTTTGTGTTGTCAAGGCTTGCGGGAATATATACAGCTTAATTGAGATCGGTGCCAGAGAAGGAAAAATACAATGAAATTATGACCAAATGTTGGCAGAAATACGTTCATCCACTACTTTTATGATTTTTATTAAAATTTAGTGTTTATGCTGCAAAACCAATGAATAATAGTAAGCGATAAAACATTTGGAGTACATTACCTTTCATTTAAAACAAAATCACAAAATTGGTTGATTTGATAGCTTAAACTTCTTTCTAAAGGAAAACACACAGTGTTTTAAATATAAACATTTTTGCAATTTTCTAAATGTCATATGTTTTAATGAAAGTCAGAACTCTATCATACTTATAAATTTACTTTCTTCTATTCGATCAAAACAATTGAAACAAAATGGTCAGCTATTTTCCAGAATACGTTGAAAACGTATAAGGACATCTTACGAAGTACCTTCAAAAATTAATATAGCTTAATGAAATAGCTTCTCCGGAAAAGCACAACTAAATTCTACTTCTATTTACCAACTTTCTGCTCAGAAGTTTCAAATGCAACAGTTATACCAGATACATCTATTCATAAATAGAAATCGATTTTTGGGGAAACAAATGCAGGAATCTTCTCTCCACTGGCAACAATACACCTTTGGAATACTTTTAATTGGCTTTAACATTGACGTTTGTGCGACGTTACAGCTGAAAACTTTCAACATATATTACTGCCGGTATTCTAAAGCATATTGATGAGGCGATACTAGTATTGAAGTATAGAGATGTAAGGTAAACAAGTATATTTTAATAAAGTGATGAAATGAATACTATATCCGTTAGAGACTTGTATCACATCACGTCTGTTGGAAGAGTTGACTGTCTAGGTAGCACAAGTGTTTAGAGCATTGAACAATTCTTTGAAGAGTCAAAACAAAATTGATTAAAATAATTTTATTTGTTAGAAAAAATATTTAATTTTTTACTGGTACGTTGTTGCTTGTCATTTCCTTCGATGCGGAGCTCAATATACACTGCATAACTTACCTGGATTGAGAGGGCCCTAGTTACGAGGGAAATATGAAAACAGTTGAATGATGCTACACGTTCTCTTAAGAAGGGAATTATGAAAAGAAATTATGGAATAAAAATATAAAAAGACGAACTAGTCTAGTTAGCATCTAGTTAGTAATTAAGTAAACTTAGCAAATAAGCAAATCTGAATCATTAAAAATGGTCAAAATAAAAATCTTATTTGAACCACGGGCATTAATTGCTTCTGATATTCTAAAGATTTCGGGCAACAAAAAACCCTTTCTTACTTTCAAAATTATCACCATTGTCTAGATGTGTACACATTGTACACATCTAAGCGTGAAGTAACATGTACATTTACTTTGTATTCTGTTTCGTTTCATGGTCAATATCAGGCCTATTTCTTTTCCTTGAGTCGCTCTTAAATGCGCAATATCTCGGTAATTCGATTCCAAAATTAAATTTACTGCATTAGACTTAAAAGTTAACTTTTCGTTGTGGTTCAAACATTTATGTTTTCGCATTTATTGGTACATTGATTTTTTTTGGCGTATTTATTGCTAGAAATCACAAACGTCATATTAGATTTTGTACTTTCTCGCTACTACTTACACAGTAGAGAGAATGTTATGTAAAGCTGCGCGAAAAAACTGCGAATTTTCGACAGAAAAACTCTCATTACAGAGCTCTGGTAACGAAAAAGTGGATAAATCTCGTTGCTAAATTTAGGAAAAAGCCTCTAACACGTGGTGTAGCCAGAATTCATGTTTTGTGGGTCCTCGATACTGAAAAATTTAATGACGGCAAAACGTCCGACGTCCGTCTGTGAACAAATAGCTAGATAGATGCTAAACCATTCAGCCGATTTTCTCCAAAACTGATATTCAGTAAACGATCTGGCTGATGTCGTGGTTCCTTGAATTTGAAATTGAAATTTTAATTTTAGGGGATAGGGGAGCCCCTGAGGCATTTTCAAAATTTGAATACAATGACTCCAATTTTGATTAAACTTCGTTACTGGATAGTGTGAAGTACGTTTAAGAGAATGGTGCAGGTGTCATGCTCGTTGAAAACGCTGATTTTTCGAAAACTGCAAAAGTTGAAATTGTTTTTGGCATCTTCCTACAACTAAAATATTAAAGATAGAAATGTTTGACCTTAACGAAATCTGTTCCTTAAAAATATATTTTAAAATAAGGATATGTACAATTTTTCGAAAATTTGAGTTTTACAAAAAATTATGTTAATTTTCGGAGAGAAATTGTAGTATAAATAGTATTACGCAAGCTTTTGCTAATGGGGAGAAAGTATGTGCGGTTTTTGCACCACTAGTTTAAATATTCTGTTAAATTCAAATGAAATCAAATTTAATTTTCCCGTTCCATTTCAAGACTGATGTTGTAAGGAATAAATGCTTTTAAAAATTCCCCTGATCTTTTTACTCTATCTCCTTCCCCACGCCTCCGAAATTCGCGGTGCCAAAAGGGATTGTCATACTTCAAATGCGACGTAATTTATTTTGGGGATCTCCAGGGCTAGAGTTCATCCTGGAGAAAACATTTACAAGCACTTAGCAAACACACAACTACCTTCTATACATTAAATGTTAGCGTATAAAATCTCAGGCGTCACATTTTCTTGTTCTCACTAGTTTCGTACATGGGTTGTGCAAGCAGTGTTCATTTGACGAAAATCATTCTTCTAATATATCTTTTTAGTTCCTATTATTTCTTATCATATAATTATATTTTAAAAAGCATCATTACGTAGGCCACAGGAAAGTATTTAAAAATTTGTGAGATATTTGTTAATCTTACTTTTTAACCCTCTAAGAATATTTTGGAACGAGAAACATTATTGAAAATATTGAAAAAAACATTTGTCATTTACGATTAACACGATTTGTAACACCACTAAAAGTTTTAATCGCTTCTCACTAAAACTCAATGTACTGCGCAAGTAAAATTAGTAAATTTGTTCTTATTGTACTAAAAGATAGGCAATGAGTGAGAAATTATATTTATTTATATTTTATTAATATTTAGATCAATCAGAATAACATAATTGTATTGAATTTTTTTTTCCAAAGATTCATAATTTTCCGTTAAAAATCAGGGCAGAAACATCAATATTATGGATGTCAAGAGTCATCTAATTTAAGAACAACAGAAGAACAATAATTCCTTTTCTGAATTTTAATTCTCAGTTCTCACTGTGGCTCTAGTTTTACTCATTCCCTTAAAGTGAACGTCTGTGAGAGACAAACTACTAAGTATTTTATATTCTACAAGTCGTACATAATAACCTGCATGAATCGGTATTTCCATCTTTTACTCACGGTACCGACCCAACTCACGGAGCTGTTCAGTTGTCAATCGGTGCGTCTCGATCGACTGGTCCGAAATAACCATTTGTTCGTTTTCTTCCAGAAAATTTTCGAAAATAATTTTTTCTCCAAAACGTTTTGGAGAATTTGAATCTTCTTTTGACATCTTCTGGCCTCTACAAGGATGATCACTTGCTCTTTGAATACCCCTCGACAAGTGAAACTGATTGGTATTTTCAGCCGGATCCTTTTAGGATGATTTCTAGATGGTTTCTCCGATCAACACCAGGCGAATACCGGAGCAGTACCCTACCAAACGGGCCTCGGACAGCGCGCGATCTGCCCTTCCTCTTCCTTGTCCTATCCTCTCCCTTTACACACACCCTTACACTAACATGCACTACACTACCACATATTCCGGGAGACCGGTCGGGAGCTTAGAGCTAGTCCCGGCTGGGGCGGTACTCCGCTGGTGGGAGAGTCCTGGTTAGGGGGAAACCCCACTAGCCGACGGTAGGTCGGCGCCGGATCTCGCCATCCAGCGGGGGATGAGCACCGCCGTCTCCCGAGAAAAAACATGCACTACACAAACGGGTCTAATGACCAAAGCAGTTGTCGCGCCGGGAAACACGAAAAAATCAATCAATCAACCGAGATAAGTCCTGAAGTTCTCCACTGGTCTCCCGACATACGTGCTAAGGAACCGGTGTCCTGGCATGTGTGCTGTGTATTACATGTTAGTGTGTGTGTGTGTGTGTGTGTGTGTGTGTGTGTGTGTGTGTGTGTGCGAGCGTACGTGTGTGTTAGGGTAGAGGATAGGACGAGGAAGAAGAAGGAAACATAGCGAGCGGTTTGTTGCCTGTTTGATAGAATACTGCTCCGGCATTCGCCTGGATTTGATTGGAGAAACTATGGAAAACTACCGATAAGAGCAGCCGGCCGCTAGATTTCTCCTCACGGCTGATCTCCTTACATGTAATGAGGTAGTGAATATGAGTGTGAGCGTGAGTGTGAGTTTGAGTGTGTGTGTGTGTGTGTGTGTCTAAGGGAAGAGGAGAGAACAAGAATGAGGAAGAAAAGATCACGAGCGGTGCTTATTTTTTTGCGAAAAAGTCCTACTAAATGCCACTCGTGCATGGGTTACTATCGACAGGAACACGTGGATTAATCGAGAATTACCCATGTAATCGTAGTATTACTTACGAAAATTGCCGCCGGAGGCACCATGCTAAGCTGGTAAAAAGTGATTCAAATTGATAAGTGATTGAAACAAGGAACTTTTCTTTTAATGTAAATACATATACTATCAAGATTATCAGTTGTCTATAATTGTTAAAATTCCTCGTGAATAAGAAAGTTTTCACTTTTTCGGCTTACTACCTAAGAAAAATTCTTATTGTCTGGTAATGCAAATGTGGATAAATCTTGTAGTAAATTACTTCTATTCATTTTCAATTAAATGTGTCTTTCTTTTGATTTACTTGTAACTGACCATATAGAGATACTTTAAAATTATGTGCCTAATCCGTTATCAAATTTCTTGCGGAGAAATAGTACCAGAAGATATTCTTTTTCCTACGTCAAAGGTCTGGGGCCGGTAGTACTGCTCCGGCATATAGTACATTCCTCCATACCAACATTTCGCTGATCAGGATGTTAACTATGCTATTTTTAACTAGTCGCAATTTATCCATATAAATATAAATTCCATATAAATAGAACTGGAAAATAACAAAATTATTTCTTCATTCATTTGCTTATTTTTGCGTACAACAGCAATTTCATTCTTTCCTTATTTTGTTGTTTCCAACAGTACTGATTTTTCTAGTTGTTCGATGTTTTCATCTATGAACTTAAGCATCTCCAACTTCCTTCACTTGTCATTTTTTGTGTAATTGTGAATTATTACTGATCTTATTTGAACTTAAGAATCTGTTCTGGTTAAATTATTCTAAAAATAATGTCTTTCATGCTCGTCTTATCGTAGATTTTGTTAATTTACTAATTCTTTCCCGGTATATTGAATTTTTATGTCTTTAAGCTTTCCATTTGCTCCATTACTTTGTCATTCATATTATTTATAACTAGCAGTTGTACACAGTATTTTTTTATATTTAAGTGTGGGCATTCTTATATATCAAAGAAACTGACAAATACATCGCTCATTATCTTTAAGAATTTACGAATTCTTAGAAAGTTTAGTGTCAGCAAATTATTTAATATGCTTCTTTTTCCTTGCTTCTTTTGTACATTTTTATGAGTAAATAAAATAATATCATTTATAAATGTATCCTCAGAGATTTTCCGTGCTTCAAGACTATTATAACATTTTTAGGTAAATGGCTTATTTTAACTGTAGTAAAATCTTTAGGCAGATGGTCTTAATAAATATGGAAATAATGAATTGCCAAAATTGTTTGCCTACAAATTCTGAAATATTTTTAACATTGATTTTTTTTCTCGGGTACAATGAAATAATTCTGATCTGTTATTAGAGTTCTCCGTAATATTTCCAAAGAGAAGAATACAGCGATTAAGAGGTGATCTCTTATTCATAAAAATGTCTATCAAGGCTTCCCTTAGATAGGAGTATCGGCGTCATTATAAATATGAGGTTAAATAGATTGATTTCTTGAAGGTTATTGGTTTATGCCTGTCCCTAATGTCAAATAATAATGAATATTCCTTATCTTCAACTCATATGATATCTACATTAATAACATAATTTAGTACTGCCTCAAATTTATTTTACGAATTTATTATTTTATATCTTATTGCTTTTATTTTCTTCTTCCAAGGAAAAATAATATAAATTGATTTTTTCTCGTCAAGTGGTTTTATTTCTACGCCATTCATTTAGTCATTCTTTTACTTATGTTTTTGAACGAATATCTAAATTTCGTCTATATTTTCATTTCTTGTAAGCACTAATTTTTCTTCCGCATTTTGAAGAACCTTGACTTCTTTGTTTTCATTCTCTCATTACTTACTTTATATTTCAAATAAATGCTCTAGAGAATCTTCATTATTCATGTGTGTTTGGCATTTGGCTGTACCATAGAAGTAAAATATTTAAAAGAACTTTTTTAGAGGACTAACATTCGAAACTTGTTTTCCTTTTTTCCTTTCTCGCACATTACTTAATAGTTTAGAGAGCGTATTGTAATGCTGTAAAAAAACGGCTAAATGCATATTGTGAGGCCCTGACATCTAAGAAGTGGATACATCTTGTTCCCATATGAAATAAATTGCTTCTTTGAATGACTTGAGTTGTCAGAATCCATGTTTTGTCGGACATCAGAAAATCGATTGACAGCAAAATGTCTGCCTTCTGTCTGTTGGTGGTCAACGCTAGACCCTTCACCGTTCAGATGATTTCCTCCAAAACTGACATTCCCCGATCGATCTGAACAAATATGAGGCCTTGAGAATATGAAACGGATATTTTGGGTATTGGAGTATTTTACATGAAACCCTAGCACTTTCAATTTTTTTCTCCAAAATGGCATCACGTTTTTTTATTATTTTTTTCCTCGGAGACAGTAAAGAACGCTTTAAAACTTAGGCAAGTCTCATTTTCAACTCAATTTTTAAACATCGCGAAGTTACGAATAATGCGGGAAAGTATATGCTTTTATAGCACCGATAGTTTAATATTTAACTAGTAGTGCCCGTGCGAATAATTCGCACGGAGTTCAATATTTTTAAAATTCCCTTAATTACAATTTTCTTTTATATATACTGGGAGTTAATTTTTTTATGTATAACATTTTTAGCCACTGCATCTAATTCAACATTGTAATTTAAGAGTTTTATCAGAATTAAGCCATGTGCTCGTAAAAAAACTTGCAACTACCAATTCAAAATATCAAATATAAGACACTAATATAAAAATTGTACAAAACTTATCTCTGCGTGTGATGTAATCGGATACAATATACTAACCTTCGCTGTTAGCCAAATTCGCTGCCACTTCTCTGTGACTAAATTCGTTGTTGAACCGCACGCTGCACCCAGATAAATGTATTGGTGCACGCGGTTTCAAAATTCGCTTTCAGCAGTTACAGGTTCGCCAACTCAAATTTGCGAAGAACGTTGAGTTCATGTTACAGTTATTTTTTTGTGAATACCTTATTACACTTTGTTGTTAGTCTGTAACTCACTAAACTTTTTTTACATTCACAAATTTCATTGTTCAATTTGTTTATATTTGGCCATGCGCTCGGAGACATGGGGTTATAATATAGATATGCCGCAGGTTCCCCAACTCATATTTTGCGCAGGACGTTGTGTTATTGTTTTAATTATTTTTTTAATAACTTTTTAAGAATTACGAAAATGCAAAACTGATTACAATGGCTGGAATAGCAATTTTTTTACAGCGATAAACACCTTGATCATAGGAATCCATCCAGTGGTTATCTAGATCTCAGATCACCATTTTACTGTATTAATTATATGGATACGCTATCTAATTTATGTTCATCTCTCGTCTATTTTGCAATATTAATTAGTATAACGCCCTTTCAATGCGCTTACTCATTTGTTTACATGCAGATTCAAAAAGCTTTACATCATTTGCAGACTTGCCTCGTTAATTTTTTTTCTTATTCCATTATTTTTTATCTTTATCCTCTTTCTCCCTTCTCGCATTATCACAAATTTACGGCGAATTCACAACACCTTATGCCCAGGAACACGCTACAAAACATTTTTCATTTAACAGGTTATAAATAAATGGTTCCTAACAAAAACCAGTAAATACGTATGCAATCATTCATACATGCAATCACGTGCCTGAAGAATATGTGGAAAATACGCGAAAAACAACTCTTCAGGAAATGACACAGCAACAGACAGTCAATTCGAAGCTTGAGTGAGGTGAGAAAAGATTCAAAGCAACAACACACACAAAACTAAAGCTTGTCCTTGACTCTAGGCTTACATCCAACCAATCCTGCGTAGACTTCTATGAGGAAAACATCCATCTCCTCCCAAAACGTTGTGTGCTCCACCTTTAGTAGCGCAATATTGTTTCAACTGCACTCTCGTGATGCTATTCCTTCCTAACATAACAAACGTCAATTTAATATTGTAATTTCACAAGAATGCATGCTGTTCTGAGATTTTCAGCGATGAAAATGTCTGTTATGAAGAACGTACTACATATGGCGAATAATGACAACAAGCAGAATTGTAAAGAAGCCCTCTGAAGGCTCTTGCTGGAAACCGCATCACGGGTAAGTGTATTAATTATTTATTAAAATTCTGGACGACATAAATAAAGACGAAGGAGATTGTTGCACCTTTGATATGATTGGCAATATGATAGAATTATTGTTCTAGTATGTTTTCCATATGTGATGTAGTGATGACGTATGTGATGTAGTAAGCAACAATATTCCTCATCGCCTATTTTCGTCCCTATTCTTTACAACCCTTTGCATTTATTGTGAATAATTATTAGAAATTTTGCTTGTGCGAAGAATATCATTATATGTACAAATGATATTAAACATAAAATCTGGACTTTATTATTTAGGACTGGTGTATAATTATTTCACCGATTCAAAAACACTCGTTAAATATGTTGAACATAATATATAAATTTTATTGGAGAGCACTACACTAAGTAACAAAATAACAGCGACGTTTCAGGAACTTCGTTTTGTTCATATCGTCAGACATTTTTCCTGTAAATATAATAATAATAATAATAATAATAATAATAATAATAATAATAATCATTTGCAATAAAATAGACTATCTTCACATAAAAAATGTATGATGAGAACAAACAAACAAACAAACAAACAAACAAACAAACAAACAAACAAACAAACAAACAAACAAACAAACAAACAAACAAACAAACAAACAAACAAACAATGAGTTCTTGATGTCGATTTCGACTATACGCACAGGGTACTCAATATGTATCTCATGAGGACACACATTAACCTTTTTTTACACACAAAATGAAAGCTAAGGGACAAACAACCATGCCCATGGTGGGACTCGAACCCGCGACCTTTCAGATCGAGGCGCTGAGTCGGCCCACGTTCCAGCCACCTCGAATATCCAGGTCGAGGTTTTATGAGTTGTAGGGATCTCCAAAACATTTCGTGTATTGTGTTTAACAAATATTATCAAAGTTTTTTTATAAAGTGAAATAACTATAAACCCGTCCAAATTAATAAAGGCCAGATTTTCTGATTTTCATAAACGTCACATTCAAAGGTTGAGCAAACAATCTAACTTCACTTGAAATTACAATTGTACTTCTATAAGATACTAGTATATTTTATAAAAAAAATTCAGTAATGTAAAACGTTTTATTAGAAAAATCATTAGAAAAAGTGTCACTCTGTTCTCTCACTTGATTTTTTACGTCAGGGTAAATTCAAACTTATTGTAATTTTTCGAACCTCGAAATTTTAAGATCTGGCCGTAAATTTCAGGGTAAATTCGTACTTATTGAAATTTTTGAACCCCGAAATCTGGCCTTTAATTTTATGGTCGATAATTTTAGTTTCATGTTATTACACCTTGCTCCTTTATACTACACATTGCTTATTCAGGGATATTTAAGCTTTTTGTGATGTAAATATATGAGCAATGCTTATTTTAATTTATAGTAAGTGAATCCTTCACATTTAATAACATTAATAACATTAAATAATACATAACTTACGATGACATTGTTTAATACGAAAATTTTCTCAAATAGATTAACTGGTGAATTCGTGCATACCACCGCAATTAAAGAGTCATTAAATGTTAAATTTAGTCAAGTGATGTTATGTCATGGTATTGAAGTATTTTGCATTATGGATTTCTCCAGCCGCATGGATTATCCTATCTCTATCGAGTGTAATGTTTGCATTGAACCAAATACTAGTCACTAAACACATGGGGGCTCGTCGAATATGGAAGCAGCACAACTCGGGGTTCTCTGCGACAACACACATTCACGAAAGACAACGAACAAACACTCACGTTCATCAACAGTTGCTTCCCTCCGTCCGAGTTCAGTTTCGTTCGTGTGTTTGCCTACGGGTTTGAGTCTTCGCCGCAAAATAATAATAATAATAATAATAATAATAATAATAATAATAATAATAATAAATAGCAAGACAAAATAAAAATGACCATCCCCAAATTATAAGAAAAAAAAGCCCAACATCTCTTGAATCGACACTGAGCAGGTACGAGGTTTTAGCAACCTACCATTGCTTAACGGAGAGACCATTTAAGTAATAAAAACGAAAAGCAAATAGAAAGTACACATTAGAGTAGAGAGAATAAATCTTATCTTTAAAATACAGGATTCGAATCAGTCAAAGAATACGTTCAGTTTCAAATAATTCGAATGATAAACTTTATCTGAGAAAATGCGATATTTAAACATTCGGTGCGCACTCCTACAAACAAATTAAATTAAGTGTTTTAGGAAAAGTATCTCTCAGTAATAACTTCACTAGATTCACAAAGTCAATTATTCCAGTACTTTCTAAATAGTATTACAAATTGACTCAATGAAAGATACGTAAGAAGAGGAATAGCCAGTCGCAGATATTTCCAGGTGAGTGAACAGCAGGTTAGTGAACAGGTTGTTCTGATCCTCATTAATATAGGCAAAATCGAGTAGACTATACTATATTTTTTACGGAAATACACAATTTTCTTTCAATTTAAACAAACTTAAAAACAATGAAATGGTCAATATTTCGAAGAAGTTTGAAAAAAAAAGTTGACCATGAAATAAAAAAATCGAGAAAAAAAGCATTGAAATATAAATTATTGAAATGTTTTGTTGTTTCTATTATTATATTTCATATTTCTTTGTATTTTTATGCATTTTGTGGTGAACATAAAAAGAGAAAAATCATTATATTACTTTTCAAGCCAGATAAAATGCACAAAATAACATTGGTAACTTTCATTCCAATTCACAAAGGAAATAGAGTAGATAATTGTTCTTCGTAAATTTATATAGACAAGTAAATAATATTTATCCAAAGAACTAAACAAATCTGACTCTGGAAGCATGAATAACATACGAATTATAATCGAAACACTTTATTTCTAACATCAATTTCGTTACCTCTACAATGTGAAATATTGTTCGTTCCCAGACCTTATTTGTTGCCAAAAAATCGAGAATGATTTTTAGATATTAACACCACAAATTACGTACAAAATCTTTGTGACTCGGTGATATTCAAGAATTGAAGGTTGCAAGGACGTTTGAAAGAAATTTTCTTGGCAATCCTAACCGGATACAGCAACTAGGGAAAGTTAACAACCAGTATACATCTTTTACATGTGCCATGGGGCATCATAAAACGAACCTGTATAAAGCGTCATACAAGTAGTTCTGAAGATAAAAATACTCGTATACTCGTGTGTTGGGCAAATAACATTAACTTCATAAACGAAACAGATAAACTTCAATTCGAAAATCATTTTTACTCCACCGTTAACTCGAAAAATTAATAATTCCCACAATTCGAAGACTTGTACTCTTCGCTTGATTTT
This sequence comes from Teleogryllus occipitalis, assembly GCA_011170035.1. Classification (NCBI taxonomy): domain Eukaryota; kingdom Metazoa; phylum Arthropoda; class Insecta; order Orthoptera; family Gryllidae; genus Teleogryllus; species Teleogryllus occipitalis. The sequence continues at coordinate 20,314 of BLKR01001269.1, forward strand.
TAGGTAAGGGAGTTTCAATTTAGGAAGTTTCGATGTTGCAACATATTACAATATTCGTTTCTTTCACATATTTTCAAGGACCAGAATGAGGGTTATGGTTATTTCCAAGTACTTTTTTCTGTACATTCGTCTTTAATCTATTGCTCTTTATCAAACATCGTAATTCATAAACATGTTTCTCCACTTTGAAATTATACTAGATGTTCGCAAATTGAAGTAAATTTGGTCAGAATATATCATTTTCAATTCGTACTTGTAATGATGTATTACAAAAACTTTAATTTCTAAGATATGCTCCGTCAGATATAAATGATTTTGAGTAAAATTAAATATTGAGTAACTTCAGAGCGAGTAATTATGCATGTTTTACGAAAGCGGGTCTTTTCAAACTTTGCATATTCCGTATTGAAACAAAATATCGCACCTTCAAACGATAACCAAATTGATTATTGTAAATTCTAAATTTGGAAAATGCCGTCCTGAAAATCCAAAGAGAAATCCTAATATCCGATTATTATCAAGTTGTCTTACCTGTGCGCCATTTTGCCCCGTCCGCCCGTTGGCCTCACCGCTGGCGGTGCCTGCTCGCGGCCTCATTGCTAAGTGCATAAGGCAGACCCGTCGAGCGAGGCTTTTCCTGCTTCTGTCGCCGCGCCCGTGGCGCTCCGCTGGCCTGCACTACCCGCCCAGGCGCGCGCGCCCGCCTGCCTTCAGCCTTAACACGAAAGGGCGGAACTAAATTCATTGTGTATGCTTCGGGAGGAACCTGGTAGAAGAAAGTATATCTACCAAAAAACAATTCCACGTGAGATTATGAGCCGTTGTTTCTTTCTATTGAGAGACGATATTTTGACAATGATAATGTGAGTGAAATGATGTGTCTGGAAGACGATACTTTATGAAGAGATCACAGTAGTATTTATGAATTCTCAGGGGGTAAATTTTCAAAGTCTCTTACTGAATCATGTAATGTGCTTTATATTTATTTTCTTTCCAAATTATATAATATAGTAAACGGACAGATTAATGATGAAGGTGTTTAAATTCTGGCAATTTCATTTTTAGGAATGATTTTGTTGTAGAATTTTACTAACCAGTATTTAAGGTGGTTGGGGTTTTCAAATCTAGCTGCTAATATTTCTTTGCGCCTTTCAAAGTGAATGCGGCTTGCACTGAAATCTTTAGTTCTTAGTTAGATTTTTTCCACTCAGTCAGTAGCGAGTACATTTTGCTCGCCGCAAACAGCACTAATCTACAACGACAACGTGATCAGTGATTTTTAACGTTTACCCTATTGTTCTCAGCCGACTAATAAGATTATCTAAGTAACCAATATTTTTATTATAATAATAATAATAATAATAATAATAATAATAATAATAATAATAAACAGATGTCTTTATTAATTGCGAGGTTGAAGCTATAAGGTCTGCTCTTCCGCCTGACCAAACATGCTCAGAAAAAATTAAGAGTTTTTATTCTTTCGTAACTGCTATTTCAGTTTTGAGATAGAATCGAGAACACCAATTATTTACATGAATTAATTTTAAACTGTTGTTCGCACATTTTCTCGTGACGACTCCATGTGGCTGTAGCCCACCTGTAATCTACTGTTATAAATTGACAGAGCAGTTTAGCTGCGTCGATTTATCAACAGAAAAAAATTGTCTGCCCTTCATACTCATTTTTAGAAAATATCACGCATATATTTTTATAATGACTTTCGTGTTCTTCCATTTAGACGTTTTGGTTTAGAGTTTTTGTTATTGTAAGTGCATTTTATCTTTGTTTTTCTAACAGTTTACGAAATTTACGTTAGTTTTTTACAGGTTTTTTTACAGTTTATGAAGTGAAACAAAATGTGTTCTATTAAACAATAATACCTTTGTGCGTTATTTTTGTTGACACCAAAATTTATTTCTATCACGCCAGTAAAAAAAAATCTTTTTAAAACTACAGTGTGAGTTCGGGCATATTGTCAGCTCATTCTGATAATACGGCGTAGTTACCCAGCTTTGAAGATCTTTCTATGTTTATGAAGAAAGCTTTTTATGTTTGTGTCTATAAAAACTAGCTCTTGAATTCATTCAAGAAACGTAAAACGGAAAAATTTACAATACTAATATAATATGGTAGGATAATTCATATATGTTGGTCTCATTTATGTATATATCTCAATTCAGGGGACCGGTAGCGGTAGCTCAGTGCATCAACTGATGTCACTGCACCGCTTCTAACCGGGAGGTCCTAGGTTCGAGTCCTGACAGCGGCAGGATTTTCGACACTAGCTATTCAGCTAGGTCGAATTCAGCTGCTGTCTGGAGGAGAATTCTAGTGGCCAGCTGCTCTGATCGGTAGTTTTCCGTGGTTTCTCCGATCAACACCAGGCGAATGCCGGAGCAGTACCCTAACAAACGGGCCACGGACCGCGCGCGATCTGTCCTTCCTCTTCCTTGTCCTATCCTCTCCCCTTACAAACACACACATTTACACTAACATGCACTACACTACCACATATTCCGGACATAGACCGGTCGGCAGCTTATAGCTTGTTTCGGCAGGGGCGGTGCCCCGTTGGTGGGAGAGTCCTGGTTAGACGACGGTAGGTCGGCGCCGGATCTCGCCATCCAGCGGGGGAAGATCACCGCCATCTCCCGAGAAAAACATGCACTACACTAACGGGACTAATGATCGATGCAGTTGACGCGCTCGGAAACACGAAAAAATCAATCAATCAATCAATTCAGGGGAGACAAATCAATGCCCGCAATTCCGCAGTAAGAATCTTACTTCTGACATCACCAGGTGTTCTCTATTCAAATAGCGCATTGAGATATGATTTGGATGATGATGATTATAAAAAAATAGTATAACGTAGTAGGTGATGTGTTGAAAATCAGGAGAGCGATCGAACCTCGGTGAAACTTGCCGCAAACTCACTTTTCCTTCCACAAATTCCATTGAATGGACTTTAACTCTGGTTTCCAATAGTGAAATGGCTAGCGCTCTGACACCTATCGTATACGCCGACGTATAAGATGCTCCCGTGTAAAAGATTTCGATCCTGTTTTCAAGAAGGATTTCATTCTTTAATGTTAAATGTTATACTTTATTTTTATTTTTATGAAAAGAGTGGGAATTGTGACCCATGAAAAGCAATGATTGTTTTTTCGTATTCCGGGAGTCTTTATATTTTCTATGTACGCATGGAAAGACCGTACCTTTTCATAAATCTGCTACACGATAACGTTGACCCAACGAAATGTTCAGCATTTATTCTTCTTGCAACACTTTTCGCTTCTGTAATAATCAATTTTACAGAAATAGAAATTTCTGTTTTCAGTGTACAAAATTTATTTTTGTAACGCTATATACTAAACTCTCAGTTACAAAAATTCCCATCAGTTGTATAAGACCCATCCTGTTTTTTGACCAGTTACTGAAGGAAAATAAGTGCGTCTTATACATCGGCAATAACGGAATATTGCGGATCGCTTTATTATTATGTCAATATTGCATGAACCCAAAACGGGTTTAATTGTACCGCGAGCTGAAATAATACAGTAAAAAGTGTAACAATTCATTCTGAAGTAGTCCATTTTCGAAGAAAGATAACGATAAGTTCATTAGAGAAGATTAACACACCAGGCATGACAAGGTCGTGGGTAAAGTAGAGAGGGCACTACGAGGTTGTGGACACTGCGTCTAAAGCTACTGGCGTGAGATTTAAATGTAAAGGCTACAAGTGACGGTATATCACTGGAATTCTGGCCCATAACAGTTTTTTGAGGAAGTCAATTGAATGTTATTGCCCTACATTTAGATATAATAATACCAATTTCCTCTACTAAAGCAACGAAAGTATCCATGAAAATGTAATAATACATCAGTCAGTTTTCAAATTGTCATGGTAGAGCAAAATTAGACATTTTGAATCAAAAGTACATTATTCTGTAATCGTGTTCACTTAATAGAGTTATAATGGCATTAACTTCAAACGTTCCGCTTACCACCACCCAAGGTTAACGAGTCAAAAATTGTTGACGAGCTTTCTGTCCGTAAACGACAATTGTCAACTTTTAGACTTGTTAATTTATTTCACGTTATTGCAATCACAGAAAATTGAATGATTTAATAAAACAGTAATTAAAACGATAACAACGATCGCCATTCAAACATATTTCTGCTTCTCAAAATTTAAAATGCAAAATTTAAAAAGAAAATAAACATAAAATAATAATAATAATAATAATAATAATAATAATAATAATAATAATAATAATAATACATAATATAAGTATAATATAAGTCAAGAATATAATTATAATTCATATCTCAGTTGCTTGGTAGAACAAATCTGGCAAATATATTTTCGTACAAAGTCACTATTCCCCGCCTCACGCTCCTTCAGCTCGCGCATGTGCATCCCTTTTTTGAATGGGGGGAGCGAGAGCGGAGTGATGGAAAGTTTCCCGTGCTCGTAGGAGCGCCGGGCTTCCCAGGCGGGCAAGTAGCTCTGGTGGGCGCGGTTTGACATGCCAGCATTAATGCTTGGAGCAAAGAACATTTCTAGAAATATTAGTTTGGTTATAATAATTGTTCTTGGAGATTTGAATAACATTATTTGATTTCAAATAATAATTTATTCAGGTTAAAATGAATTTATTATTAATTTCCATTAATTCTTACAAAATGAAGAAAAAAATTAAAAAACGCTTTTCTTAATTGATAAATGCTTAATAGTGAAATAAGAGATAAATAATGTAAGAAATTTGATTAATGTAGGCTTAATGTTCATTTAGTAAAAAAATATTAAAATTAACTCTCTATTTGCAAATTGTAGAACATGTAATGTCTACGAAATTTCGTAATGAATACGAAAGAAGAACAAACACAGGAAATGTCGACAAAATAAATAATAATACATCCACTTCAATCCTGAATGTAGACAAAATTATATATGTTTTAAATCCCCGCTATTATATCTTATTATACTTGTGAATATTATTTGACTCGTGAAAAATATATTCACCTACATGATAAGAGTCAAAGCAATTACGCCAAGTTCGATCTTAGTTGACCATAAAATATGCCTAAACGTATTTTTTCCTTTTTTGCGAATGCTAGAAAATAATGAAACAAACAGTTCATTTGCCCTCTAGTCTTTTAGTTTGTGAATATAATCTGATGACTTGGGAAGTCTTATCTTCGGTTAAATTTATTAAACATGAATTTTAAAGAAGTTCACATAACTAATTGGATGAAAGTGAGATTGCCACTTATTTACCGGAAGCATTTGTTAGCAGGGTATACTAGATATTTTACTTCTGCATTTGCATGAAATCCCCAATGCAAAGTTGATTCCTAAAAGTTTTAAATATTAGACTTTAAAGAGAATGAGGTCACCGGCGGTTCAGTTCCCGTTAGAAAATATCCAATATCTGAATAATACTTATAAGCTCGGGGAATTTATTTTTTTTCTTCTACGGATCTTTCATGCCTCTAAAACAAAGCGTGTGAATTAATTAAAAGATAATGTCATGTGCATTCACCAAATGATCGGGCTTTTATACTTCCCGTTGTTCCTTTTTAATTTAAAATGAAAGAAATTTGCCACTTATGAACTAACTTGCTTTCCCCTGAAAAACTTATATCATGAAAATCTATATCTCAAAAACTGTTATCATGAATGAAAAGGATTTTATTTTGAGTAATTATAAATCGAAAATTGCTATAAGAAAATGAGTAGGTAATCTGAATTCAATACGCAAAGCATTACTGAATCACTTCGTATTGTTTTGTAAAGCGAGGAAACTCTTTTAAATGCACACGTCATGCTCAAGGTTGCATTCACTTGACGTAGACACATTGACGGTACTGAACAGAAGCGTCACTACTGGTCGCGTGCGTAATTATAATTGCGATTAGTAGCGTAAATGCTGTATAATTAAGTGCGGTATGACTGTCTTACAGACGTAAATTAAGAGCAATATCTGCTATTGTTAGAACCAAAACAGCTTGTTTCTTACGTAGACAGTTAATTGTGGAAGGATGTTCCTGAATGGTGACGAGCAAGACACTGCATCTAATAATAATACATTGGATTGAGTAATTTTCAGAAACTCTGAAAAAATATTTTTATGAAAATTATTACTATGAAAATCTATTGCTCTTTAACCAAACAGTTTGTGTCGTAAGAAATAACTTTCTTTAACAATTTGTGATTCGGCGTGGACACGAGGACATTTTGTACGAATATAGAGAACTCCAATGAATAATCCGGTACTATAGCGTTATAAGTATCAAAAAACAGTCTATTTTTAGAACAACATTTTAGAACTACTTTTATTCAATTCACTGCGAGATTTTGGGCCATTTAGATTACGATGCCAACTATGTTACGATCGCGAGGAGAATTATACTCGTAGAACCCGATTGTTCATCTCCGTATTATCCTTAGATCGTTTAAATAAGGTGCCAAGGAAGAGTTGTAACAATTAACCATACAGTAAGCACATTTCCTTAATTTTTCATGGATTTAACCAAAGATAAGACTTTCCAAGTCATCGTATTACACGAGTATTCACAAACTAAACGACGAGAGGACAAATGAAATATGTTTGTTTCGCTATTCCCTTTTCCCAACCTAGAAATACCACACATTTACACTAATGTTTTACCCAATACATGCCAAAAAATCATTGAGCATATTAAGGGAAGCAGCCATTTTTGACACACACATATACCACGTGGAATACACGTCCAGTAAGCAGCCATAATATATATATATCAGTGATAGACTATCACGATATGACATAAAATAATAATAATAATAATAATAATAATAATAATAATAATAATAGCGGTGACTAGAAAAGACAAGAAACAAATACTAGGGGGCATTTTTCAAAATATTTTCCGACACCTAACCACATTAACAGTGAACGGTCATTCTTTATAAACATTTTATCTTAGAAAGCCGATACTCTCCTAAAACCCAATCTTTTCATAACCTGTAACAGCCATAGCGTGTGGAAGATTGAACGAAATAAGGTGTCAGTTAAATAAACTTTCTTTTAAAAAAAATGAAATGAAAGAGATTAAGTTGGCAACTTTCACAAATACATAAGAGCACATCCTCACCACAGCACATCCTTGTAAAGCGCGTACTGAGAGCAGCAAAGGCGCGTGTGGCTTATAACTGAGAAGAATGAGGTTAAGAAAATGAAAGTTCCAAAGATTCGCGGAAAGATGCGCAGTTTCCTGTCGTGTTCCGAGAATCGCAGCTACACTTGCGCTTTTTACCTGGCCTGCACGTGAGATTTGACACGTACCATTCCAAATGGACGGAGGTGCCTGGTGCGACTTTTCCGTCAGAAGCAAAACTAGGACGCGGCAACGATTTGAGACAACACAAGGCTTTTTTGCACGGTCGTTGCCCGAAACATTTTACCATTGGTAACAGATTGATTTATTTGATTTATTTAAAGTCGCATCAACTACATACGGTTATTAGCGACTACTTTTATAATTACACAGTCAGTACAAAATAACACAGTAACTCAGAATTGGTTAAATACTGTTATAAACTTCAATTTCTCTTATAAAGCTAATGAATTTAATGCACTGTTCTTTGTTATTGAGGTCTTTAGGAGAACTTAAATTGTACTTGTTTCTTGAACTTTCATATTTAGGGCAAGCAAACAAATGTTCTACTGAAAGAGAAATCTTGCATGAATTGCAGTTATCAGGATCAGTCCTGTTCAATAAGTGGCTGTGAGAAAATTTTGTGTGTCCTATTCTGCATCTTGTCAAGACAACCTGATCGTTTCTGCAGAAGCTGACCGTATTGGTAACAGATGTTTTAATTTTAATATATACATACGTATTTGGCAGAATTGCACCGAAAAATACGATAATTTTATGTGAAGTGTTCTCCGTAATAGAAGAATATATTTCATGGTTTACTAGTTCCTTACTGTGTGTTTATTGACCGCAAACAAAACACGTAATGGTATTGTTAATGCCCTTGCGGGCCTTTCTGATTCTTCATGCCCGAGGGCCTTTTGAATACTTTATGGCCCGCTCTAAGACCAACATAACACAGACATTTTTATGAATTCGATTTATTAGAGTGCAGAAGCAAGCAAATATTATAAATAAATGGCGTAATGCTCAAATAAGTAAAATAACTCGTTATGAACGTTATGTTGCTTAATTGATATGAAAACTGCAATTTTGGAATGTTTCCGTGAATTTATAATTGCCATCAGTCACGTACATTTCACTGTTACGTATCACATTTTAGAGGCAAATATTCTTTAATAGCAGTACCAGTAGTAGTAAAAAGATGCATATGGTACATCGGGTAACATCCTCGAAATGTTATTTTTTCGTGTTATGAAATATTCCAAATAACTTTTAGAAATAGAGGCAAATAACCTTAAAGTAAGGTTTCATCAGCGTAATTGTAACTGCTATTAACACAGTTATGTAACTCTCAAATACACCATAAGCATTTTCGTATATTTCTCGACATTTCACCTGAAACCACTGTCCGTAGTTTTGTTAGCTTTTACGAGAACTTCCGTAGGAACTTCACAATATTCTTTCATTTTGTACGAAAAAATCAGTCCAGCAACGATTATGCAATAGTAATTACATGCACATTGTTTTGTTTATCTGACGTCATATTGACAAATGACTATATGCGTCTTTTCACTTTAGTCCAAGAAATATAAAATGTTTCGAATTCTTGTTTGATTCAGCAACTAAGTAGTAAACCATAAAGTTTTGTACGCACAACGGGTGTTACTAGATGTCTTTGCCCCTCAGAAAACTTCCAAACCCTCGGACCAGAGACCCTCAGGTTTGGAAGTCGCCCTTGGGGCAAAAACATCTACTTAACGCCCTTTATACATAAATAACTATTATGGTTTACTAGTTCATTGCTGTGTGTTTACGGACCTCAAACAAAATACGTAATATTATTGTTAATACCCTTGCGGGCCTTTCTGATTCTTTATGCCCGAGGGCCTTTTGCATACTTTATGGCCCGCTCTAATACCAACAAAACACAAACAACATTTTTATGAATTCGATTTATTAAAGTTACGATGCAATCAAATACCATAAATAAATATAATAATGCTCAAATAAGTAAAATAACTCGTTATAATAGCACATTATGAAACGATGATGTAATGATGGGTATTAATGCACGAGTGTGATATTACGATACGAGCGAGTATCGTAAACTTCACACGAGAATATTAATACCCATTACATCGAGTTTCATACAGTCTTTTTTCTACGACTTATGCTAACTTTTACAAGTTAAACTTTTACATTCAATCGTTTCGTAGCAGTTGACATGCAAGATTCAGGCAAGGCCACCTAGCAGACAGCTCGCTACCCTTGCCTCAGATGGCTTTGGTGTTCCAGTCAGCATGCGAGAGAGTACAAAAGTAGCAGTAATAATTCCGACTCACCATTTTCACTTTTTCTCTTATTTGTGGAGGTGCCAACTCCACTTCTGATTTACTAGACATTTTAAACTAAAGAATTGACCTGCTTTTAAAGGTAACCCCACGGCAACCACATATGACACAAAATCACTTGCGTTTAGATCTTAACGTCAGTCAAATTTCCGTCCAATAATTATCACTCCGCTAGTCAAATAGGATCAAAGTGAAATTACCATCCAATTTATTTTAAATAATGTTTCACTAAAAATAAATAATAATAATAAAATAAATTAAAACTGACAAGTATACAATATTAAATGCAATTTTAATGAACACAATCGAGCGAAACATTTACTAGAAAGATTTTCAATGATTAATCGAGCGTAAATACTTGGTTTGTAAACTTCTCTGTGATTGGTCAAGAACCTGTATCATAATGAAATTTGTATTTTCTCAATCTCATTTTTCTACTCTTATTGTATAATTCTGTCATTTGATCGCTGCAACCCGTTGCATAATGATACTCACTACGATACAGATCATTATGATTTTGTGTTATATGTGGCTGCCGTTAAATGTGGTTACCTAAAAAGCCGGTCAATTCTTTAGCTTAAAATGTCTAGTGGATCAGAAGTGGAGTTGGCACCTCCACAAATAAGAGAAAAAGCGAAAATGGTGAGTCAGAATTATTACTACTACTTTTGTACTCTCTCGCATGCTGACTAGAACACCAAAGCCATCTGAGGCAAGGGTAGCGAGCTGTCCGCTAGGTGGCCTTGGCTGAATCCTGGATGTCATCTGCTAAGAAACGATTGAATGTGAAAGTTTAACTTATAAAAGTTAGCATAAGTTGTAGAAAAAGTACTGTATGAAACTTGATGTAATGGGTATTAATACATACGTGTGAAGTTTACGATACTCGCTCGTACCTCCCTCATATCGTACCAGACTCGTGTATTAAAACCCATCGTTACATCATCGTTTCATAATGTACTATTGCTTAACTGATATGAAATTTGCGATTTTGAAACGATCCCGTGAATATACAATTGCCACCAGTCACTCATATTTCACTGTTACGTATCACCTTTTTTAAAGACATAGAATATGCTCCTTGAGTAGCAGTACTACTCGTAGTAACAAGATATATAAGGCACATCGGCTAACATCCTCGAAATGTTATTTTCTTGGTGTTATAACATATTCTAAATTCCTTTTGGCAATAGAAGCAAATAATCTCAAAGTAGCCTTTCATCAATGCAATTTACACTGTTATTCACACTGTTATATAACTCTCAAATACACCGTAAACATTTTCATATATTTTTCGAATTTTTACTGAAAACCACTGTCTGAAATCTTATGCTGAATTCTGCTGAATTCTTATTTAATTCAGCAACGAACTAGTAAACCATGAAGTTTTGTATGCACCACGGGCGTTACTGGATGTTTTTGCCCCTCAGAAAACTTCCAAACCCTCGGGCCAGAGGCCCTTAGGTTTGGAAGTCGCCTTCGGGCCAAAAACATCTACTTAACGCCCTTGATACATAAATAACTATTTTAAATAAGTAGGCAAATAAAATTAATAATTCAGGGGGTAAGTTAAAAATATCGTTGTAGGGAAATAAGAATATGACAAGAATATTGTAAACTGTTTTGTCTGATATGAAATAGAAATTGATATTGGCGTAGATATACAGAAAACATCGTACTTTGTAAATATACTTCTGGAACATTAACCAAATTCTTTAGAATTATGCAGTATATTGTATTAAAAATTAACCAAATCTAGGGATGTGGCTACTTCGAAGGAAGGAAAGAAGAAATAAAGACATCATTGCCATCCTTGCCCTGTCCAATTCCTCGGATTTCTAGGATTACACAAGTCTTCACAGTCGTCATTGGTGCAATGTGAATACATAAAACATCCTTGACATTGGTTCAGAGTAGGAAAGGACACTAATTACACATCATTACAGAAATAGAGAACTGTAGAGTGGGTAAGACGCGGTTCGGTCTCTGAAAAAAATACATTGATCTGATTTCTGTAAATACTGACATTCCTTTCAATAGAACATAATATAAACACAAGTGTTTCAAATTTGATCTTGACACAGCATTTATCATTTTGTAATAATAATAATAATAATAATAATAATAATAATAATAATAATAATAATAATAATAATAATAATAATAATGAATAACAATAACCAGTAGTATTAAACTGTGGTAACAATACCAAAACTGAAGGAGTCGTAGTAGAAGTAATCTTGTGTCAGAGTAGTGCTCTCAAGGAACATGTACAGAGTGGTTTTTTTATCGTTCGCCGAAGAATCGGGCCGCGTCGCCCGGGCAATCGAGGGCTCACTCGCCGGGAGAAATGCTGATTCACCGCCCGTGCTGCCATACGAGAACTATCGCTACCGCGTAACTTACCTTAAAGAAGATGCTGAAAGTGGTGTCCTTCGGCTCGAATGCATTCTTGGCACCTCCGAAATAAATTATGATTAACCCTTTGAAGTAAATCTCGAGGAATTGCGGCGATTTTCTCTTCAATAGAGCGCCGGAGCTCTTCCTCCGAATGCGTTGGTGTTGAAAACACGTGTTTCAACGGTGTGTGGTTTCAATGGTGTTTTCAACGGTGGTGTTGAAAAAAATAGGTCCAATAATTCTTGTGGAACTCAACGCACACCACACTCCTATCTTTACGTCGTGAAGTGGTTCTTCATGAAACAGGTGAGGGTTTTCTGCACTCCAATAGCGGTTGTTTTGGCTGTTAACGTATCCACTTAGATGAAACCACGCTTCATCAGAAAAAAAGTCAAAGCAGGATCAAGATCACCGTCATGTACGCTCTGCAAAAAATATTCCGCAAAACGTACTCGGGATTCTGGGTCACGAGGCTGCAACGCATGAACAACAGTGGTCTTGTATGGCCGAAGCTTTAAAAGCTTAGTGGCTGTTCTGGCTGAGCTCGTGGATACACGTGCCTGTTGTCCAAGACGCCTCAAAGATTTTCTTGGGGATTGTTGTAACCTGGCAGAAATTTCTCTCACCTTCTCTTCTGTCAGGACATGGCGCTTTCGACACTTTCGTTTGTCTATTAAAATTCCCTGGGTGCGAAGTTTCTTAACAATCTTCAAAATCGTTGACCGATGTGGAATATTCACGCCCGGAAATTTGTTAATAAAACGCTTGCGGCACTTACTGGCAGACTTAACTCGAACGAAGGTGTCATAAAGAAATATTCTCTGCTGCAAAGAAAATTTCATGTTGCACAGTTGACTGCTCTAGGGGCACTGGTGTATCGGCCGGTTGCGCCGAGCGACGAACGCGTCGGATGAACGGGGGCCTTGTTGACAAATCGCCGGGCAACCGAGGGCTCGATCGCTGAGGCAAGCGGTGCGTCATCTTCGGCGAAAGATAAAAAAAACACCCGGTACAATCGCGTAGTAATCTTAAAATAATCGAATACGTGCTTCTGTTAAATATATGAGGAAAACTCTCATCTAATTTTCATAAAAGTTTTTACGTCTAATGAATTCTCATGCAACAGAAAATTATATTCAATATGTGACATAAATTGTTTCATTTATAAAGATTATAAATTATCTAAATGCATCATTTTATTGCAGTGCAATAAATTCGTCATTGCACTTCAACAAAATACACAATGATGACAGTGTTATCTGACGTTTGAAATTTTAAAAAAATTATTAAGATAAAAAAACAAAGGTATTGTGAACGAGCTTTCTCGCCCGAATATTTTGAATGAAGATTCCAAGCTGAATGGTTGCATTACAGGTAAGTCTTTCCGGGAGATGCCAGTTAAGGCACACGATCTACTGTTAGGGATGGCAAATAATGACCAAACTGTACACAACATGAAACAGAAAAGTATCAAACAAATTTACCGCGCCTCATTAATGTTCGAACTCTATAATAATTCATCTATTTCTTTGATGATATTCTATTCTACTACATTGAAATAGATAATGCATAAAAAAAGTATTATAAAGTCATATTCCTAAAGATTCCTGGATTTGTGTTTTAGTTTCAATATGGTTCCATATTAGTTTCAACAGTTACTTCACTGAATCCAATTTGGTTCACACAGATTCACATAAACCTGTGTCAGTAACCAATAGATTGTACCTACGGAGTTTACTTACCTACTAATTATCTACAGAGTTTATTCCGTCAATTACATCAATTATTTATGTCGACGTTTCGGGGACTATTATTAACCCCGCCTTCAAGTGGCTTCAAATTGCATACACCGAGTTCATTACTCCTTTACATATTACAAAACCTTAAACAAATAGTAAGACACCCAGTATTGATCTCACATCTGATGCAAGAATATTAGCACTTGACATAATCAACCTCCCTCAAACACTGTCAACTCCGAGTACCTGTGACCCTGGATGACGGTATGATAGACGCTACAATATTTTAATTTTATCTAAGTTTCAACTTCATTTAGTGGGATCCAAATTCATCCACATTGTCAAATATGAAAATCTATAATATTGCCTGATTTTCACGAAGCGACTCTAGAAAAAATACAAAGGAACACAAGGAGACGTATAATTTTAGGAGAATTATTAGAAAATAGGAAAGTGGAATAAGGAAAATGTTATGAGAGAATATCTGATGAAGACTGCTCTAAATAATTTCCTTATACCCTTGGTTTATGTTCCAATAAGCGATATAAAAGACCTTCATTTCAGAATACTATTGTGAATCACACCAATTGTTTAAATTGTATTAATAGTTTAAAATCTATTATGAATGTCTTTAGGGTATAGGGCAATATCATTCCTGTTATTATGCAAACTATGGTTTGGTAGATTTAGAATTACATCTATCAATAAACGCTAAATTTTAACAGAGTAATGGTTTTTAAGTAGTAACATTTTACAAGTGGGCTTAAGTCAATTTAATTTAATTATTTACTTAAAAAGAGTTTTTGATTGTAATACATACTTTTTTTTCTCTATTTGGTTACTATTACAATGCCATTTTTTAGTAATATTTGATCTGCGTTTGATGCTGAAGTAGTTAAAAATCTCAAATCATGGAAGAACTTATTTAAAAATTATTTTCGTAGTCAACTCCACGTTAAGTTTTTACTTTAATACAGAATTTTTTATTTAACCAGATCAGTTGGATTACCACTTTACAGGTAAGTGTTAGCTTTTATTTGATATAATACCTGGACATCTTGTCCATATTCTATATACATTTAAACAGTTCAATTTCCTACATGCATTACATAGTAGTAAATTAAAGAATAGACCATGAAAATTCCAAAAAACTTTACTCAATTTGGAAAATATAAACTGTCCTGTCAAACTTCAAATATTCGAAATAGAATTATGCAATTTGGAATATTTTATAGGAAGTTTTCCCTTTGAAAAATTTGAGTGGTTTCTATGATATCCAAAAAAATGTATTTGATTACGACAATTTACTTCCCGAGTGTAGAACTATCAAATAAGGAAAAAAATAGGGCAGTTGATTCTTTCAATCGACGTGAACTTCAACCTCCGTATCAAAGGTTCGATTATTATATAAAAAAGTCTTATCGCGAATATTTTATTTCTTGTATTTGTAATAAGCTACTAGTATTTATGCCTGATCTCGTCGATTACATATCTTTAATTTGTTCATTCATTTTGTAGCAGATAACACTATAAGAAAAAATATTTATCATATATGGTGTATTCGATGGAAAAATGAAAGAAATTCAGTTTAGTTAGTGATTCATTATATCTAAGTTTTTTCTTCATTGAATTTTCTGAATGGAGTGTTCTCACCTTAGAGGTCACAAAACACATAGGTCATCTAACAGGGGAACCGGTTATTCGCTAAAGTCAAATGGTCAGCTGTTTTCATTCCTTATTCTGCGACCTTGACATTCAAGATACGAGTAAAAGAAGAACCTAGCAGAAGAAGACACGCAACATGTAATATAGGTACGTATACAAATAACTTGTAAGAATAAATGCTACCTTAATTATTTTACTAATGAACTATTTTAATAAAAATAAAATTATATCTTTCACACTCCTAAAACTACTAGAGTCGGCGAAAAACTGAAAGCATCGTAACAGCAAATAATGAAGTGATTTTAAGAAACGAATACAAATAATGGTGGGATTAATCTATTACATTATTTGGAAGTAGTGTTGTTAGTAAATGTAGTATTGCATTCGCTGTTGTTGTTTTTTTTTTGTTTTTTGTCGAAGAATGAGAAGACAATGGCACAAATCAATGATGATTGAGGTAGCACGCTTATATACATAAACATTCTTATTCATGTCCATTGTTCCTACTGAAATGCACACATTATTTGCCTTTATAAACGATGTTCTTGGATTCCTATATTTGCATAACCTATTCTGTCAGGTTCCTATTACCTTAAGATCGTGAGAAAGTAAACACTACAATCATCCCGTATTCGTTAGCCTATGAAATGTACTAAGTAACTATGCAACTGAAGCTTCGTACAGCAGGAGGTCCTGAGTTGGAGCACCGACTGTGATGGACTGCCATTACTAGGGGGTGGATTTTGATGACCTAAAACATCGCCGAAAATGATCAATTATTTGCTCTTAGAATGTTTTAAAAATGCCCTAAAAGCAAATAAAAATGACTTTAAAATGTAATCAAAACCAGTCCAGATGAACAACTTATGCTGTTGAATAAGTTACTGATGTATTAGAGGTCGTTTCTATTCGTTCAAGTGACTTCAACTTTTGGTTTGGTCTGTTCTTTACCCGAAAATCTCTGTCTTCAGTTATCCCTAAATTAGCTGAACCGCCAATGACGCTGACAGGCGTCACAGGAACCTTAGATTACATACTCACAATGGCTGACATTACAACTTCTGAGCGAAGAAATCGAATAGGCTACCAAGTAAAGGTACTCAGGGATTATATAGAGAACATTTGTTGCAACTCATAAATATTATTTGAAGCAAGAATCATTAAAATTACATTACAATCGATTAAATCAGCTAAAATTGCATTAAAAGTGACGGAAAAAGTTAAAAAATAACTTATTAGCCGAAATCGATAAAAAATGCAAAAAAAGTATAGAAATAGGTCACTTCCTTTCATCATAACAGAAAATGAATTTCTATACTAAACGGCATTGATCTCATGTGAAAAGTAAAAAATATTTCATTAAAATCCGCCCCCTAATCATCATCTAAAAAGGTAATGGCCGCTCCGCAGTAGCTGCGAAGGGGAACGGCAACATGAAGGTGAAGACAGGATCAGGATCGGGATCGAGATCGGGATCGGGAAGATGTGTGCGCTTCACAATAAATGCCAACGAGAAGAGGAACAGCGCTATGAACCTGTAGCGGCAAAAAAGGAAACTTCATGAAACAGTTGCCGAAACCAAAGCACTTCTAGCATCGCTGCTCTGTTCACTTTTTCATTTGCTATTTGAGAACGAAAAAAACAATGCAAAAACTACAAAGAACTTACGGAAAATACAATTCATTAAAATGTTATCAAGTAAACAAACAACTTCAATGTACTTAATGTGAAATACATAAAACATTTTTTGGAGGAATTTTAATTCTAAGTATTAATATGAATAGAAAAATAATTATACTATAATTACTAAAAGGAACTAAAACAACTCAACAATGATTAACGAAGCCCACCTCAAATGTAACTTCGTAAATCCATGCTCTAACCTCTATATCGTACTACACTCTCAACTCCGGTCCAGACCAGAGTAGGGCGCTCAATCAGCTGGAAAACCCTCTCATTTCTGCTGCAAAGCATTCGTGTTTGGAATAAAAAATATTATTCGATTTATAACAAAGATTTCCAACAATACTAAGACATTTTCTATTATTTTTTATCAATTTTCACAATATTACATACTTTATAAACATATTAAAACTATTATATTATTTAAAACACGGATATCATAAAAAAGCATGGTTACAAAATCGGCCCGCCAGGTGAAACATCAAATCCTAGACATTTGCCGGTTTGAGCACTCAAAGCATATGAAATTGTCTACATTTCATAAGTAGCATTATCTGAAACTCCTTCTGGGTGTTTATGAACTAGATGGATTTTTATTTTTAAAAAAAGGTTAACATTTTGGTTAACATTTTTATAGAAAAAAATATTTTAATCAATTTATTACTCTATCCAATAATTAAAAAGCATCTACAAGTCAATTTTTTATCCAATTATTAGGGCAAAGTTCACATCAGAAGCAAAGAAATAATATAAATGCCAGAGACTGATTATTTTCTTAATTTAAACACAAAAAACTGTTGTTTTTTTCGCTGTAATTACTTACCATGTGGATATTTCATCTTCATATTTTGAAAATAATATTTTCTACATCCAAACATGAGGGAAAAATCCGAGTCGAATTGCAAACTAAGGCCGGACCCCCCCCCCCCCCTTATCCGGCTAGAGCCTTTAAACGGAATTTCAGCGTCAATTATATTTCTTGTATAGTTACAAACAAAATTACTCGTGACTTACAGCAATCACTTGGGTCCCACAAGGAACATTCACAAGCTGATAAAGCCAAACCACAAGCGGAAATGCTCAGAAACGAGGACATTTGCGGCTTGGAGTCACTTCATCTCAGTCGTTTTCATTCATTATAAAGGAAAACTCGCATTTAATCGGGATAACGGGAGAAAATGATAAGGATACCATACAAGAGTCAAAATATCTAAACCAACAATCGCTAACATATCAGTAGTTAGTAGTGCTACATCTCTGTATACATTCGCATGGTATTGGTAACGATTACATAATATGAAAATATCGCAACATCAATACTTCTAATTCAACAGTATCACTTAAAAAATGTCTCACCAAACGGAGCTCAAAATATTCCAAACACGTCTTCATTGTATTGTTTAATTCGAAAGTTTAAATGAAAATTGCTTTCTCCCAGTGAATTCAATGTATTGTCACTTTCTCGCCACGGAGTAGAGAGAAAGTTATGTAATGCTGCGCGAAAAAATGTTATATTTTGAAAACAATTCTCAAAAACAGCACCGACAATTTCGTTGGTAAAATTTGTTTAAATAAAAAATTCCAATATTTGGAGAAAAATTACTTAAATTTTTGAAAAATTGTACATGACCTCATTTCAAAATCTATATTTAAGGAAAAGATTTCATTAAGGGAAAAAAATATCTATCTTTAATATTTTAGTTATAGGAAGATGCTGAACAAATTCTGATCTTTTGCAATTTTCGAATTTCGCGCGGTCCATAGCTCGTTTGTTAGGGTACTGCTCCGGTATTCACCTGGTGTTAATCGGAGAAACCAAGGAAAACTACCGATCAGAGCAACCGGTCGCTATAATTTTTCTCAGACAGCGACTGAATTCGACCCAGCTGACAAGCTAGTGTCGAAAATCAAGCCGTCGAGGTTTAAACAAAGGACCTCTCGGTCAGAGGGGCTGCAGTTGATGTACTGAGCCACCTCTCCCGACCCAAAGGGTGTAGTTGTACGTTACTTAGCAACAGCGTAGGAAGTAACAGTATTTTATGCACTCAGCGGAGCCATCCGCCTATTGGCAGTCAAAGCGGTGTTGTGAGTTGCACCGCTTTAACTGTAACAGGTTTATTTTCTCAGTTAGCTGTGAATATTCAATCAGTATCAAAAGAATGAATCATTTACAATTTTTTTAAACTCTTTCTCTGGGTCATGACATTTCGCAAGTTGTCCTTCAAGTCGCGATCTAAAAAAGGACGCCCAGTTTCTCTTGCTAACACCTCAGAGAAACCTGTACAGAGACCACCGCAGTAGTATAGCTGGGGGTGATGGCACCCGGGACAATGGGAATTTATGCCACCCCCAATAATCAAATGTTCTGTTTAATAAAATACTAAATACTAAATCTAATTTTAAAATACTAATCAAAAACTAAGATGTGTTTTTCATGTATGTTGCTATTATTTCGAATTTGTAGAATGTGCATAGTTAGAAAAAAAGTCGATGTCGAATTTAATAACAAAATAATTAATTATAAAATGTATTTAATTAAGGGAGTTGCAACCTTTATCTTGATAATGCTTTAATATTAGAAAAATCTTAAATTAAATTACACTAGTCATTAATTATTATTAATAGTAAAATAATAAAATTAATAGTAATTAATTTTCATTAATAGTTAAATTGTTGGGAAGGGATTCTGAAACTCAAGAAAGCGTGCGCAGATGATATTCTCCCCCATACGTCACATACAGTTTTTGACTAAATAAATAAATAAATAAAACACTATCAGAAATTTATCGCCAAAAATTGACAAATGCAATCTGCAATATTTTATGAAAACGTTCAAGTTATATTATTTTAAATTAAAAATTTTAGGAGATGTCACCCCTTCAAAGGTAAGACACGCAGCGGACCGCCCCTACTACCGCCACCATGCTATGTCAATGGATTCATGGCCCGTCACGAGAGAGAAAAAGATATGGAAGACGTTTTGACGTTTATTCCACTTGTCTACATTACTTTAAGGGGATACGGAACTATTTTGCGGTCAAAAAATCTTTCTTGGTATTTTATTTTTCATACAGGTCCACAATTTTCTCTTTAAATTGGCGTTTGAATGATATTGATATCATTCTTACAAGTATTTTAATTTATTATTTATGTGTGAATTTCTCCATCCATTGGGCTCAGGTCAAACTCCAATACTTTCAGATACTGTGACACAATGCAGCGCATAAATACTGAAGAACTTAGACATGCAGAAAGTAAACTGAAAACTTTAAGTTGTGAAGTTTACATAAAAATGTGTCAAAAAAAGTAGTTATTGGAAAATAATTATTCTGATGAAGCTGGCGTATTCTGAGGGTTGCATCTTTAAAGGCCATTTTCCGAAAACTTATACATTTTTGTTTCCCTAAAAGTACCTTTTTAGCACACATTTATTATAGGAGATTGAAATTTTCTGGAGTTGTGAATATAGGTCTCCTACATTTACTGAAACTAATATTTTTCTGATTATCTCAGTATTATCCAATCTAAAGAACTTTATTTACTAGAAAAAGTGGTAAAAAATTCCATTATGAAAAAATATTTTAGCAAATAGTAAACATTTTTCAAAACCGTTGTTTAGATGTTGTTTTGAGTGATATATCTGTAATCTGTAAACATTTTATAAGCCTAAGTTCAATAAATTCTGATACTTTTACTCAAACAATTAAGATTATTAGAATACGGCATTCTGTATCCCCTCAAGTTAGGTTATCTTATCTCTTTTTAGACGATTTTAAGAAGGCATTGGGCTACTGAATGAAAATGACACTATTGTTGTTGATGATGAGCGATGAAAAAAGTGGAAATCTAGTTCACAATTTTGTATTCAATTCTTTTGATATTGGATATGTTCCTCTGTGGGTTTCAAAGCTTATATTTTAAATATGGCAAACTTTTTAGTCGAATCTCCACTTTCGGTCATCTTGTCCGTTTAAATTTAGAATTTTTGTAAAAATTGTCAATTTAATTTAGAATTCTTGCAAAAAAAATTAATAAATAAATTAACTGCATTTCCTATTTGGTTGTCATTTTCTTCATCTATTCATGTCAAAAGTGCTTCATTTAAGCCCTTATACCAAATCTAGATGAAATTACTACCAAGACAAAATTATCAGTACGAAAATATTATTCAGCCCGACGAAGAAGACATCGAACCACTAAATGAAAATTTGAATGTTTTTATGTCACTTTTTAACAACTTGGTCATATAGCGACCACTGTGATTGTTTTAACTACAGGGAATCTGTAGGAAGAATAGCTAGGATTTTTAGATTTTACTTCTAGTCATCAAAGAATAGTTTTGAAAGCCCATAATACGGAACAGCAAATAAAATGTTGAAGCATGCAAAAGAATGCGAGTATTTCTTAAATATGTAATAATACGTTCTACACATGGAAATATAGATAAATATGTATAATCAAGAAGGCATCAAACTCCTTAAAAAAACCTAATTCGTGAACATATAACAAAAGTGTGATTATAACTAGTGAAAGAACAAAAAGGCCTGTGTAAATATATACAAATCCTAGCCCTGATGATGAGCAGCAAACATTGTGTAAATACACTGTAGTTAACTGCGTTTCATGTTTTCATTACCTTACTAATTAATTTCTCAAGTTGTAAAAATCCACTTAGGCTACGAGCCTACAATTGGAGAAAATTATTCAGTATTGTCTACTAAAACAAATGTTTCTTCATAGATGTGCGTAAACTAGAGGTGCTTCAAAAATACTCAGACTTCCTCATAACAGTTTTCAGTTCTGTTGAATCGGGTCTGCTTTTATGTTTTCGCCCCACCTTCTACCTAGCTGCTATCTATCGACGTCTAAAAGACTTCCCAAGGCCTCTCGTGGCCCCTATCGCTCCTCTCGGGGAACTCCCAGTAAAGTACCGGAAGAGGTGAATTAGGGTATCATCTGCAACGCCTCTGACCGAGAGGTCCTAGGTTCCAGTCCCGACGGCGGAAGGATTTTCGACACTAGGTTTTCAGGTAGGTCGAATTCAGTCGCTGTCTAGAAGAGAATTCTAGTGGCCGGGTGCTCTGATAGGTAGTTTTCCGTGGTTTCTCCGATCAACACCAGGGGAATGCCGGAGCAGTACCCTAGCAAACGGGCCACGGACCGCGCGCGATCAGTCCTTTCTCTTCCTTGTCCTATCCTCTCACCTTACACACACACTTACACTAACAAGCACTACACTACCACATATTCCGGGAGACCAGTCGGGAGCTTAGAGCTTGTCCCGGCTGAGGCGGTGCCCTGCTGGTGGGAGAGTCCTGGTTAGGGGGAAACCCTACTAGCCGACGGTAGGTCGGCGCCGGATCTCGCCATCCAGCGGGCGAAGATCACCGCTATCTCCCGAGAGAGAAAACATGCACTACACTAACGGGACAAATGATTTTAGCCGTTGGCGCGCCCGGAATCACTTGTCAATCATAATTGGACCAGGGCTTGTCAATCAATAATTTGGACCAGCGCTGGGAATTGAATGTGGGACTGCCTTACAGAAAACCAGCACGCTGCCGATGAGCCACAAGAGGGGCTATGAGAAAGTAAAAAGACTGTAACTTGCACTTCGACGGCTAATTGCTTATGACAATCTTTCATCATTTGAAGCTTAACTTGATGTGTTCGTTTTATTTTAGAACTAACTCGGGCATTGAATTTCCGTGGCGTTATCGCCAACTTTGAGGCCATTTTATACGAAAGTGTACCAACACTACATATATAACATTATCCCAAGAGGGATGATCTTGAAACACAGGAAATGTCAAACTTACTAAATATGTTGTATGATTTCGGACGCTTTGTCTCTAATTCAGTTTGAACTGAATCAAGGAATGTTTTGATAGCATTATTTCCGACACACTTCCAAATTTCAACAATGGCGTAAAATGTATATTGGCATGATTACATCTTTATATCTTTTAAATAATAACAATAATAGAATCTTCTCTTATACTAAACAAGTCTGAAAAGATTCTACCTCAGGAGCATTTCAGTAGCTAAAAATTTATAAATGCAAGGACATTATCAGATGGTATATTATATAGTGAGTTTTTATTACAAATATTAAGCAATTTACATGGTGTGTGTTGTTTGTTGGAAGATTTTTAAGCTACCAAATATCTTACAATTTTTATGCAATCAGCCTCTGGGGCTCCCCATTGCATCCAAAGAGAGGAAACGACACCATGTGGGACGATGGAAAACCCCTGAAGTAGGGGAAAACCTGCTGACAGGGGACTCGTGCACTCCAACCTAAACTCTTTCTTAACTAATTGATTTATGAAGGCACGGACGGAGATATCGACGTTGCAGGTTTTATTCTCACATTCTTTGTTTAGTGAATGTCACTGAAGAATCATCGCCATAGGCTCTCATCCAAAAACCTGCACCTGCGCTCCACAAACACCTTTACACATACAATGCACACTCATGCACATCCACTCATATTCACACTCCATGCCTCTCTAAGAATTTTAATGTTCATCTCGCCCCAACACTATTGTAATCCTCACGTTAAAATATAAAAGTTTCATTGGATGTTACGAGATATTTCGAAACATTTTGAATTACTAAAATTCTAGAATTTTTTAGTCTCTTGTATGTTCAGACTACATACTACTTCGTATGAAAGGGTTCCAAATTCTCAAATATCTCGCAAAATAAGTACTGAAATATGTTTTGAAAGAAGCGTTTATACGAGTACATAAAAATTTCTGAATTAAAATTTTAAAATAAAAAAGTTAAATCTTAACTCTCTTCAAATCAGCAATCAGTACCAAATCTACTTTATTTCGTGCCTTCACTAGAAAAACAACACAAACCTAAACATTTTTTTAACAGAAGCAAAAGTTGCTTTTCACATCAGAATTCCATTCCTAAACCGTTAGTTCTTACTGACATCAGTTAAAAGAATCTCACTGGAAGCGTTTTTCCGCTGAAAACGTTCTGATAATGTGACAATCCATACGGATTCGTCAAAACATTAACTTTGATTTATTTTAAAGACCCGAAAGCAATATTTTGGGAATAAACGACGAAATTCCAAAAGAGTAGTGTTTATTTATTTATTGAGCAGGAGCTGAGGAATGGAACAGACAGACCGGGATTAATATATATGCAGAGGTCAAATAAGCTGAACGGGAAAAACAAATAATAAAATACAGAAGAAATAACTAATAGAATATTTCAATTAATTATGGTAGGGAGTGGGATCGAGTTCTAGTAAAATTTAAAGAGAAAATGCAATTACATTCCAAAGTAATTGGCGAACGAGGGAGGCGGCAGTTGTTTTTTGAACTTGAGGAAAGGGACTGCAACAAAACAGAATGATTCTAGGATTGGTGTGGGTTGCATCTGGGATAGAGTTCATAGTTGATTCATAAATGTAATGTATTATTTTTTAGTGTTACGTGGAACGACAGTATGTTCGGATAAGAGGAAGTTCGAGAATGGAAATGGAAACAAATTATTAATGAAAAGTAGGTAATTACGGAGTTCGGCGGAACACGTGCTGCCTTTCTGGTGAAACTAGCGGTGCCCGATATAAGGGAAGTTAACATTTAAATTTATTCAACGTAGCAATATGACAAGGCCAAGAATGTTTTCTAGCAGTAGATAGAATATTAAATTTCAGAAGTAAAATGACCATAAATAAGGAATGTGATTGTTGTTTTTTTCTTTGTACTTACATGTGAATGTGTTGCAGTATTGTGTTTTCAAAGAAAGGCTGTAAATATTTATCAGTGTTGTTATTTTCCTTTGATGTGTTATGTGATAGCAATTGGAAGAGCCGTTTCTCGTATGGGGCGGCTTCGCAAAGTCACACCCAAAAATAAATTTGACTGAAAACGGTGGATTAGTTCGAAGGAATAGGACATACTATCATATAGTTCTCCAGGCAAAAATATTGTGAACCAATGTCAATTAAGGAAAATGTTATTGTCTATAACTCAAAGAACTTCACTGTCACAGTCGGCATACCCAGAGTAAAGCAAGATGTTTAGATTAACAGTAAATGTTTATACGAGTAATTAATTATGTGAATTAATAGGACCGTTACAATTGGTCGCCCTGAGTATGGCAAAGAGAATAAATATTATTTATTTATTTATTTATTAAACTAATTCTGATGAGCTAATCTAGAACCGTTACAATAATCACACATCACAAATTCCTCAGATGTTAGTTTTCAATAGCCGGTTCTAAATAGCGTGTACGTTGATTGAACAAATTTTATGTGACGAAAAAATTTCTATCTTCAATTTTGTAGAAGTAGGAAGATGCCAAAAAAATCATTCTTTTTCAATTTTTCAAAAATTCAGAGTTAACAGTGAAAATCGAGCCTATGCCATCTTTATATGTGTATTTTACTCTATTCTTACAACAAATTTGAAGAAAAAACGTGGAGCCTTTTTCATAGTTTTTTTAAAATGTCCCAGGGACTTCATGTAAAGTACTCCCCAATACAGTGTGGTTTATGGGTCTTCATAGTGCTCTATTTACGTAGATACTGTATTTCAATTATATTAGTTGGAATCCTTTTGTTAGTGAAATGAGTGAGTGTAATATTTTTGGCTCCGAACAAAAATATCTTTTCTTTAAATTTCTCTTGAGAATAGAGTAAAATACACTTATAATGGTGGAATATGTCACATTTTCACGGTTAACTCTGAATTTCCGGAAATTGCAAATGTTTCATTTTTTTGGGCGTCTTCCTACAACTATAAAATTGAAGGCACAAATTTTTCTTTCAAATGAAATTTGTTGCCCATAAATAGTTCTTTCGTTAAGGTCATGTAGACTTTTTTGGAAATTTTAGTAGTTTTTGTGCAATATTTACAATTTTAAAAAATTACAAAAACAAGATTTTCTCAAAAAGGGCTTTAAATTTTTTCTTTAAAGTTTTGTTTGGGGCAGTGCTAAATGCAACCTATATGATGACATAAACGCCATGTTGGTCTATTCTTTTGTTTTTTTAACAATTAAAGAAATGTAATTTTTTTAACTTGTCTCCCCCGTCGTTAAAATTTACATTACAGATGTATTTCATTGTTCAATGCGTTTCTTAACACATGAACTTCAAAGTATCTTTAATGATGGTTTTTTTAAATGTCTGTAAGTTCTCCATAATCGTTGAGTATAATTGAACTGAATTGGCTAAGTTTCTGAAGTGTTTGAACCAAATTTTCTCAAAAACTATTGAAAATGTATCGCCGAAATTCTCCACAATGGAAAAGAGTTCAATTCTCTCTGATATTCCAAAAGCTTGATTCGGGCCAAGTTATCTGGGGCCCCAAAATCAAAATAATGCTTAAAATGTAGGTGTTTTTACAATAGAAATAGAATAAAAAGTGTACATTGCATGAAAACGAAAAGTAAACCATCATGCCAATTGAAACATTTTCAAAATATTTTGTTTAATAACATTTTTCGAATTATAGTAAATACTATCGGAAATGTGATTTTTTTTGCATTCGCTCACCTAGGAAATTCGCCAGTAGTTCTGGGTTGAATTCATTACCATGACAAGAATGTTGTTTATTAAACCATGTATTTCTTTTGATTCAGTCTAAAACATAAACACGACTGCAATTTGATCAGTAGAATATTGAAAGAATATTACGTATAAGTGTGTGTGTGTGTATGTGTGTGTGTGTGTGTGTGTGTGTGTGAGTCATAATATATGTTCGTGTCCTTGTTTACGTGCCATCGTAGTGTACTACTTACGCAGTGATTTTTTCATGTGCATCCGTTCGAATAATGTTATTACTGAAATCGTATGCTGTTTGCATTTTACGAAAATTGTACCCATTACTCCTGTGTATCATATATCAAATCGCTATAAGGTACGTAAAATTAAATCGCTATAATGTAACTAAGTAGTTCAGTAAAGTAATTAAAATTTTACAGTGAATGATAAAGCTATATTTTGCGTTTATCATTTTTGAATCGTTTGTAGTTAGACTAGTATTACGCATTGCATTCCCTGCTTCAAAGTGCTTGAATTAATGCTCGAAGTAAAGGCGAACTAAAATTTTTGTTTACAAAACCCGCTCCAAAATTTTATTTTATTTTTTCCTCGGTAGAGCAAAGCACACTTAAAAAAGGGTCCACGTTTCATTTTCGTTGAACTGTCTAAATTTTTGCTGCTACAGTCGACATTGATTGTTATATTGCTGCTACTGTTGATAATAATAATGAAATAAAATTATTTTATTTCGAAAATGTTACTAGCTTACTGTCGTTTGGAACAAAGATCTGTACTTTCTGAAGATTATATGCTCTCTTAGTACGATTTTTAGCATATTTATAACTTTCCGTTTTACAACGATATACAATAAATATTTTTTTCAAAATGTGAAGTATGTTATCTTGAAATGATTTGTGGGTCCGAGTTCACAAAAAGTAGGATGAAACGGAAACTACAACGACGGTTAACGACGATCCTCAACAAAACTTAATACAAACAATGGTAGTCGTTCGAAATTCGTATGCACAACTACGCGAAATAACTACAAGGAAAAGAATTGTGTGCACCGGGATCAATAAACAAAAGGAGAGTTTTGCAAGGTAGTCGATCTTTCCACAAAAGAAACATAAAATGAAAATAATTTCCTCAAATATCCTAAATAATGCACATAATCCAGTCAAGAATTGAGGAACTTGTATACATTCAAAAACGTTTCGTTTTCGGAGTTGCACCCGTATTGAACAATATGACAATACTTTTCATTATATAAATTGTCGTCTCGGGAGTTTCGTGGACAATGTGCTAGCTTTCTTTGAGGCGGCCCCGGGTTCGATTCTCCAGAGCAAACATGAAGCTGTAGCGCTGACGTCTCAGTTTCTATAGCAGTTTGACGAAAGAAATATCTCCTGCAGGCCAAGTAAGCTAGGAACTGTGCTGAGATTACGTCATGTTCGACACATGTCTGCCACACCCCCAGGCGTGAATTATAAGAAAAAAAAGACCCCAGGTCTGGCAACACTGATAGCTGACAAAAGTCGGATTAATACGACCGTAAAATGCCGAATACGTACATACATATTACGAATTATTCAAAGTCTACATATACAATGTCTGTAGCAGTCTGGGCAACAGAAGGGGGAGGGGCAACTTGCCTCAGGCCCCGCCTTCATTGAGGCACTGATTTTGTTTTCAATAAAAAGAAATTAAAAATATAGTTATCACTTATCCAAATTTAACACTATAACATATATTTCTGTTGCGTGGAGAAATGAATTCTGTTTATTAATTGGGGAGGAGAGATTTTTTGTTTGAAATACGGGACTCCCCTTGATCAACTGCCCCAGGCCCCTGGCTTTCTCTGAGCCCCTTGGAAGCAAGACTAATTCCCATTATCATCATTCACTCACCTAGACAACTTCAGACTCCAAAAAACTCCTCACAGAACCAAATTACAAAATAGATATCCATACCAGGCATTCCTAACCAAACTTGCCGAAATAGATTGTTTTTAGAGGTGTGTGGAAAAGATTTCCTCACCCGAATTAGTTTTATGTTTAATGTTAGGTAATTTAGAATGTACGTCATCAATACATATGTAAAGTGTTATATGAACTGAACTATATATGATCTGTAAAAATAAAAAAAATATTAAAAAATAATAAAAATCATCATTCACTATTTGACAGGCACCTGCGATTCCTCTGCCTGGCCGCGCAGCTGACCCCGCCCCCTTCCCCTACCCGTCGCGCCGCCTGGGGAGGAGTGCGCTAAAAATACGCGCGGAGGCGGCTGGCGCCCACCGGAAGACCGCGGCGCGTTCCTTCCGCCACGCCGCCCGCGCCGCCCGCGCCGCCCGCGCCGCCTCACGTCACGCCGTGACGTCACGAGGGGTTTCCCGGCGACCAGCCGTGACCCTCGGCGGCCGCCGCGCAGGTAACGTCAGGCGCCGGGCGCTGACGCCGCCGCGCCGATGAGTGGGCGGCGCCCGCCGGGAATAGCTCGCGCGGGGCGTCCCCTTATCCCCCCCCTCTCTCTCTCTTTCTTTCTCGCACCGCCGCCGCCGCCGCCAAGCCGTCTGCACTAGAGTGACCAGATTTTTTATGCCTAGAGACCGAAACAATATGTAGCATGAAACGTCAAAATATGTATATAAATATGTAATGAAAATAGTAAGAATATGTAATAAATATGTAAAATCGGATATTACATTTATTTGAACTGCAATTGGATATGACCCGGTGGTAGTTAAATAACAATAATTACAATAATAATAATAATAATAATAATAATAATAATAATAATAATAATAATAATAATAATAATAATAATAATAATAATAAAGGAGTACAGTACAAGCCGAACATGCAATAATCATACTAACACTAATATTAAGTATTATAACAAATATTTAAACTCTGTCATGATATCCAATAATTATATGTCGGTGATGCTAAAATTTAATACAAGCTACATAAATATTGGCTAATTTTTTTTTTTAATTCATTGATCGCGTTCACTACACTTAACTGCACTGCACTGCACTGCACTATACTACACTACACTACACTACACTGTTCTTGCTTTGAATTACACTGACCAGCACTTCACAGCACTTACTCATTTAATGTCTATTACTCTCATATTGTTCTAACTTATTTTTAAAACTTCGGACACTTAGAGAAAAAGCTTTGAAAATTGCTGCGGGTAAACTGTTCCAATCTTTAATTGTTGTGAATCTTAATATGTAATGAAAATAGTAAGAATATGTAATAAATATGTAAAATCGGATATAATACGTAATATTCAAATTCATTGATTATTAAACACGTTTACGTGATTCAAAATTATATTTTAAACTTTTTTCTTAAACAAATATTTTAAAATAATACAATTGTGATGCAAGTAATAATACAATTAAAATGCAAGTGGAGAACACACGTTAATGCACAACCTAAAACGAATCCCTCAGTAGCAGAAGCTTCATCTATTGCGATCCAGATCTGTAGTTTTGCAGCCAGACTAGATGCAAGAAACATCATTAATCGCACAAACAGGCCTTATCTACCACCAAGAATCAATCACTGCAGTATGGAGCCCGCTCATTGAAGTGTTAGACGTCGGCGAGTGCCATTTTTTCTCCGAAATTAAAATTTACGTCACGATCCGCGACGTCAGATAGGTGAAAATGATCTCAGTCGCTGATGCGCACTTCCCGCCGCTGAGATGACTGTTACCGGCACGCCGGATTATTAGAACATCACGCGTCTTCAATGTAAGAAAAAATGCTGATTTTTTGTAAATTCATCTTTTCATTAAAAAATATGTAAAAAAAATGACGAAAATTGATAGATTAAAAAATATTCTGTGAAAATACGAAAATATGTAAAATATGTAAAAATATGTAACGAAAAAATTGGATATTGTGTTAGGACGGCGACGATTAGAGATTACAAATTTGAGATGGTTAAGTAGAAAGACAAAAAATATGTAATTACATAAAAATCCGGTGTCTGTTTATGACATAAAACAGGGCATTTCTGAAATATTGAGGAAGAAAAAATGGGACAAAGTGGGACATGAGCTTACAAAGAAAATGTGCTTCATATGTGGCTGCACTGCTTCACTGAGACAAGTGCAAATTACTTTTTACACGTAAAAATATATATAATTTAATAGCGAACTTATGTACAGCCTGTTGAACATGAACTTGTGATATCTTATCCAGAAACATCACTATGAATGGTGTACTTATTAGAAGATTTGATATCTTGCAAGAGTTGAACTGTTGAAGAAAAGATTGTAGAATTCCTTACAGCTCAGGTCTTGAAAATAAGTTTTTAAAATTACAACTGCTTAAATAGTTTCGGTGTTAAAACGTTTTTTTCATCAATCCAAAGGGAGTTCACAATTGAAAATTCTCTTTCCACAACAGCATTTTCGCCTGGTACAGGCAGAGAAAAAAACTCGCAACCACCACTATGTTTTTTCATGGATTGCCTCTACTTTTAAATGTGTGGAAGACATCACACCATTTTTATCAATTCCTACACTAGTGAGAACCCGTCAAAATTTGAGGGTAAGATCTGAGATAAATGTAAAATACTGTACCCAGACTAATGTTCACAATATGTAGCATTGTTTGGATCTTCAGGGTATAACAAAGATATTCTGTGATGTGGAGTTCCCAAAATTTTGAACACGTATGGCCCATGACCAGATGGCAATGCAATATCGGCACAAAAGATATAGCATTATTTTACTGAAGGATATTATTTCTAAAGTTTTTTGATGTGTCATCATCTCCTATAAACAACTGTTTGATTTCTTCTGGCATATTGCTCGAAGGTATACTTATTTTCACATTTAAGCAACACAGAGTAAACTCGTTTGCAGAATTTCTCTCACATGAAAAGTATAAAGCAGAACAAAACTGACATTTCATAGACAATGACCCAACAGAAAACGAAATGACCTCACTATCACGACACACGCTGACTTTCTCTTTCCCTGCGTCCAGTTAATGTACGTTTGCGTCTATTGGGGTGCGTGGACAACGATTCGGAATTCGACAAACCTGTAAACAACTTCACTACTTAAATACAACCGAGCAAAACCCACTGTCCCAATGTTCTCTACAAAATACACCACAGAAGCAAATAACTGCAAACTGTCAACACCACAATACGATTATTACCCTGAAACAAAACCTCCACGAATTGTAAACAAATCTCAACAATCAAAACAAAACATCAAGCAGCGCCACCATGAAGCAGCGTGGACTCACATCTATCGACTCATATATTGAAACAGCCACCCTTTGGAAGAAAACAATTGACTATTGATAAGCGTATTATTCAAGAATGAT
The DNA here is from genome assembly GCA_011170035.1 of Teleogryllus occipitalis. Taxonomy (NCBI): domain Eukaryota; kingdom Metazoa; phylum Arthropoda; class Insecta; order Orthoptera; family Gryllidae; genus Teleogryllus; species Teleogryllus occipitalis. The sequence continues at coordinate 52,183 of BLKR01001269.1, forward strand.
TTAATTAATTAATTTACACCGTAAATGTTGGTGAATCAACACAAACAATATCTGATAACACATCTAGGGACCATATTCTTTCATTTAAAGGAAAAAATACAACAATCGGTTCAGTAGAAGCTCTAAACGAAACCATGGCAGAATACCTTATTTTTTTAAATATATAGATTATGTTTTTCCCATTCTCTGGATAAAAGTTACTCCCCATTTTGTGGATAAAATTGTGTGGAAATGTAAGAGCTAGCAAAGTAGCGAAAACCAGAATACGTCTAGGGAGAGTGAGGTTATAGCCAAGAACGAAAAAAGGTACATTTCGGGTCCCGTTAATATTTTGCCGGGACAACGGACACATAATGAAAAAAAGACAATCCCGTTAAAAACGGGACGTCTGGTCACCCTAGTCTGCAAGGACCCGTTTCTTTTTGAATTTCAAATCAGTCGTGGCCTTGCCTACACGTGTGTGCTACGAGCGTCTCGCTTTCTACGTCGACCTTGTCTTCAATCTCACCCACGACCGCCTTGCACGTCTTTTCCACAGGGACATTCCCCTGCAATTTCATGACTCTTTTGACCTTGCGTTTACACGCGTCCTTTCACCGCCCCGTGCTCTCTCCCTCACCCCGCCCTTCGCTATGTTTCCGAAGATCCATTTCAATTTCGGCCTAGCGGATGCCTTTAACCGCATCTGTTCTTTATTCTGCCTGCCCCCTTCCCAGTCTTTTCTTTTTGATCCTCTCGTCATTAACAAAGCATGCAAATGAACATCGTCCACACCCTCGCTTTCGCCCTCGCCCTCTGTCGAATTCATCGTTGCTCTTGTCGGCCTTCCTTGAACAAGTTTGTCAGGCATTCAAACAATATACGGTTGTTTATACATTATTTCATTTTAATCCATCGACATTTCTTAGCTTTATTAGAGGAAGTTTAAATGAATGTAGTTACATTTAGGTGCTTTTGATTTTTTAAAATTTCTTATTGTAGTCATTATGTCTTAAAAAATCAAAAGCACCTGGAAGTGATAATATAAATGCATAATTAATACAAAGAGGAGGGGAACAACTGCACAAAAGAATATATGAGTTAATGAAAGTAACTTGGAATAGAGAACGAATGCCTAATGAATGGAATACAGCAATTGTATGCCAAATTCATAAAAAAGGAGAAAAATTGGAATGCCACAATTATAGAGGCATCTCACTTCTGAATATCGTGTACAAAATCCTCGCAGCACTCATAAATAATAAATTGACTAAATATGCGGATGACATACTTGGGTAATATCAAAACAGGTTCAGAAACAACAGAGCAATCACGGATAACATATTTTTAATTCGCCAAATATATGAGAAATGTTATGAACATAACATTGAACTACATATCCTGTTTGTGGATTTCAAGTAAGCGTTTGATAAAATTAAACGTCCTAGATTAATGGAGAGGATGCAATATATTGGAATACCAAAAAACTAATTATACTAAGTGGAATGACACTACGGCATACAACTGGAAAAGTCAAAATTGAAAATATACTATCGGACCCATTCGAAATGTATACAGGAGTGAGACAAAGAGAGCCATTATCAGCAATTCTGTTTAATATAATATTAGAAACAGTAATTAGAAAATTAGACCTAAGAGGAGATATAAGTTTTAAAATGACACAGCTTATTGCTTATGCAGACGATATAGCAATATTACGCAGAAACAAGAAAGCACTTATAGAATAATATACTAAACTGACAAAAGAAGCCGAATAAGTGGGTCGTTGCAATAAATGAAAAGAAAATCAAGTATATGCATCTGACGAGAAAACAATCACCATGCATTAAAGAATTGCAAATAAACAACTACCATTTCCAAAAGGTGGAGAACTTTAACTATTTGAGAGCTATCCTGAATGAGAAGAATACAATACAAACTAAAATAAATGAGAGATTAAGAATAGGTCAGAAAGCTACTATGCAAATCAAAACCTATTAAAATCAAAACTACTGTCAAGAGATATAAAAATTAGGATACATAAAACCATAATAAGACCAGTTGTTACATATGCTGCAGAAACCTGGACAATCAGCGACCAAGATATAAATCAACTGAGAATATTTGAAAGAAAAAAATTACGTAAAATATATGGGTCAATTCAAGTAAATGCTGACACCCGGAGGATAAGAACAAATCAAGAATTAGAAAACCTAATAAAAGGAGAAGATATAATAAGACATATTAATGCTCAAAGAATGAAATGGCTGGGTCACATTCAGAGGATGCAGATGGATAAACTCCCAAAGAAGATCATGTCGTGGATGGCAACAGGTGGGCGCAAGAAAGGAAGACCAAGAACTCGGTGGATGGACGACGTGTGTCAAGATCTTCGGGTGCTACACAAGGGAGAGTGGAGAGTGATAGTGAATGACAGAAAAAAGTGGAACGGTTCAGTTGTGAAAGCCAAGACCCACACAGATTGTAGTGCTAATGGAAGAAGTTACATTTAGGGAAATAATTATCAACAGACTTCACCAAAAAACTGTGATGAGCTAGGTATTCAGTGACTTCCCGCCACACCGGAACAATTTGTTCAACCCTTACTTTCATACCTCACGGCCTGCTCTGAACGCAGGGCCGGCGAGCTCTAGTAAACTGGTTATAGAGCGATTCTCCTAAGGATGAGCCAAAGTGACAGCTAGTGCTGGCAACATAACTGAGGTTCTGTGGTCGTTGTGCCCTTGAGCCCATTGCACTCTCTTCCCGCATTCGTTCGTTTGCAGTTGGCTAACTTGTAAATGGCCTTCGACACTTCCCTTTGTGATGTCCTCGTCCGACAAAAATATAGTGCGCCGCGAGAAATAAAAGAAATTAGAAAGTGGAGTGTTATGTGCTCTTCTGTAAAAATTCTTTTTTCTATAAACATTACATTGAAATTACTTTTTGTGTGATAAATATTATGTTTATTTTAAAACCGAGACTTGAATGCGAGATGCATACCGGTGCACGTGTTTCAGGCTTAAAATCATTTTTCTTTCTATTTACATTCGTGGCAGTCTTCTTTTACTGTTTGTGAGAGCATGTTAAGAGATTTTTCACGTACATAATTAAATGTAAATATTTGCCGGACTCACGTACGTGCATATACCTCAGCGAAACTCTTAGACTTCTTCATAGGGATGTTTTCACAGGAGCACTTTACGAAGGGGCGTGACTGAACAGCTGTCGCGGCGGAGGGATACTTCCCTGAAATACATGTGATGTTCACTTGTTTTCGCGAACTGTCACTTTGGCTCATCCTTAGCAAAATCGTTCTATACCTTGCCCGCGATCTTGGCATACCGGATGTTCCTCACCCTTGCCTGCACTCAAGACTCGGCTCATTCTTTTCCTTTGTAGCCCCAACGGCTCCCTCACTTCAACGCGACCTACGCTGAATTTATAGATTGATTTTTTCGTGTTTCCAGGCGCGTCAACTGCTTTGGTCATTAGTCCCATTAGTGTAGTGCATGTTTTGTCCTCGGGAGATGGCGGTGATCTTCCCCCGCTCTATGGCGAGATCCGGCGCCGACCTACCGTCGGCTAGTGGGGTTTCCCCCTAACCAGGACTCTCCCACCAGCGGGGCACCGCCCCAGCCGGGACAAGCTCTAAGCTCCCGACCGGCGTCCCGGAAAATGTGGCAGTGTAGTGCATGTTAGTGTAAGTGTGTGTGTGTGTGTAAGGGGAGAGGATAGGGCAAGGAAGAGGAAGGAAAGATCGCATGCGGTCCGTGGCCCGTTTGGTAGGGTACTGCTCCGGCATTTGCCTGGTGTTGATCGGAGAAACCACGGAAAACTACTGCTCAGAGCAGCCGGCCGCTAGAATTCTCCTCCAGACAGCGACTGAATTCGACCTAGCCGAAAAGCTAGTGTCGAAAATCCTGGAACCTAGGACCTCCCGGTCAGAGGCGCTGCAGTGACATCAGTTGATGCACTGAGCTACCGCTCCCGGTCCTACGCTGACGCTCACTGTTGACTATTTTCACGTTGAATTCCTGGCCCGCCTCCCACGCGGCGCCCACGCAGCCTATGTAAAGAGCGCGCAAGGCTCCGCGCTCTTTTAACGCGGACAGTGGGACCAGAAAGCGGAAAAGTTGACAAAAAGTTGTTTTAAGCGTTTTTCGGAAATTTTGGGACTAAAACACGCCTTTTATAATTAAACAATGGGCGAAAGGGGTTTCTTCCAGGTTATTTACTTGTTTAACCTTCAAATATTTATTTATATAACCTCAAAGTCAGAACTTTCATCTTGTGACTCTTGTTCAAGAAGTGGATTTGTACTTGAAGCCATTAATATTGGTGTAACTTCTAGGTCCAAAGCATTTGTGGAATTTTTTCTCTATTCCATTTGTGAAATCAGCAATTCACAACTTGAGAAGCACTTCCTTGTTTTCTTCCAGGTTGCACTTTTTCTTCCGTTTTTTTTTCTTTTCGGCATGTTTAATAACACCATGCAGATCCCTTCTTGTTAATAAAGAGCTTTCAATACCAGATCATTAAGGAAAAATAAAAAAATGAATATTGAAAGCAAAAGGCTAACAAAACTAGATGACTAGATGTGCATCGCCATAAAAAAGTACCTTAACGCAAAATGGAGCAAACTTTGATTAATGTTTTGAAAAGTGGATGAATTCCAGAATTAGATTAAATTAATATGATATCCCAGAAATGCTCGGAAGGGAACTAAAAGACAATATGAAAGACCGGATTTAAAAATTTCATTCCTTTGTGACACGTGAAGTTTCTACATGGAATGACTAATTTATTATTCTAGGAATATATTTTTTATAAATACAGATTTAAAGTACATATCTCCAGGTATCGTATCCATAGCAAGTACGATTCTGATAGTCGAGAGAGCAGAAATATTTGAACCAAAAATCACATCTCTCTTCTTACTGCGTGAGCGAAGAAGTGTTCCGCGCATCACTTGTGCAAATTCAAACTTGCACTGAATGAAGTAGCGTGATTCCCTTTTCCATTCCTGAACGGGGAACGATGAAGCATACATTTTATTAACACAACCAGTTCCACTTTTTATTTTTGACATTCAAGAGTAATTTATTATAGTGTGTATTGATTACGTATAGTATTTTTTGATTACATGACGTTTCGGCTACACCTTGTAGCCATCTTCAGACCTGGTTTTCAATTGTACATTTTAACAATTTATAATGCATATTTTTAATACATTTTACTGTATTAAAAGCATGCACTATAAATTGTCATGTAACCAAATCATGCCGAAACGTCATGCAATCAACAAATACTATATGTAATCAATATACACTACAATAAATTACTCTTGAATGTCAAAAATTATGTGTCGAACTGGTTGTGTTAATAATAATTTATAGACATTCATTGAAGAAAAAAGAAAATAAGGAGACATTCTGCTACCCCTTTCATGTGAAATGGGGTTTCTGAAGTATATTTTGATTTTGAACTTTTTGCCATCTTTCCATCATAATTTATAGACATTCATTGAAGAAAAAATAAAACAAGGAGACATTTTGCTATCCCTTTCATGTGAAATGGAGCTTCTGAAGTATATTTTGATTTTGAACTTTTTGCCATCTTTCCCCTCCTCCGGTCCCACTGTGTGAGCGGAAGCGGCCGGGAGGGGGGGAGGGGAGGGGGCGGTGCCGGACGGTGCCAGGCGGCGATTCTCAGAAGCAGGAGAGGAAGATCGGAAGGAAGGCGCCCTCAGCCTCAGCCGCGATGGACGCACGTCAGAATCACGCGCGTCATTCCAAAGCGCACTTCTCAATTAGTACTTCTGGAGGTCAAGGCGATGTTGCTGCTCCTGGAAGTTTTTGAAAGGCCTTCGTCATGGAAGAGTCACCGACTTGCTCCGCGAGATTCCTCGTCTATTTTATTACTGACATCAAAATTATATTTTTACCCGTGTTATGTAGATTATAGTTGTCTAAGAATTCATGTGTTTGCGCTGAGGAGAATATTAATGATTTCGCATTAATGAAACAAAATACCAACTTTCACTAACGGAGTTTCAATGTTGATATCTGGTGACATGACTTGACGTCAAGTTTGCCCCTGCTTTACTCTCAATATTCATAGGATAAACGTCTGCATGAGCACAGTTCGTAGAATCAATGACACGGTGCTATTCAAAGAAGTTCGAGTTTATTTAAATAAATGAAACTTATTTGCAAACAAATTCCATTAATTTTTCTACTTCTTGAGCATTACCGTACCGTAATCTCGAAAATAGAGAGTGTCTTTACAAAAAAAATTGAACTAGACGCCCTGCCGCAACGTTGTTTTGACAAATTGAGTCAAACTTTGCCGGCTGACCCTGGATTTCCAAACACCATTGCTCTTCATCATTTTAAAGATAGAAATATTTTTTTAATAATACCATAGGAAACTACATTGAAAGTTAATTTAACTGCACGACGGTTCGTGGTACTGTTTCTGTGTGTTTGCAGATATGAGCCACAACATTGGCGAACTTCAGTGTTTTGTAATAGAACCTCAAACAAACAAATATTAATTGAACTTTGACAAAAAGAAACAAGATAATTGTCTTTCCCCCATACACACAAATTCTTCACAAATCGTGCCAGCGTGGCAGGAACAAAAGAGTGAGAAGCTTTGAACCAGGCATGTCAAGTACGTGGGCAAGGTAACAAGCTTACTAGAGCTCGCGGGCACTCCATCCAGAGAAATTGGCGCGAAATTTAAAAGTAAGGGTTGTACAACTTCCTCCGGAGTGGCAGTACGTCACGATATTAATTCCCATTTACTTTTTAAGGCAAAAAATGATCCATTAAAATGAAATAATACAACGGTCCGATTTCAAATTCTCAATTGAGGGTAAAATGTAAAAAATTGAATCAAAAGAATATTCGTTTTGTAATCCTCTTTACTTAAGTGTGATATAAAAGCATGAACTTTCAACGTTTAGGTTAGAAGGTTTAACAGACAAATATTTTTGTGGTGTAAAGTGAGAACTGTTAAAAAATTCCAAATCAACTTATTTTTATTATTTTAACAGTTATCTCACTTTTCCCCTTCACTAACAATTATCTCACTTTGTACATTTGTTATTTCATCAAGTCTTAAAAATCTTAAAAATTATTTTTCTATTTTGCTTAAATTCTGCTTTTATTAAATTCATAATACTATTCAGTAATAGATAAAATTTTATTTGTAATTTGGATATACTGATAATTTTGTAGCACTGATGATGGCTGCAAATCGACCGAAAAACCTTTCTGATCAAATAATCACCTAGGACAAAACAACACCTCATATCTATTTCTATAATGATACGAATGTCGTAATCACCATACCATTTTCTATCGTATAAGAGAGAATTTAGTAAGAAAATAAATATCATATAGTAATAAGTAGTAAAGAATATAAACGTAATACAATTCTCGGTTATTTGATAGAAAAAGTCAGGCAAACACATTATCATACGATAGCCACTATCGCGTCGCTTCAGCTTGCGCCTGTACATTCCTTTCTGGATTGGGAGGGGAAAAGAAGCCGAAGTCAGGGGAAGTTTTTTTTATTTATTTTTTTATTTATTTTACGTCAAAAAACAGTTAAAACTGCGCATGACGTGCTATGGGGAAAAGTGAATTTTGTGCACATTTTCAAAATTCTGTGATCCCTACACTAAGTCATATACTACTTAAATTTTGAAAACAGAAGGGAAAAAAACCCTCCCATGAAATAAAATCTATTTTCAAGGATAAATAAGCAATAAATTTTGGCTCTTATCCATGCTGTCCTTCGGAATAATACTTCCTGCCGCGACAACATGGAAACGATAGTTTGAATAATTGTATTTCCCACTGAATTCTAGAAGACGTGCACAGAAAATGAAGTTACATTTATGTCCAGAAGCAAAACAAGGGGCCATCTCAGCATTTGCTCAATGGATCAAGTTGCCCGTGCCCGTAGGAGCGACGGGTAGATCGATGGGTAGAACGTGGGAGCAAGTAGATCGTGCGGGCGCTGTTTGAAGTGTAGTCGCGGCTCGTGGTTTTCTAAGTGGGGAAGGCTGCAAATGCGTTACATTGCATTTATCTACGTAATCTCTTCCGATCACGAAGATTCCAGTCCAGTGGACTTCGCTTCTGATAAAGGCTTAAGGCAGTAGCGCTCCTACCGCATATTGGGAAAACTAGTTGATGCGAAATGCTACAGGCTGAGCTGCACAGTAACGCTATCTCGTGAGCACAACCTTCTTCAGACTCTAGGGCCTAGGCCTCGCCCTTGAAGGCTGCCTGGCTGCAGCCTTCGTCCGCCGGTAAACCCGTGCAGTAAATACATGACGTCACGCGTCCACGTTTTACACAGGCTTTATGGCGGAATGAAGTGGGAGCCTAACACTTTTCTCTTCCCTATCAACAGCTTCAAATGCGTTGGGACGGTCGTTAACGGACTGACAAAGAAAAATGTTGATATGATTGTTATATAATATAACTCAGATTGATTGATTGATTTTTTCGTGTTTCCGGGCGCGTCAACTGCTTCGGTCATTAGTCCCGTTAGTGTAGTGCATGTTTTTTTCTCGGGAGATGGCGGTGACCTTCCCCCGCTGGATGGCGAGATCCGGCGCCGACCTACCGTCGGCTAGTGGGGTTTCCCCCTAACCAGGACTCTCCCACCAGCGGGGCACCGCCCCAGTCGGGACAAGCTCTAAGCTCCCGACCGGTCTCCCAAAATATGTGGTAGTGTAGTGCATGTTAGTGTAAGTGTGTGTAAGGGGAAAGGATAGGACAAGGAAGAGAAAGGACAGATCGCGCGCGGTCCGTGGCCCGTTTGTTAGGGTACTGCTCCGGCATTCGCCTGGTGTTGATCGGAGAAACCACGGAAAACTACCAATCAGAGCAGCCGGTCGCTAGAATTCTCCTCCAGACAGCGACTGAATTCGACCTAGCTGAAAAGCTAGTGTCGAAAATTCTGCCGCCGTGGGGAGTGGGAACCTAGGACCTCCCGGTTACAGGCGCTGCAGTGACATCAGTTGATGCACTGAGCTACCGCTACCGGTATATATAACTCAGAAGAACATTATTAATAAATAAATAAATTTATAAATATATATTTAAATTTCTTTTAGAATGCTTTCTCTAGGAGAGGCTCCGCCTTATAGCCTTTAATGAGGAGCCGCGCCTTTTGAAGTGCCTGCTTTAAACGAATCGCTGCTAAAAGAAGATGAATCCGATGGAAGAAATAATAATTCCCTATTCCAAATTAATAAAAGAATGAATGAAATAATAAAAACGAAAGTTATACAAATCTGCAACCGAGTCAGTCGCCACAGCGTCTGCATGTTCTCATGTCTCCAAGATTCTCAACTCTAATCAAGGTACGTGAAGTTAATTATTTTTTATTTGAAGAAAATCGAAATGGGATCTGATCACAGAATGAATTCAGGTATGTTGCATGTTTGCGAACTACATCGAGATCGGTTGACGCCCAATAATGAAAACACTGATTGATTGATTGATTTTTTCGTGTTTCCGGGCGCGTCAACTGCTTAGGTCATTAGTCCCGTGAGAGTAGTGCATTTTTTTTCACGGGAGATGGCGGTGATCTTCCCCCGCTGGATGGCGAGATCCGGCACCGACCTACCGTCGGCTAGTGGGGTTTCCCCCTAACCAGGACTCTCCCACCAACGGGGCACCGCCCCAGTCGGGACAAGTTCGAAGCTCCCGACCGGTCTCCCGGAATATGTGGTAGTGTAGTGCATGTTAGTGTAAGTGTGTGTGTGTGAGGGGAGAGGATAGGACAAGGAAGAGGAAGGACAGATCGCGCGCGATCCGTGGCCCGTTTGGTAGGGTACTGCTCCGGCATTCGCCTGGTGTTGATCGGAGAAACCACGGAAAACTACCGATCAGAGCAGCCGGCCGCTAGAATTCTCCTCCAGACAGCGACTGAATTCGTCCTAGCTAGTGTCGAAAATCCTGCCACCGTCAGGACTCGGACCTAGGACCACCCGGCTAGAGGCGCTGCAGTGACATCAGTTGATGCACTGAGCTACCGCTACCGGTGAAAACATTGAGAAACAAAGCCTTCTGCTCTTATGAAAATGCAATGGTCCTAAATAAATGACTGCAGATCACTCCCCATCTAAAGCTATCAGAAAGCCATAGTGTAGTAAACGATTGATTGATCAGTGATTCCTAGCGCGTCAACTGCTAAAATAATTAGTCCCGTAAGTGTAGTACACTTCTTATCGCTGAGATCGCGATGATTTTCCTCCACTGAATGACGAGGTTCGGTGTCCACCTACAAGTCGGCTTCCAACAAACAGGTATCTCCCACCGCCTCTCCCAGGACAAGCTCTGAGCTCCCAACTGGTCTCCGGACTCGTGTGGTATTGTAGTGCGTATGAGAGTAAGTGGTGTAAGTGGTGTGGTCATGGCAAGGGAGAGAAAGGAAAGATCGCGCACGGTCCGTGATCCATTTGTTAGGGCATTCGTCTCATGTCAATCGGTGAAAACACGGAAAACTATGTAAATGTAGTAAACTACGTAAATGTAGCTTCACTATGCGCACGTTTTGTTGAACTTTCCTTTTGCTTGTAGTGGTAGTAGAGCTTAGGGTGAGTTTCTATTTGTTAGCAATAGAAAAAAATCAAATCTGTTCGTTCGTTCACCGTTACAAATAAGTTTTCTATAATTTGGCAACGAAAATATCCAGTTTTTGAAATGTTAATCTTTTGCTTTTTTAAATTTATTATTATTACTATTATTTTTCATCTTTCAACTATTAATAGAAATTGTTGGGAAGGGATTCTGAAACTCAAGAAAGCGTGCGCAGATGATTTTCTCCCCCATACGTCACATACAGTTTTTGACTGTTTTTGACTAAATGAATGAATGAATATCGAATAGAGCAGTCGGCCGCTAGAATTCTCTTTCTGACAGCGGCTGAATTCGACCTAGTTTTGTAGTTAGTGTGGAAAATCCTGGCACTCGAACCTAGGATTTTCCGGCCAGAGGCACTGTAGTTAAATCAATTGATGCACTAATCCAACTAGACGGAATATAGGATAGTATAGTAAAGCTCGAACAACGCACGCGTACTGCCGGAAAGGTGAGTGTTATCTTTCTCCGAAGAGGCGACTTGCACCGAAGGTCATCCGGTGCGCAGGACACGGCGTGGGCGGCTGCAGAAGCAGTAGCACTCACACGCGATGCCACATTTTTGTTATTTATTTTACGTCAAAGACAGTTAAAAACTGTCTGTAACGTTCTACGGAGAGAAGTGAATTCTGTGCACGTTTTCATAATCCTGTGGCCCCTACCCTAAGCCATATACTACTTGAATTTTGAATACAGAAATAAACGAGCGTTTTTTGTCAACAAAAATATTCGCTCCGATGTAATAAAATCTATTTTCAAGGGTAAATCAGCCATGAATTTGCTCTCTTATCCCTCATCATGTCCTTCGTGAAGGAATAATACTTCCTGCCGCAACAACATGGAGAACGATAATTTCGAATAACTACATTTCCCACTGGATTCTTCGAAGAAGATGTGCACAGATAATGAAGTTATCTTAGTCCGTCGCACGTTACCTTAGTCCCAAGTGAATCCAACTGTGGACAAGTGGGGAAAATTATTAAATGCATATCTAAATGCATAAATATTGAGAACGAAAGGAGAATAAATGGTATTTCTGAAAATGTTTGGATTCAGAAAAGGAATTATTTTCGATACACTTGTAAATTGCGAGATATATAATATAAATATAATTATGAGGTATAGTATGTTCCTGTGACAAAATAGTACATACTTCAATTACAGTCTTCTTATCGGAAGATAACAGATAAAATATTACTAAAAAAACTAGAAGTAAAACTCGGGAAAAATTGCAATGCATCATAAAATTAGAGAAAAGTATCATTTAATTATTTATAATAATATATACTAATATTTCGAATCTAATTGTCAATGAGATATGTTTCTAAAGTGGCATTTACGAAGTGGCATACATACGAAGTGGCATTTTCGTATGTATCTCTCACCAAGAAAATGGTCGTCGAAAGTAAACAGATACCTTAAAAAAATTGAGAAACAATATAAATTCATTTTTTAAAGCAGCTCTTTGTGTTCGTCCTCAAAGGGAATTTTACACATAGCCAGTTACCTTTTCCACCTCGAAGGGTTAACGAACAACTTCTCACTCACAGCATGCTTCTCGGATCAGACTATCAGAACGCGTCTTTTGCGACGCAACACCCAAAGATCAGAGTGAGATTTAAACTAGGTCCGAAGGTCCGAGACGTTACACCGGTATACAGATATAAGCCATCCAAACCGAATTTGCTACGCAGTTTTGTCTCCGTAGTCCGACACAAATGGGTCTGCTCCTTGCCATTATAGAGATCTTTCAAATTACAAAACATCCAACGAAAAAAAACGATTGATTTATATGAAATCGTTTGATTAATTAAAAAATGTCAACATCACTTTGTATTTCAAAGAATGAACTAAAAAAAATGTACTTACAAAGGTGTAAAAGGGACAAGAAAAAACAGTTCGCTTTTAGAGGGGTGGGGGTTTCCAACAACTATGACAAGAGTAAAACGAGGAGAAGTTAAACAAAAAATTAAATTTGTCCCAATATTTTCTAATAATTATTATATTATCAACTTTAAATTATAAACTACAGTTAAAATTAAAAACGTATCTCGTCTTTAAATTTTCTTAAATGTTATTTATTGGAATACAATATCCTATTACAACCATTATTTTGAATTTTTATCAGCGTTCTCTTCAGTCACTGTCGACCTCCTTTGCCATCAACTGATGTCACTGCAGCGCCTCTAACCGGGAGGTCCTAGATTCGAGTCCTGACGGCACCTAGCTTTTCAGCTAGGTCGAATTCAGCTGCTGTCTGGAGGAGAATTCTAGCGGCCGGCTGCTCTGATAGGTAGTTTTCCGTGGTTTCTCCGATCAATACCAGGCGAATGCCGGAGCAGTACCCTACCAAACGGGCCACGGACCGCGCGCGATCTGTCCTTCCTCTTCCTTGTCCTATCCTCTCTCCCCACACACACACTAACATGCACTACACTACCACATATTTCGGGAGACCGGTCGGGAGCTTAGAGCTTGTCCCGGCTGGGGCGGTGCCCCGCTGGTGGGAGAGTCCAGGTTAGGGGGAAACCCCACTAGCCGACGGTAGGTCGGCGCCGGATCTCGCCATCCAGCGGGCGAAGATCACCGCCATCTCCCGAGGGGAAACATGCACTACACTAACGGGACTAATGACCGAAGTAGTTGACGCGCCCGGAAACACGAAACAATCAATCAATCAATCAATCAAACCGGCTGGGGCGGTGCCCCGCTGGTGGGAGAGTCTTGGTTAGGGGGAAACCCCACTAGCCGACGGTAGGTCGGCGCCGGATCTCGCCATCCAGCGGGGGAAGATCACCGCCATCTCCCGAGAGAAAAACATGCACTACACTAACGGGACTAATGACCGAAGCAGTTGACGCGCCCGGAAACACGAAAAAATCAATCAATCAATCAACCTCCTTTGCGACGCGGAGACTGCGACGCGGAGTGCCGGAGTCTGCACGTGCCACATCACGTGCCACGTGTCACGTGCAGGAGTCTTCCGCGTGCCATCAGCGATGTCCACTCAGCTTCGCTCTCGCGAATTTCCGGGGAGAGGATTTTTCGCGGAGAATCCCCCGCTGAGGCGAAACCCACAAGCCAACTTGACGGACGCGCGTTAAAAAAAAACTTTTCTTTTCTGTTTTGCAACCCAGGACGTGAGGCGTTCGGGGCTCCTGGGAGTTTGATAAATGCCCAGGCCGGCTTAGGTGGCTCGGGGAATCAACTGATGTCACTGCAATGCCTATGACAGGAAGGTTCTCGGCTTCTAATTCCGACATAGCTAGTGTCAAAAATGTAGTGTCGCTATATAGCTAGTGTAGAAAATCCTGCCACAGTCTGGAGGAGAATACTAGCGGCCGGCTGCTCTGATCGGTAGTTTTCCGGGGTTTCACCGATCGACACCATGCGAATGCCGGAGCAGTACCCTAACAAACACTCGCGTTCTTTCCCTTCCTCTCCCTTGCCCTATCCTCACCCCTTACGTAGACACACACACACACACACACACACACACACGTGTACTGCACTACCACACACGAAGGGAACTTGAGCTTGTCTCGGCTGGGATGTAGAACTAATGACACTCATGGAACTAATGACCATAGCAGTTGACTCGCGGAAACACGATTGACTAATTGATAGGTTGATGATTCCGGGCGCGTCAACTACGGAGGTCATTAGTACGGTCAGTGTACTGCATGTTTTTCATCGGGAGGTGGCGGTGATCTTCTCCCACTGGATGGCGAGATCCGGCGCCGTCCTACCATCGACCGCCCCAGCCGGGACAACTTCTACCGACCGGTCTCCTGGCATGTGAGGTAGTGTAGTGCATGTTAGAGTAAGCGTGTGTGTGTGTGTAAGGGGTAAGGATATGACAAGGAAGAGGAAGGAAAGATCGCGCGCGGTCCGTATATCACGTCGGTAAACTCACATATCATTGCATATTTCAACATTTTATTTGCAGTGTGTTCCATTTTCTTTCAAAATTATTCGTGGAAGATTATTTTTAAGTTCTGTTTAATTTTAAATACTTAATTGGAATAGTAGTATTTCTATATACAGTTGACTCCGGTTATAGTGAACTTCTGGGAACCCACATGTTTGGTTCACTATATCTGATTATGTCAAAATTAAATAGAATTTCTCCACAATTATTGATTTTATTAATATAGAGAAATGGCAAAATTCATTAACAGCACGAACTGAAAATTTCTGTATCTTCATTTGTCCTTAAAGAATCAATTATTTTCAATTGTTTGCTTCGTACATTTTTTATTTGAAATTTCTCCAGATCCTTCTCCAGCCAGAGTTTGTGCTTTCTCCATGTTTTATTCTGCATTGTCCTCTGTTTCTAAGTATCGTTATACAGTCTCGACACCTTTCAATGCCTCTTCCAGTGTTGGAACACCGTCCCACTCTCCGAAAACCCTTTTACTCGTCTAATAACATCCGAGATCCAATTAACTTCCAGGATGTTGAATTTGGTACGTTCACTATAGGCAAGGTTCAGGTTCATTAAAACCGAATCTTCTTATGCTTATTTGTAATGTAAGTAAAACGGGACCAGTGACTTGAGTTCACTATAACCGAGGGTTCTCTATATCCGAGTTTACTATAACCGGAGTCGACTTTAAAACTTCCCAAGATATTGTGAAGTTCAAGATGGTCCCTATTATTCTCTTGTTGAACGCTACCAGCATCATGAAAAATTAGGACAAAGGGCGCAGTTGTACCTAAGAAAATTTAAAACAGTACTTTGTAACCCACTGCTTTGTAAATGATTTATTATCAGAAATGGGTTATGGAACTTGCTTTTAGCATCACCCTATTTTATAAAATGAACTTACTGAATACTGTTTGATGACAAATATTAAAACTTAAGTTATTTGACCAACCTTCTTACGCTACTTTAAAGTTTGATTAATGCACTTTTTATCATTTTTAATCTATCGTAGGTATACCCTTGCGATTACATCGTACAAAAGAAGTAATCATAGGAAAGGAACAATGGAAAACTACAACAAATGCCCTATATAAACTCGACCCACAACAAATATAGTTTCGAAGTACTAGTTCAGTAGTTATTCCCTAACACTAATAAAATGAGCGAGTTTTACAATGACTGTGTATGAACTATACAATGACTGTTTTCACAGAGTTAAACATGTTTCTGCCATTGTAATTCAAATGTATATTTACGCAATATCTTTATATATGTGTTATCGTGGACTACACATTTATTATTATTATTATTATTATTATTATTATTATTATTATTATTATTATTATTATTGTTGTTGTTGTTAAGTCTATACATCCCTTTGTAGGGCATAAGTCTCCTAATTAGGTTAGGGAGGTTTCCAAAGTTTATTGTTCTTTTCCACTGTTCACGGTCCTTCGCCTCTAGTCCACTCTACCCCCACTGTCTTCTTGAAGTTTTAGTTTGCTTTTGTAGTATATTTAATGTGAAAATCAGTCCGAAGTAAAGATCTCACGAAAGACTGAGATTAGTGGAAGATTGACGGAAGAGTTTAAGGAAAACAGAATAATTTTCATTTGTGTAAAATTGTGTAATTAAGTGTAATCTCATAGTGTGTAATCTACTTTTGTGTGGTTTCAATTTCTTTTGTGTAACTTTATGCAATTTCATTTTACATAATTTTGTGTGTAAACATGTAAGCCAACTTTCACCCTGCTGAAGCAGGAGGCCTTTGCCCTTAAAGGGATTTTGCAGGCTCAATAATAATAATATCGTGGACTACAGCAGGAAACCATACGTTCTACTTTAATTTAAAAACGTAACGCATCGCATATCTGTATTTTATTTATTTATAGGTAAATAAAAATATACATATATAATACCAATTTTCAACTCGCGCAAAAATTTAAATTAAATATTTTCAATTCACATGTTGCATTATGAAACAGCAACCTTCTTTATATTCTTGATATGGGAAGAACTGATATACTGTGTATCGTAATATTGTTCTATGTTGTTGCAGTATTCGTAAAGGCTGTTGTTGTTAAAGTATTTAATATATTTCTTTGTTATTCCTGAGAATTTTACTCGTATTTTCTACTCTTGAGCAGTGTGCGTGCTAATTTTAGAAAACCATTGTTAGTGTGATTTTGTTCAGATTTATTGCTAATGCAGGACATTAGTATTGTTATAAACGCAAGGGCTTTTTCCATAGTGAAGGTATATATGTTTTAAACAATTGTTTGACATTGTGTTTACATACTCTCACTAATCTTTGCCTTTAAAAATACTCAATCTTCGAACTTAAAAAAAAATTGGCTTCACTTCGCCAGCTATAACCTCACACTCATGCACAATTGTTCGCGCTAGACAAGGACATATGGAATGCTTTCAATAGACCGATTGCAACTCACACTACCAAACGACGTAATGGACAATCGTTGGCACGAACAAAAAAACGAACATAAGCGTTCACCCTATTCATTTTATATTATTAAATTATTAGGAATATTATATAGTATTTATAATATAAAACTGGTAAAAATAACACGCGATAACACATTTTGAACTCACTATCATTTAAATGAAAAATCACGAAGTTTGATTCAATAGAAGGCTCAAATTGATTTCTAAACAAAAACCCTTAGTAATTAAAATACAAGGAATTTTCTCCATATGTTAAATTTTTAGTCCATATTTATTTGGATATTTACGTGCACATTATTCCATGTAAATCCGGACTTTGTTATAAGTTTACGAAAAATCGAAACAACCAAAATTTGGAATATCAATTTCCTTTCGTCCTATTAATAGAGTGAAAGATGATTACCCCTCACTCTTTAATTTCGTCTGATCAGGAAAGACACTATAATAAAATGGGCTTACCACGTCATGGAAATGGGCGTGATGACCTGGGCTCCCCTGTGATGAGACAGCAGCGTAACACTTCAACACCCTCACTTCAAACACTCAAACACACAACATAATCTGTGACGACTTTTCTAGTCTGGCCTCGTCGGCAGTCACCTTGCAAGTTCAAAACAGACGTGACACGGGGCAGGTATTCAAAACATTATGAGTCCTCCGAACAACCTCCCTGGTCGAAAAGCGAAAGTGATTCAGCCTGGCGCCTAGTGAGAGCGCTGGAAGGTCACCGACTGCCTTCTGAGCCAGCTTAAGACGCCGTGAGACTGTTTTGGAGCCGTCAGTGAGTTTTATCATTTTTAACATCTTGACCTTACGCACTATAAGTCACGTAACATGTTGGGACCTCGAAACGCCAGAGATCAAAGAAAGTTTTAGTTCTCTGGCGGCGTAACTTTCGCACTATAACAAAATAGTCGTTAAGTGCAAAAGAAAGACGTCACAGATCGTAACAGATTCATATTAACTGTGCCCAAGTGTGATTCACAAATGTGGTATTCCTTTAACTTTCTCCTTAATCAGTATTCGTTATTGCTGCTAGTGACGCCAAATACGCGTTTTCCGTTTCAACACTGGCATTTTATAATATCATTGATAAATCTCAGAAGGGGCCACGAAAACGGTCCAGGAAATATTGACTTAATCTTCGGTCTTTAGATCTGTGTGATTGGACCATTGAATCCACATTCGTATTCTTTATTAGCACAAAATCTTACATGCTCACGCAGCAACCTGTTAGACATGGCTTACATTCAGATTGGAGTAGGTTAATCTTACAGACCTGTGCTACGAAATGAAGTGTGAGGTTGTACTTTGTACTTCAATTTAAACACAGTGACACTTCAAGACCAACTTCGTTACGACTAAAATGTGTGGTACTGGAGCTCCCAATTGGATGACAATGTCCCCCCTCTCCCTTAAACTCGTGTCCTTCAAGTGTCACTAGGTTTCAATCGGAGTATATGCATAAAGTTCGTCGTTACAATTCTAACATCAGTCACGTGACTCGAACTGCATGATGTCAATCCTTTATAAATGTGTTAAAAATCCCTATTGAAACTCAGGTGCAGAGTTTCAATTAACGGGAAATGTCACAATCTCTCCAAAGTTTTAGAAAATATACAGGCCAGAGCAAGCCGAAATTATACATACGGAGTAGTGTGATTGTTATTTCAGCAAAGATGAAAATTTCCATCTCCCCTTCCAATTATACAAGTAAATAATAATTTCTTCCCTTATCTTATGGTAATTGCTTACACTCGTTAGGAACATATCCATTTCAATTTATCAACTTTGA
Source organism: Teleogryllus occipitalis (assembly GCA_011170035.1). NCBI lineage: Eukaryota > Metazoa > Arthropoda > Insecta > Orthoptera > Gryllidae > Teleogryllus > Teleogryllus occipitalis. The sequence continues at coordinate 71,021 of BLKR01001269.1, forward strand.
AATATTCTCATAAATCTCTTGAAGAGGAAACATAACATCTTCTCTTTTCTTAGATTTTTTAAACAATCACATGAGTACAATATCATTTCCATAGCAGTTACCAAAAGCATTAATTCCCATAACTACTTCCGTGTTCACGTGACTGAATTCAGAATTACTTCGTTTTTGCAACAATCATTAATTTTCCATTGCTTATTCAAGACCAGTTGGTCAGTTTGTCACTAAAAAGCCTTAATATTCGAATTCTTTATTCAATTTACTGAAATATCTACACAAATCTAACGTTTACTACTTGGAAATGGCCTTTTTACAAACAGGCTAGAGAGGGTTTTTTTTCAATTTATTGGTTTTGATGGTAGGTATATAGATTAGTTAACAACTTTACATATTGAAATATACCCATCCATATACCCGTCTTGCTGCCCACAAATTCCTGTAACCTGTTTCCGAATTTCTAATAAATATCTGGGCGCCAGAATATGGTTACGAGAATGAGCTCCCAAATTATATTGAATTATAACATGTGTATTATTTAAGGTGAATGTCGATACAAAATAGTCAGCAAGTTCCTCAGCTTTATGATATGATGAATAAGCTTTACCTGTTTTTTACGTGTTTTTTAAGGGAGGGATTGCGTTTTTCTTTTTTAGTATTTTCTTGGTGAATTCCCAGAGCGAGTTGTTGTTGATGTTTAGAGAATTTAGTAGATTATGAAATTGTTGATTTTTTATAAGTTTTTTGACAATGTTAGTGATACGATTTAGTTCCCTCTTAAGTTCTCTAATTTTCAGTTGAATCCACAGTCTTCCGGTTTTATTTTTTGTGATTATTGCATTTTGAATAGATTGAGTTAATATGCTGTATGTGTTTTTGTTAGCGTTTGGTAATATGGTGGATTGAGATTATTTAATTGTGGAGATAATTAGTTCATTTAAATAGTTTATTGATTGATCTATTTCAATTGGAGTTTTCAAGATTTTTATTTTAGGAATTGCATTTCTGATTAATGTTTGATACTTTACCCAGTTTATTTTTAAAGTATTTATGTTAGGGGCAGGGACGCGTTGAGGGATTAATTGTTGGGTATTCATTAATACAGGAATGTGATCTGAGTCTAGTTCAAAAATTGTTGAAATGTGAAATTTTATTTTTGTGTTGGTTATGTCTAAATCAAGAACATCAAGTTTGCGCAGACGGTCGAATGGATAATATGTTGGTTTAGGAGGAGACAATTTTTTAAATTAGATCGATTAATTATAGTGGCTAAGATTTTGCCGTCGTGATTATTGGTTTAACAGTCCCAGCTTGTATATTTGGCGTTGAGGTCACCTAGCAATAAGACATTTTACATGCGCTGGGAGAAATTTTGTAGGTTCGCGTTTTGGATTTTAGTACTTGGTGGCTTGTATACTGATATTATTTTCCATAATTGATTGTTTATGTTTATATTAATTGCGATGGCTTGTATACTGATATTATCTTCCATAATTGATTGTTTATGTTTATGTTAATTGCGATGGCTTCAATGCCGGGGGAGTCGGGACGATTAGCTTGGTAGTGATTATAGCAGGATTTTACTGCTACTAGTACGCCTCCACCTTTGGTTTCAGATCTATCAGATCTGTAAAGAGTGTAATTTGGGATGAATAGTTGTTTTTTTTTACTGAGGTTCGTTTCAACTACGCATGCAATGTCAACGTCGTGGTGGTGCAGAAAGTGAACTAATTCTACCTTTTTATTGTTGATGCCATTGGAGTTCCAATTTAAGCAGGTTAAATTATTGTTGGGTTTATCTGTTATTTGTCATCTGTTTATATGTCATTGTTATTAGTTAAATATACGGTTACGGAGTTTTGTATGGTGCTGATTATAGATGGTATGAATGGTATGATGGTAAGAATTGATGAAATTAATAATGCACGAGGTGATGGCATTTATTATTGTGTTGAATACGGACTTGCTGGCGTGAGGGTCTGGCGATTGAGAATTTGGGGGGGGGAGGTGTTACGGTAATTTTTGGCGATTTGGGGTTTATTTTGGAAGTTTGAAATATGGTTGACGTTCGGGATTTTCTTGGTTTGAGGCAATGATGGGAATTCTTGATTAAGGTTCATTTGAGATGATTGACCAGTTAAGGATTGGTTTGCATGACTATTATAATTGGCCGGGTTGTTGGTTTTTCTTTCACTTATCTCTTTAAAATATAAACAGTTCTGGTTCCTAATTTCCGTCCTGTGGTTTCCTTTACAGAGAGCACACGTCGGAGTTTCGTTCTTCTTGGGACACTTTACTGAATAATGATTGCTCGCACAGAACGCGCAGTTGATGACGTGATTACAGTTATTTTTGGTGTCCCCGAAATCCAAACATCTTTGACATTGCAAGGGGCCTTTGGGATTTTTACGTCTTTCTACCTTCACTCGATCGTTATATATTTGATCTATTGATAGCATGATATCAATTGGTTGATACAGGAATGGGGTTGCCGTCCTTTTGGAGCCTAGGCACTTTCAGAATTGAAGAGTACCGCTGTTTTAAGTCTAATGCTATTTCAGATACTGTAATTAATTGATGCAGATTCTTCAAAACAAAAGAAATTTTTTGTTTGAAGGATCATTGAATGAATGAAAGCTTCTTTGTGTTTGTATTAGGTATTTAATAATATTACGGAAGTCAGTTGGTGTTTTGGCACTGATCATGGCTTTGTCATATTTAACATCTGATATGAAATTACTTGAAACTTTATGCTTCAGTTCCTTAGTGAAATTATTAATGTTTGTTATATTAGACACATATATTGGAGAAATTTTATCTGTTTGAGACAAATTATCGTTTGGGAGATTGTTTAGGTAAGCAAATCTCGTGTCCTCGATTTAGCGACTGATTTTTCTAATTCACTAAATCTCTTATCGCTAGGCACATTATATTCAAGTTCATTTGATAATTCATGTGGATCACTAGATTTGTTGGGATCTACACTCAATTTTTTGTTTTCGTGAGAGTTTGAGGTATCACCGATCGACTTCTTTCTGGTGAGAGAATTGCCGTTGATGGGTAGGTTTGAGCATTTACTGTTGAGTCGCCTACCCCGAGATTCATTTCGTGGTTGTGCTGCATCAGGGCTGCGTCTGGGATAACCCAAAACCTCACTAGATGGTAACATTTCCGGGTTCTGATGAACTTCGTCTGTGAAGGAGGTGTCGAATCCACCATTGTTTAGGGTTAAAAGAGCGCTGTTTATCGCATGCCCTGTTGATGAGTTGATATCGAATGACATTGACTTATCACACGATATCATTTAAGTTGTCACTGAAACTTCGAAGTTCACTCACTACGGGAAACTAGTTAACTGACTGACTGCGGGATCATGAATGTATTAATTATTTTATCAACAAAAATAGTTGTCACATTAACTAGTATTAGCAGGGAAATCAAGGAATGTTTCTCACCAGTATCAATCATCTGTGAAAATATTTCAATTGTTTATTGTGGTTTTTATTTAAAATGTATATTAGGAGGTTCTGTAGTATTTATGGTGTTTTCAAAAGAAATGAGACTAAGCATGATAATTCTATTCAAAATAGTATTTCATTTTGGACATATATATGTACAAAAAATCCTAGTTATTCAAACTTCCAGAGGAGTGAAAAAAATGTTTCTAGAAAACGTAACTCTACCAGTGGTTAGAAACACAATTTGCTTGGAAGACCCCTGTTGATATGAAAGGTTAAATGATGACCTTTGGTTCTGAAAACTGATTACGAAACTGGGAACTACAAAAGCAAATCACTCTTAACTCTCATCTCCTTAACAATTCGCACATTGAAATATTTCCCGCGTAAAACGTCAAATACGTAATAGCGGTGAGCACCTATTCTGTGGTTCAGTACTTATTTGGTGTTTCTTCTCGCTCAGGTGCCTATATGCTTACTCACAAATTACTCATTGAATTGCGCAGGAAGCAAAATGAAATGTCTATTGTCCAATAAATACTTTCTCGTTCTGAGAAGGTTAGATAATGTTGCAAAAAATCGATTCATATTAGAAAGGAAATGCCCTTTTGGGGGTTCCCTGTTACCGAAGAAGTGTTTTTCATGAACGTCGCCCGACCATCATTCAGTCGCGAGGTAAAAGTACGAAGAATTTGAGCTCATCTTCTGTGGTTCCCAACTTATTTGGTGTTTCTCCTCGCTCAGGTGCCTATATGCTTACTCACAAATTACTCATTGAATTGCGCAGGAAGCAAAATGAAATGTCTGTTGTCCAATAAATACTTTCTCGTTCTGAGAAGGTTAGATAATGTTGCAAAAAATCGATTCATATTAGAAAGGAAATGCTCTTTTGGGGGTTCCCTGTTACCGAAGAAGTGTTTTTCATGAACGTCGCCCGACCATCATTCAGTCGCGAGGTAAAAGTACGAAGAATTTGAGCTCATCTTCTGTGGTTCCCAACTTATTTGGTGTTTCTCCTCGCTCAGGTTCCTATATGCTTACTCACAAATTACTCATTGAATTGCGCAGGAAGCAAAATGAAATGTCTGTTGTACAATAAATACTTTCTCGTTCTGAGAAGGTAAGATAATGTTGCAAAAAATCGATTCATATTAGAAAGGAAATGCTCTTTTGGGGGTTCCCAGTTACCGAAGAAGTGTTTTCATGAACGTCGCCCGACCATCATTCAGTCGCGAGGTAAAAGTACGAAGAATTTGAGCTCATCTTCTGTGGTTCCCAACTTATTTGGTGTTTCTCCTCGCTCAGGTGCCTATATGCTTACTCACAAATTACTCATTGAATTGCGCAGGAAGCAAAATGAAATGTCTGTTGTCCAATAAATACTTTCTCGTTCTGAGAAGGTTAGATAATGTTGCAAAAAATCGATTCATATTAGAAAGGAAATGCTCTTTTGGGGGTTCCCAGTTACCGAAGAAGTGTTTTTCATGAACGTCGCCCGACCATCATTCAGTCGCGAGGTAAAAGTACGAAGAATTTGAGCTCATCTTCTGTGGTTCCCAACTTATTTGGTGTTTCTTCTCGCTCAGGTTCCTATATGCTTACTCACAAATTACTCATTGAATTGCGCAGGAAGCAAAATGAAATGTCTGTTGTACAATAAATACTTTCTCGTTCTGAGAAGGTTAGATAATGTTGCAAAAAATCGATTCATATTAGAAAGGAAATGCTCTTTTGGGGGTTCCCTGTTATCGAAGAAGTGTTTTTCATGAACGTCGCCCGACCATCATTCAGTCGCGAGGTAAAAGTACGAAGAATTTGAGCTCATCTTCTGTGGTTCCCAACTTATTTGGTGTTTCTCCTCGCTCAGGTGCCTATTATGGGGATTCCCTGTTATCGAAGAAGTGTTTTTCATGAACGTCGCCCGACCATCATTCAGTCGCGAGGTAAAAGTACGAAGAATTTGAGCTCATCTTCTGTGGTTCCCAACTTATTTGGTGTTTCTCCTCGCTCAGGTGCCTATATGCTTACTCACAAATTACTCATTGAATTGCGCAGGAAGCAAAATGAAATGTCTGTTGTACAATAAATACTTTCTCGTTCTGAGAAGGTAAGATAATGTTGCAAAAAATCGATTCATATTAGAAAGGAAATGCTCTTTTGGGGATTCCCAGTTATCGAAGAAGTGTTTTTCATGAACGTCGCCCGACCATCATTCAGTCGCGAGGTAAAAGTACGAAGAATTTGAGCTCATCTTCTGTGGTTCCCAACTTATTTGGTGTTTCTCCTCGCTCAGGTGCCTATATGCTTACTCACAAATTACTCATTGAATTGCGCAGGAAGCAAAATGAAATGTCTGTTGTCCAATAAATACTTTCTCGTTCTGAGAAGGTAAGATAATGTTGCAAAAAATCGATTCATATTAGAAAGGAAATGCTCTTTTGGGGGTTCCCAGTTACCGAAGAAGTGTCTTTCATGAACGTCGCCCGACCATCATTCAGTCGCGAGGTAAAAGTACGAAGAATTTGAGCTCATCTTCTGTGGTTCCCAACTTATTTGGTGTTTCTCCTCGCTCAGGTGCCTATATGCTTACTCACAAATTACTCATTGAATTGCGCAGGAAGCAAAATGAAATGTCTGTTGTCCAATAAATACTTTCTCGTTCTGAGAAGGTTAGATAATGTTGCGAAAATTCGATTCATATTAGAAAGGAAATGCTCTTTTGGGGGTTCCCAGTTACCGAAGAAGTGTTTTTCATGAACGTCGCCCGACCATCATTCAGTCGCGAGGTAAAAGTACGAAGAATTTGAGCTCATCTTCTGTGGTTCCCAACTTATTTGGTGTTTCTCCTCGCTCAGGTGCCTATATGCTTACTCACAAATTACTCATTGAATTGCGCAGGAAGCAAAATGAAATGTCTGTTGTACAATAAATACTTTCTCGTTCTGAGAAGGTTAGATAATGTTGCAAAAAATCGATTCATATTAGAAAGGAAATGCTCTTTTGGGGGTTCCCAGTTACCGAAGAAGTGTTTTTCATGAACGTCGCCCGACCATCATTCAGTCGCGAGGTAAAAGTACGAAGAATTTGAGCTCATCTTCTGTGGTTCCCAACTTATTTGGTGTTTCTTCTCGCTCAGGTTCCTATATGCTTACTCACAAATTACTCATTGAATTGCGCAGGAAGCAAAATGAAATGTCTGTTGTACAATAAATACTTTCTCGTTCTGAGAAGGTTAGATAATGTTGCAAAAAATCGATTCATATTAGAAAGGAAATGCTCTTTTGGGGGTTCCCTGTTACCGAAGAAGTGTTTTTCATGAACGTCGCCCGACCATCATTCAGTCGCGAGGTAAAAGTACGAAGAATTTGAGCTCATCTTCTGTGGTTCCCAACTTATTTGGTGTTTCTTCTCGCTCAGGTTCCTATATGCTTACTCACAAATTACTCATTGAATTGCGCAGGAAGCAAAATGAAATGTCTGTTGTACAATAAATACTTTCTCGTTCTGAGAAGGTAGATAATGTTGCAAAAAATCGATTCATATTAGAAAGGAAATGCTCTTTTGGGGGTTCCCTGTTATCGAAGAAGTGTTTTTCATGAACGTCGCCCGACCATCATTCAGTCGCGAGGTAAAAGTACGAAGAATTTGAGCTCATCTTCTGTGGTTCCCAACTTATTTGGTGTTTCTCCTCGCTCAGGTGCCTATATGCTTACTCACAAATTACTCATTGAATTGCGCAGGAAGCAAAATGAAATGTCTGTTGTACAATAAATACTTTCTCGTTCTGAGAAGGTAAGATAATGTTGCAAAAATCGATTCATATTAGAAAGGAAATGCTCTTTTGGGGTCCCAGTTACCGAAGAAGTGTTTTTCATGAACGTCGCCCGACCATCATTCAGTCGCGAGGTAAAAGTACGAAGAATTTGAGCTCATCTTCTGTGGTTCCCAACTTATTTGGTGTTTCTCCTCGCTCAGGTGCCTATATGCTTACTCACAAATTACTCATTGAATTGCGCAGGAAGCAAAATGAAATGTCTGTTGTCCAATAAATACTTTCTCGTTCTGAGAAGGTTAGATAATGTTGCAAAAAATCGATTCATATTAGAAAGGAAATGCTCTTTTGGGGGTTCCCAGTTACCGAAGAAGTGTTTTTCATGAACGTCGCCCGACCATCATTCAGTCGCGAGGTAAAAGTACGAAGAATTTGAGCTCATCTTCTGTGGTTCCCAACTTATTTGGTGTTTCTCCTCGCTCAGGTGCCTATATGCTTACTCACAAATTACTCATTGAATTGCGCAGGAAGCAAAATGAAATGTCTGTTGTACAATAAATACTTTCTCGTTCTGAGAAGGTTAGATAATGTTGCAAAATCAGTTCATATTAGAAAATGCTCTTTTGGGGGGTTCCCTGTTACCGAAAGTGTTTTTCATGAACGTCGCCCGACCATCATTCAGTCGCGAGGTAAAAGTACGAAAAGAATTTGAGCTCATCTTCTTGGTTCCCAACTTATTTGGTGTTCTTTCTCATCCAGGTTTCCTATGGCCTTTACTTTCCACAAATTACTCATTGGTGCGCAGGAAGCAAAAATGAAATGTCTGTTGTACAATAAATACTTTCTCGTTCTGAGAAGGTAAGATAACGTTGCAAAATCGATTCATATTAGAAAAATGCTTTTTGGGGATTCCTGTTATCGAAGAAGTGTTTTTCGCATAGTCGCCCGACCATCATTCAGTCGCGAGGAGTAAAAGTACCGAAATTTGAGCTCATCTTCTGTGGTTCCCAACTTATTTGGTGTTTCTTCTCGCTCAGGTTCCTATATGCTTACTCACAAATTACTCATTGAATTGCGCAGGAAGCAAAATGAAATGTCTGTTGTACAATAAATACTTTCTCGTTCTGAGAAGGTAAGATAACGTTGCAAAAAATCGATTCATATTAGAAAGGAAATGCTCTTTTGGGGATTCCCTGTTATCGAAGAAGTGTTTTTCATGAACGTCGCCCGACCATCATTCAGTCGCGAGGTAAAAGTACGAAGAATTTGAGCTCATCTTCTGTGGTTCCCAACTTATTTGGTGTTTCTCCTCGCTCAGGTGCCTATATGCTTACTCACAAATTACTCATTGAATTGCGCAGGAAGCAAAATGAAATGTCTGTTGTACAATAAATACTTTCTCGTTCTGAGAAGGTAAGATAATGTTGCAAAAAATCGATTCATATTAGAAAGGAAATGCTCTTTTGGGGGTTCCCAGTTACCGAAGAAGTGTTTTTCATGAACGTCGCCCGACCATCATTCAGTCGCGAGGTAAAAGTACGAAGAATTTGAGCTCATCTTCTGTGGTTCCCAACTTATTTGGTGTTTCTCCTCGCTCAGGTTCCTACATGCATAATCACAAATTACTCATGTCCAGCATGACAAATTTCGGGTAGAGAGTGTTGGGTGGCAACCTCTGCTGCGCACGTAAGCCATTCCCAGAGATTTACTAAGTTTTTGACTGTATTATGCGGTTGAAAAGGTGCGTGCGTCTTACCATATTTGCTATTTACAATGACATTTGCTTTCTTTCAGTTTATTTAGGTTCTGGCTGCGAATTTCGTCGACAAATTGGATTTAAAGCACTACTTTATCAACACACGTCAAGTCGCTACCTTTTCTTTCTGAAAAAGGTTCGAAGTAAATATTTTATCATTACATTAACGATGATGATAAGGTGCGGCTTTATAATAAAATGAAATGTATTAATCATTTGGTTCCATGTATCCTTTCATCGGTTACAAAAAGCGCCAACGACTTTCCAGTCGCTGTGCTATTAGCTTGGAAGTGACTCCTTCCGTACATTTTTATAAACTGTCGGCTATTTAAATATTTATTTTAGAAATTTGTATTAATTATTATCATCGAGAGAAATATTACCTACCTTAAACTTAAGTACAACAGTATCACTTTGGGTGAAATTTTCGAATTTTTAAAGTATTTTTAAAGTAAAGATCAAGTTTTGTCATAAGCAGAATTAAATTTTATCATCATTCTTTTATAATTAATTTTAAGGAGGAGAACGGCCGAGCATGCAAACAAAAAAGGGAGGGAATTGTAATGGATTCTTTATTAATAATAACAAATTGTTGTCAATCGAGTGTGTTGTTTGTTTTCTTTTGTTTTTGTTTTTTGTTGTTCATTCACAGCAAAGGTGATATTAGTTACAACTGGAACCGAATCAACAGGAGCAGAAAACATCATAATATTTCCTGTAATAAATACAAGGGTGATTTAAAATAAAACGTAATCCCTAACGTAAATTAAAATACATGGAATTCCTGTAGAGGCAGACTATCGAATCTCCGATAATTTAAATTTATCCTCACAGCAGCTAAATCATATATTGTGACATACCAATATGTGACATAATATGGTACAATTTTTTTTTTAAATGGCGTAAATTATAGGGGATAAATATATGTGAATATGCTAGCATAGCAACGGTAAGCGAGCCGTCGTCAAGGTCAACAATCTTCATGTAGTGACAATCGCGGAGACGGCTAGTTCATTTTGTATAGAATTCAGGGATTGGCCGTAAAAGCAGTGACAGTCGTGAAGACGGCTAGTTCATTTTGTGAGAAATTTAGGGATTGGCTAGGTACGGAAGTACATCAAGTGTTGTCTGTAAATAAACAATCGAAAAGATGGACCGAGCTTTGCAGGGCTGAAAGAATACGATAGGCATTCATTCTGACTGATGCCGTGGTGTTGAACGGATCGTGCTCCAATTAATGTTAGGAGTTTTGTGAGACTTGTAAGCATCTACTAGGGAGTAGATATTGATAGAACTTCGGATTTGAATGCTATGTGTGACAGTAAAACTTAAAATATTTCAAGTGAACGAGTTAGAAGGACATTGAGGGCTTAGGCAAAGTTATCAGTAAGTGGACTGGAATGCTAACAGCAGATAATTTATTGATCGTTGAGTATTGAGCATACGCGTGGGACGAACTTGGAATTCGTAAATTGGCGAACGAATTTTATTAACGAGACTTTATTAACTTCGGAAACAGTGATGAATGGTGATTGAAGAGTGCTTCTGCAAGAAAAGAAGAGAGAAGATGGTATCTGGACCTGAGGGCAGCGACGTCGGAGAAGAATGAAGATGGTCCAAGAGCGCGCGAAGACGAATACGACATTATAAGGTTGGAACAGGTCGTGACCAAGGTTTTTTTTTTATATTGTGTAAAATCATAAAGGACCAAAAATTGTTTAATAAATTTCCATGTTTTGTGAAATGAATACATGATTCTCATTGAGCCAATTCTAGTAACGAAGTAGCAAGATAGAAATATATTTGCTTTTCAGATTCCTCGATCACTCTGTATAGATGGCAGATCGGATAATCATCTATTAGCATACAATAGTGATTATTTCTATGAAACCCATCGACCCAGGTAGCCGGAAACTAATTTATTTATAATTAGAGTTGGAGGTTAACTTTTATGATAGTATTAGCGTAATATTTTCCTGGCGCCCATTTATACAAATTCGGAACGGATTACGTTGAAATAAATTATCAATATATTCAGTTTATTTGTTTATTTCAAAATGGCGCTCCAACTGGGGCTGAATATATATATATATATATATATATATATATATATATATATATATATATATATATATATAATTAAATACGCAAACTTATCTTGTAATATTTAAAATACAATGGAAGTAACTATGCATCTTAAAGCTTCAACACAATGTTTAATCTAGTTGAACTACATAATGGCACAGACCTTTTCTATCTGTATCGTCTGGGTAACGACGAACAGACAAATGGACATGACAAAAACATGTTCTGTATCAAGGAAATAAATTCGGGAAATCTGACTACATAACTTGCTAGAGAAAGTAATTGTTCATATTAGAACAGGATTTTTTCACATTTTCCGTATCAGGACTCCACAATATGAATTTTTTTGTCAAAAATCAATGTTTTCTTGACGCAGCTGTACATAACTTTCTCTGCACTACGTATATTACTCCGTTTGTACGTACGATGGGCTTGATTTCTGGCGGAACGCGACCGAATGGATTCCAGAAACTGGATTCCAGAAACTCTGTAATTATTACTAAATTATATTATAAATATATAACTATTTCTATTAAATTAATAATAAATTTGGGGGAGAGTTCCTATGTAAGAAAGAAAAAAAGCAAACAAATATTGTCGAGCTTTTGTTTTCGTAATTGTTGAGGCAGATTGAGTAAGAATAATGAGGGAAGCCTGGTGCAGGTGATTGCTGGGATGTTAAGATTGAGCCGCTCACCCTCCTCACATGGCGTGCTGTAGAAGATCGCAAAGACACACACTGTGACACATGCTCTGACGCATCTGTCGCGGTGTATTTGTCTTTCAAGCGCGCAAAAGCTGTAAATGCGCTTAAGAACAATTTCTTTCAGTACTTTGCATAAATCAAAGTAATTATTAATACTGACACCTCAAGCATTACGAATACTCATGCTTTGACGGAATTTTACTAAAAGTATGCGATCACAAAGAGATGTGAAAATCACATATTACGATTACGGTGTCGTCAGATCGTTCCGAACGCACCAAGGCCGAGTGGTTGCGCATTTGCGGCTGGCGGCTGCTGATAGATAAAGGTGAGATGCGGCCGGTGCTCGCCCTCTTGGCGAATCTCAGCGGTCGCCCGCCGCGCGAACCGACGCAACGGGACGGCGCTCGGGCAATTGCGTTTGCTGGCGGACGGGGACGGGGAAGGGGAAGGGGGCGGACGCGATTCCTCGGAAATGAATACAAAAGCAGGCGGCGCGCCGCGCCACTTCGCGTCGCGCCCTCCGAGGCTAATTGGGCTTGTGGAGAGCGCTCGGGTCCCGCGGTCCCGGACCGGGTCGGGCCGTGCCGGGCTGGGCTGGGGTGGGCTGGGCTGGGCCGGGCCGGGCCGGGCCGGGCCGGGCCGGGCCGGGCCGGGCCGGGCCGGGCCGGACCGGACCGGGCGGGGATCGGGCGGGTATAGGGGAGAGAGAAGAGCAACGCGAAAACAAAGGCAGGGATGACGCAATGGCCGGGAGAGGGATGACCGCGGAAGGGGAAGCGTCAAGAGGCAGCGAAGTGAAGTGAGGGAAAGTGGGATGATAGGGGCAGGAAGCTTAGATGGGAGTGTCTAAACGAGTGACAGCAAAATGAGGGTATGTGGAGTGAGGCGCGGGAAGCGGGACGGAGGAAGCGGGACGGAGGAAGCGGGACGGAGGAAGCGGTACGGAGGAAGCAGGGCAAGGGAAAAGGGACGAGTGGAAGTGGGATGAAGAAAACAAGTGGAAGGGAAGGGGGATGAGGAGTAGTGGGATGGGGAAAGAGGGCCGGAGGGAAGCGGGACGGGGAAGCGGGACGAGGGAAGCGGGACTGGGGAAGTGAGATTGGGGACGTGACGGAGCGAGACAAGAAGAAGCGAGACGAGGAAATCGGGAGACGGCGAAGGCAGGGCGAAGGTGGGCGGAGGGTAATGGCGCCGGGACGCCGACGCTGCGCGGCTGTTGTCTGAAGAGGAATCCGATTGAGCGGCCAGGCGGCGCTCACTACTCTCATGATGGGGGATTTCTCTGGAGCAGTGATTACCGGAGTCTCTCTCTCTCTCTCTCTCTCTCTCTCTCTCTATATATATATATATATATATATATATATATATATATTGTGACATACCGATATGTCACATGAATATAAACTAACATTTATTTGAAGACAATATGGTGGAATATGCATTAAGAAGTTTAGACGATCGAAAGGTCAGCTACATCAAAATATAACGAACGCATAGATTGGCTGGGTGAGAGAAGGACGGTCAAATGTTATGAAAAAAAAGAAGGTAGTTTAATACGAAGCTTCGAGGGGTGAATCATGCAGGAAGATTTCATTCTGACCGGCATCGCGTGTCTGAACGGATCGTAGGTTGTGAGACGGAGCGAGTGTAATGCAGATAGTCAGAGTCGGGTTTTTCAGATCGTGAAAGTGTAAGGACAGTAAATGATATTGCAGATATTGCATGTGGAAGTAATATTGACGCATAAATTGGGACTTTGTCGGGAGTGGTAATCGAGTTATAGGTTTCGGGACTATGTCATAGTACGTAATCGGGACTGATAATTTTGATAGTTTGACACCATCTTGGATAGGAGCAGAAGAGGATTTCTTGGAACTTTGGACTACGGCAAGCTCGCAAGATATTTCAACTGAGAAGTCTTCGAGGGACATCAACGAAGAATAGATAAGTTAACCGCGGTATAAAACTCTAAATTCAAAGATATCTTGATCAAAGGCCTAACATCAAAATCATTTATTAAATTCACTATATTGTTTGCAAAAAGGTAACAATAAACTTTGTTAAATTTTGCTCTTTAGAAAAGAAAGTGATCTTTCATTTAGTCAATCCAAACAGTAATGAACTAGGAATTAGAATCATTCTATTTCAGATTCCCAGCAGCGCTGTATAGTCTGCGGATCCTATAATCCATTATAAAGGTAATAAGGATTATAATATATCGCGACCCATTGACCCAGCAAGCCGGAAGCTAAGATCTTTGCAAGAAATTAATGTAGAGAGAAAATTTGTATATCTCAATATATATATATATATATATATATATATATATATATATATATATATATACAGAGAACAACTCGGTTGCCACAAAATGAAGGCAGTGATAGAAGAGGCACATACAAGCATTTTCTAATGACAACTAAGAATCAAGGAACTGTCATTCGAAAAAGCCTTCGAATCAAATGTAAAAAATTGATGAATGATCTAATAAAATTTGTTTGAACAGTTTTATCTCCTTCCTCAATTGTTTTATTACAATTTATTATGTTTGCAATTTTTCCGGATACGTGAACAGCAGATAGTTCGATTTTGCAAATAATTTACGTAGTCATCTTTTTGTCGTCATAGTATTTACCACGTGTTTCCGTTATCGCGAGTTTCTGTGAAAAATGCGCTGCTCGCGCGCCCCTGCTGCGAGCGCCTTGCTGGGCGAAGCACCGCCCGAGACAAATGAGGCGCGGATGGCGCGTTGACTAATGGCGCTGCGAGTGACCGACCAGGCGCACGTGCGCGTGTCAACGGGCCACCGCCCGCGCCGCGGGGCAGAGGAGGCGCGATGCTCCAGATCGGGGGCGGAGCTGCGGGAAGGAGAGGGCGAAGCGAGCACGGAAGGAGTGGGAGAGGTGATGGTGGGCAGGGTGGGCAGAATGGAAAGGAAAGGTCGGGAAGAGGTGGGAAGAAAGGTGAGGGAGAGATGTGGGAAGAGAGAAACGGAATGAAGGGGACGGTGAGATAAGGGAGAGAAAGAGGCGGGTAGAGAGAGAGAGAGAGAGAGAGAGAGAGAGAGAGAGAGGTGGAGAGATAGAGGGCAAGATGAGGAAAGTGAGAAAGTGAGAGGAGGGGGGTTAGAGAGCGAGAGGAGGAGAGTTAGAGAACGAGGGACAGATAATTAGAGAGCGTGGTACGGAGAGTTAGAGAGTGAGAGGATGATAGAGAGCATAATGCGAATAGAATGAGAAGCGGAGAATTAGAGAGCGCGATACGCAGAATTAGAGAGCTAGATGCTGATAATTTGTGAGCGAGAGGCGGAGAGTTAGAGTGCGAGAGGCAGATAGAATGCGAGATGCGAATAGTTAGAGAGCGAGAACGTAGAGTTCGAGAGCGAGAGGCGGAGAGATAGACTGCGAGAAGCGGAAACAGAGAGCATGAGGCGGAGTGGGCGAGAGAGCTGCTGGCCGAAAAGTGTCGTGGGTGGAAATGTGGGAGGGCGATCCGAGATCCGACGTTCTTGCGACCAAGCGGGAGGTGGCTAGCCCCCGCTGCGCAGAGCGAGGCAGGGAATGGGAAGGAAGCGGAGGGGCGGCAAAACCCTTGCTGTGGGATGAAGTGCTGACAGCAGCCTCGGCAGTTCCTCTTCAAGGAGATGAAACAACCCTGAGCGGGAGCTCAAAAGTAACCCACATGTGGATTTTGTTGTCTACGTTTATAAATAAAAATAATGAATTACTGAGAGATGTATTCTCGCTTTTATTAACAATACGTAAATACTGACTCTCAAAAAATCCTATTAATGTAAATGCAAACATGAAAATTATTCATCCCAAATTAATGAAATATCTTTTAATGTAAATTTACCAATCAAATTAAATAAACAACATGTACTTATTTTTTGAATTAAGCTAGTTGATATTTATGTAAGTCAACTTACAAATAAAGAAATCAAAGATATTTGGCCGACCTGGATGGCCGAGGGGGCTAAGAGCGAGTACCGACGCAGTGCTTCGGTCCGAAGGGTCGCCGGTTCGAGTCCCGCCTTGGGCATGGTTGTTTGTCCCTTGACTTTGTATGTCTTATCGCGAAGGGCCTCGCGTTCTGCTGAACCCAGATCAGAGGAGCCCGCAAGTGTGTGGGTCTAGTGTATCGTCGAATATGCGTCCCGTCGGGACGTAAAGGGTAACTGGCTGTTGGCTGGATAAAAGCCCTAGAAAAAAAAATTTGGCATTAGTTTCATTCGATTTTATATTTACACATTTTGACGTAAACAAGTTTTCTCTGAATACCCTCCATTTCAATAAAAGAAAATAAATCGGTGAAGGCCATATGTATAAATATAGGGTGTCATTTCCTGTCCAGTGTTTGGATTTTTTAAATTACAAGCAATAACGTATATTGAGTTTCGAAGGAAAGCTATTATGCTTTTAGTATGCAGTTCTGATTTAATTTTTGAATACCCTATATTTTTTCCGATCAAGTTAGATAACTTTTGATGTAAAAGTTGTAGTACAATTGATATGTGAATTACGAAATCAGGGAGCAAATGTACGTATTTGAGCGCTCATTTTAATAAAAATATTTGTGTTTTTTTCACTCACGTCACACAGAGATTTCTTGTTTTCGTCACTGTATAAAAACTAATAATTGGATTGATTTATTAGTATTTCTCACTTTAAACAAAGTATGAATGGCACTACTCATTGAAAATAACGGATTAAAGTAATTTTTGGGACATCTTATGCAACATCGCTGTTTTGTTTCCCTTAATTTTGCAAATGAGCACAATGATTTGCTTTTGACAACATACAATTTACATCATGAAGGCTACAAGAGATGCAATGAATTTTTCATTGCTGTGTTTTGGTATCCTGTATTGCCAGTAATTGTGTTGACATCGCTTGAATGTAATGAGATTTACATTATTAATGTAAATTGCCTTTTCATATATTCAAAAAACTACAATGTATGGAAAATATAGAATATGCCGAACGAACTTAATTATTAAGTTTTTGAATCAATGATGTCCATTCAGGATACACATTAACTTTCAAAATGGTATGTAGCGATTGACCAAACATTTGCGTCGATCTTCATTAGGGGATTCATATTTAGAGCTTTTAGAAAATTCCAAATCTGCGGAACATTTTTGGCTTCATTCCCAAACCGATGTTTCTATTTTCCTGCAATAATTGATTTTTCGTGCATGATTCGAAGCGCAAATGTCCTTGAAGAAAAATTGAGTTTCTTGAAGGAAATGATAATTCTTTCGAAGTTGCGTCATGATTCTGTTTTGAGGTTTACCCTTTGTGTTGATCACTACTACTAATTTGAAAACATCATCGCATTTCAATTTCACTAAACGTTTTAGTAATTCCTGTGCAATCATTAAAGTGACCATTCCTGTCTGCTTGCTTTCAATTCAACAGTTACTCCTCACTCAAATAACTTTTTGAACTGCTCATTGCACTATAAAACAGTATAACATACTCTCGTTGAAAAGTTCTACATATTTCGAAGATATAAGATCCTCTAAAATAGTGCAGCGAAATAATATTCTTATGGTAACATAAAAAAACTCGAGGATGACGAAACCTAATATTCCAAAATGTTGTTACCTATGAGGTAATAAAGAAGAAAACAAAGAATTATAAATATATAGTCGAAAATGATAAATCTAAATCTAAAGAAGCGAGGTTAATGCTTTACATCTTCCTCTAACTTTGTGGCTATGGAAACTCTATACATATCTTCATCTCATTCTTAATTTGATCACATTCCAGTCATATTTTCTGTAAGCCCCACTAATAAAATTTGCGTTATCTGCCTCTATTCGCAACCCTATTACTTACAAAACTTAAGATGTGTAGTTTTATGTACGTCGTCTACCATTAAATATATGGTGTTCTACATTTCCAAACTAAAGTGTATAACATTTACAGGATTAGCATTAGACATTACAGTAATAGAGTGCTACAGATCTTCGATGTGACACAATTACAGAACTATACTTTTTTTAACGTGACGTCTCAATGTCACGCGCGAAAGAGGGAGAGTGTCTAATAGGGAGCCGTAAAAATCGGAGCTGTAGTGACGTTGCAGCGTGGTGTGCGTCATTTACAGAACTGAGGTGTGGCACATAGGTGAGTCTCATTTACAGTACTAAGGTGACTCGCCAGATATCCGCATTTGAGTTTTATTACAATAATGACAAATTAAAAGGCAAGAAAAGCAATTGAGGAATTGAGTACAGATATTGGCACATTTGAATGTGACGGAATCAATTGGAAGCGTGGTGAAGCACATCAAAACGTGGTGGAGATAGTGGAGAGACGGCCTGGACCAGCAGGCGCGAGACATAGCTTACCGTGGCGCCGTGTGAGATGGGGCGGCGTTGGGATGGGTGCGGGGGATGAGTGGCGTGACCTAGCGTGGCCTGTGGTGAGGTGAATTGGTGTTGCGGTGCGTGACGTGGCCTTGTGTGGCGAGTAGTGGGCAGAGCTTGTCTTGGATTTGGACGTGGAAGTAGACGTGGAAGCAGACGTGAAAGTGAACGTGAAAGTGGACGTAAAAGTGAAGTGGACGTAAAAGTGGACGTAAAAGTGGAAGCGGACGTGGAAGCGGACGTGGAAGCGGACGTGGAAGCGGACGGGGAAGCGGACGTGAATGTGGCGTGGCGTGAAGTGGAAGAGCGTGGGTATGGCTGGGCTTGGCGTCGTCTAGAATGTGGATGTGGGCGTGGGCTTGGGCTTGGGCTTCGGCGGGGCATTTAGACAGGACAGGGATTGACCTGAATGTGGACGTGGAAGTCGCTTGGTTTGGCGAGGGCGAGGGCGAGGGTGAGGGTGAGGGTGAGGGTGAGGGCGAGGGTGAGGGCGAGGGCGAGGGCGAGGGCGAGGGCGAGGGCGAGGGCGAGGGCGAGGGCGAGGGCGAGGGCGAGGGCGAGGGCGAGGGCGAGGGTGAGGGCGAGAGATAGAGCGAGGGCGAGGGCTAGGGCAAGGGCAAGGGTGTGGGCGTGGGCGAGGGGCGGGGAGCAAGGACGAGGGGGCGAGGGACGAAGACGAGGACGAAGACGAAGACGAGGACGAAGACGAAGACGAAGACGAAGACGAAGACGAAGACGAAGACGAAGACGAAGACGAAGACGAAGACGAAGACGAAGACGAAGACGAAGACGAAGACGACGAAGACGAAGACGAAGACGAAGACGAAGACGAAGACGAAGGCGAAGGCGAAGACGAAGACGAAGACGAAGACGAAGACGAAGTCGAAGACGAAGACGAAGACGAAGACGAAGACGAAGACGAAGACGAAGACGAAGACGAAGACGAAGACGAAGACGAAGACGAAGACGAAGACGAAGACGAAGACGAAGACGAAGACGAAGACGAAGACGAAGACGAAGACGAAGACGAAGACGAAGACGAAGACGAAGACGAAGACGAAGATGAAGACGAAGACGAAGACGAAGACGAAGACGAAGACGAAGACGAAGACGAAGACGAAGACGAAGACGAAGACGAAGACGAAGACGAAGACGAAGACGAAGACGAAGACGAAGACGAAGACGAAGACGAAGACGAAGACGAAGACGAAGACGAAAGACGAAGATGAAAGTAGGCGAGAGTATCGAAGACGAAAGTTGAAGACGAGGATGACAAAAGACCGACGAATCGGATGACGATAGCGAAATGGAATGCAAAATATGAGCATTTTATGAAGTAGAAGACGAGGACAAAAGCGAAGTTCGACTAATACACCGACTAATGCACTAAGGAAAATGACGGAGGCAAAAGAGTGTAATAACGTAATAATGATGAATGGCGAAGACGGAATTCGAGGAATTTTGTCGAGGCAATATCAATAGAATACAATAAATATTTGCCAATAGTTGGACGATAATACAAATGTTTATTTTTTATTTACTTATTTAGAATTGATTTGAAATTGTTTTTTCGAATATTGTTCCTTGTCGTTTTCTAATTATTGGTTTCTTGTTTAATACAAAAATATTCTCACCCCAGTTTAATCCACTTTTAGCATACCTAAATGATTTTTTGGATGAAGAGGCAAGGCAATTCCCAATTAAAACTAGTGATGTTACAGCAAAGTGCATACTTTCTCGTATTATCTATAGCGGCTTCTAAATATTATACTATGAATCTGCAGAAGTGTTTTTATCCAGCAATTTTTTTTCCACGCCGAGTCTCGTACACATGCCCACTGAGAGAACTTGCCGTGCGCCTTGCAATACTAGGCAGCCGCTCTAGCGCGCCAACATGAACCAACGCTTAAAACTAATTTTCTCGCCCATTATTTCAAACACACAATCTCCAAAAATTCAGAGATATCAACGAAAATGATACCTGCACCATTATTTTAAGTCTCGCTATTTGTCCGTAGAAACCTTTTTAAAAAATTCGGCTGGTTTTTTAGAATAGTTTTAAAAATTTCAAGCCAAAATTATAGGGAAACTACTGTCTTTTTCAAAAATTTCTCATTATCCTATTTTATAGGACTAATTTTTAAAACAAAGTTTGTAGAAGGCAAAAATCTCTATCTTGAATTTTATAAATTTAAATTGTTAAAATTTTGCAATTTTCGATAATATAGAGAGTTTGCCTTAAATGGGACTAGCATTACTTATTTACCTTTTTATAAATACGAGGGGGAAATTTTTAAAAAATCTGAACCGTTTTTGAGAAAAAAAGTATTTTTAAAATGAAAAATTGCCTATTTGGCAAACAAAACTACTCATATTTTCGAAAAATAGTACATGACCATATTAGATCTGTTTTAGTAACATTTTGTTAAGGAAAAATTCTATATTTAATATTGCAGTTGAAGGAAAATGCCGAAAATATTGAACTTTTGCAACGTTCGAAGAATCGCGGATTTTGACAGAAATGACATCTGCACTAAATTAGTTTAAGCGTCCTTTACGCTATCTGAAGACAAAGTATTTCAAAAATCCAAATATACGTTTCAAACTCTTAAATTGATAGCGGAATATAAATTTTGGAAAATATCGGCTGAACGGTTTTATCATGTTATAGCTTTATTCGTAAATAATATCCTAATAAAACCAGAAATATAAAATAACATAAGAAACTGATGAATTTTCAATGAGATTGAGATTGTAAAATAAATGGCAGAGAATCATTAATTTTCGTCCGAAAAGCTTGAATGACGTTCTGTAAGAATATGTCCATCTGTGGGTAATTAAAATATTTGATTCAGTTTCTAGCTCAACAAACTGCAATAGCATTACTTTCACTTGTGTATACCGTGCCATTTCGATACCATCACCCAACCAAATCACTTCAATTTAAAAATTCCTTCTTAATGTCAAAAACTCGAATCTTCCAGATTCTTCCTATATCTTAGACTTCCTTACATATATAATTCTCCCTGAAGTATTATTAAAGTCTTTTATTGAAGCATCACTCTCAGGAAAAAAATCACATTACTAAAGGATGGTCTGCTACTTATTGCAAGAAGATTATAAAGAAGAGGAATATTATAATCGGAATGATGTTAGAGTATCATCATCGGAAATTATCTTGAAGATATCCCCTGAAGCCGTATCAATATGCAACAATTGATATAGAGATGTGTGTAAATATCATAAAAAAGCAGTGTATTCATTTGCTATTCGTAAATTTCAAACGAAAAGTATTTCTCCCTTTCTACTTGAAAGATCCTTGAAGCATCTATCCGATTGCGTAAACATAACGGAATCTTTATTCATGAATACTTTTTCCTCATAATTGCTTCATGCTAGTTAGAGCAGAATACACATTTGGTTCTGCATTTCTTCTCTATAGAAGATGTGACTGCTATTGTAAGAAGTAACTACAGGAACTTCAATTCTAAGAAGAATGTGATCTATTGATCAGAGAAGTTCTTCAAAATCTCATTAGCCGAATAAAAAATTGTGGTGCTTCATCAGCAAACATTTTGTGCTCAACAAGCCTGACAGATTAAACCCAAACTTCTTGAAGCTTAAAAAAATAAGCTATAAAATAAGCTATTATAATTAAATTTTGCTGTATTAATTTGAAACTTTCAAAACTAAGACAGTACGCCGAAAATAGAGCATACGTCATTTTTGAACGTCTTTTGCTCTATCCGAGAAAAAAATAAAGAAAAAATTTGAAGTTTTAGAGAATAGGAATTGCATCAACTTTAAGCAGAAATTACGCGAAATCTAGTCGTCTTTGAAAAAAAGTACTACATGAGCACTTCAGATTTATTTTTATTAGAATTGGTTTCATTTACGAAACTAGAGGTGCTACTACAGCGCACTGTTTCTAATTTTTCAAAATTTTCAAAAATTCAGAGGTGAACGATAATGAGACTCCTGTCATTCTTTTAAAAGTTAGTTTTTAGCTTATCCTGTGAAAAAATTGAAGCAAAAATCTGGAGCGGTTTTTGAAAAATGTTTTTATATATTGCATAAATTTCAAACACAACGCGAAAACTACTCTTTTTTCAAAACCTTATAGTGACCTTCTTCAATTATCTTATCTTGAACAGATTTCGTCTCTGGCAAAAAATTCTATCCATAATTTTGTAGTTTTAAAATGTTAAAATGTTTGAGAATATAGATTGCCGAGAGATGAGTGCCATTATCTTACCGTCTCTCGATACATACCAGGAGAAAATTTAAAGAAAAAATAGAGGGAGTTTTTGAGAAAAAATGTTTTAAAAAATTAAAGATTGCCAATATTTCACTCAAAATTACGGGCAAATTATTCATATTTTAGAAAATTTGTACATATTTCAAGATGTCTTTACAGAACAGATTGCATTAAGGAAATTAACGTACGGCAAACGTATCCGTTAGAATAGTGCGGCAAAATTTGGCTTTAACGGTCTATGGCTACAAAATATGACAAAATAACAGATTATTGAATTGTAATTAAATTGTGATCATGAAATCAACAATAGCTTTCGGAACGATTATCTAACTCAACGATATACTTTACTAAACTTTGCGATCTCTAAATAATATAATGTGTATATAACATGTACCTACATAAAGTGTATCATGTAGAAGTTTTGTTCTCAATGAATGAATTAATGGATTTCTTTCGTTACTCATTTTACCTTTGATCCCGTTTGTTCTAATTAGAGTACCGTTTGTACTCCGTTGGTACAGCAGTTTAACAACAATTACACACTCTAGTCCCAAGGGATGGATTAATGCGTAAGCTAAATAGTACTTAGGGCGCCTGCCTGCTAGGGGACTTCTATATTTTTTAAACATTTTATTTTTGTTCATAAATAAGTAAAAATAGTGTACTTCATGTGTGCAATTCAGGTATTTTTTTATTGATATGTTACTGCTTGTTATTGTCTTTGATACGGATCCCAATATACACTGCATAACTTACCTGAATCGAGAGAATCGTGGTTACGAGGGAAATTTGGCTAAATTTTAAATTTGGCTCACGGAGAGAATTATGGGAGGGAAATTTGATAAGAAAAACCGAGTGAAGTTAACATCTAGATAATTAGTAAATAAATAAATCTAAATCATTAGTATTACTATAAAAAATAAAATCTCGTATGTATCACTGGATCTAATCTCGAGCGACAAAAAGCCTGAGGGCTTTTGGACCGAGGGTCGATCATTAGCCCTTAAAACGCCCTTGGTGCATAAATGTTTTAAATTGGAAACATTATAGTTTATTTTAACATTATTTTTTTACTTATCTTCAATATCTGAATGTTGTTATGAGACCGGATAATTTGGTCATGCATAAGCATGACGCGTCCCACCAGATGCTTATTAGGGTCATGTAACCCAGCTCTGCATGTCCCACGATAGGAATGCAATTTCTGATTCCCGAATCCGCTCATCCAGCTATCATATAATTTTCTCTCCTTCAGGTCTTTCAATATATTCCGTAGGAATTTCTAAATACCCACCTGTAAAGTAGCTATTATCTTTTTGTTTTAACGCTTGGAGAAAAGGCAATCTTCTTGGCTAACTCGTATCATGTCGCTGCACTCGATTCTTTGAGTAACACCTGATGTACCGACCCGTGAACTGTAGCTTAGTTTCTAGTATCAATTTCCAAGTCGAAAAAATGGTGAACCGAAGACAAGAACTTCACTAAACGGTCAACGATTTTACGCCTGTATGACAACTTATTACCATATTTCCAAATTACAAACTTAGTTTTTTTCGTTATTATTGGTTATTAAATTAACATTAAACTTTTACTCGTGGAATTTTAGTGACATAACAATGTATACCTAAAAATATTAAATATGTAAAAATAACGTATGTTATCACCTCAGTGGAGTTCTTGGGTGGGGTTCACAATAAAAATGAAAAAAGCAGGTATAAAGAGAAAAAGTAAAACACTTGTCATTTTTTTATGAAGATACATTTTTGAAATCGTATTAAGTCAATTTTGATTCAACAAAATGCAGTGCACGTAATAAATAAAGAAATCAAAGTGAACTCTACATCTATGTAGTAAATGTCACGCCAAAGACGATTTTTTTCTATCTACATAGCAGCGGTCTCTTTCATCGATTGTTGAACTGTCATTTTCGTTTCTTTCACGGTTGAGAAGACCAAAGCAGTGTAGCTTGGTCACAATGCACACAAGCACACAATGTGCTTCTTGTGTGCTTCACCCTAAAGATAGTGAAGGTCAAAGATTAGGCAAATAAGTAAATAAATTCATGGTTAAAGAAAGGCAGAAAGAGAGACGAAAGACAAACAGAAAAATAAAAAAAAACACTTGTTTCGAGGTGTCACCGTCACAAACGACTGCTAGTTCTCGGACCTGATTGGAACGGTCGAGGACGACTGCTCGTCCCTGTCCTACGAGAATCGCTGCTTTCCCGTAACCGTTGTCCCCGACGTAACAGTCGTCGTAATCCATTGATTTCGCGCTCCGACATTGCCGCCCGCGCCTCCGCCTCCGCCGCCCTGCCCCTGGCGCGGTGCAAAATCGCGGCCGGGGGCGGGCCGCAGCGGGGCGTGGCGATGTGCCGTTCCGTGCCGCTCTACGCCCCTCGCCAGAGCACCCACGACGATTGATTGATTGTTAGTGATTTCGGGCGCGTCAACTACTAGGGTCACTCGTCCCGTAAGTGTAGTGTGTGTTTTGCCGCGGGAGGTCGCGGTATTCTTCCCCCGCTGGATGGCGAGATCCGGTGCCGACCTACCGTCGACTAGCGGAGTTTTCCCCAACCAGGTATCTCCCACCAGCAGAGCATCACCTAGCCGGGAAAAACTCGAAGTTCCCGACCGGCCTCCCGACATGTGTGGTACTATAGTACATGTTAGTGTAAGTGTGTGGAAGGGGAGAGGATCGGACAAGGAAGAGGTAGGAGAAATCGCGCGCGGTCCGTGGCCCGTGTGTTAGGGTACTGCTCCGGTATTCGCCTCTAGAATTCTCCTCCAGACAGCGACTGAATTCGACCTAGTTGACAAGGTAGTGTCGAAAATCCTGCGACCCTGTGGACTCGATCCTAGGACTTCCCGGTCACAGGGACTGCAATGACATCTATTGATGCCCGGAGCAATTTCTCCCGGTCCAGAGCCACCATCTCACCCTTCTCTCCGCCCCCCATCCCCGCTTTTGCCTCCGTCCCTGCCTCCAAACCCTCATCCGCCCCGCCTTCGACGGCCTCCCCGCCCCCGCTTCGCCTTGTTTTCGTGGCACTGCTCTACTGGACCGCGCGCCGCCGCTACCCCCGCTTTCGTTTTTCGTTCCGGCATAAGCCGCGGTTACGGTAACGTCACCGGCGGTTGGGTCTTCCTACGGGAAGCTAAGCGTAGAACATAATTTTCACTACTCTATCCGCAACGTGTTTTTCACGTGGAGGATGATGCAAACAATTCGAAGGATTGAGTAAATTTAGTGGATTGAGAACTCTGCTGTAACGGATTCCAATGGAGTGTTGAGGAAGGCGGAATACTGTTGGAAAGGAGAGTGAAGGACGTTGTTACGTCATTTCGAATGAAAAGCATATTACAGATGAATCAATAGCGTAGTGTGAGGAAAGACAAAGTAGACACTTTGTGCCCTAAGCAAAAAATGTAAGGAAAGTAATAACTTAATTTGACATAGAACGTATTCTTCACAAATTCGGAGTCTGTTTCCAAAGTTGAAAGCAGAAGTCGTGCTAAGTCAGCGCCATTGTCAGCACGAATTGTAGAAACCTATGTGAGTAATCTGGGGGTAAACAGATCTGTATTATCAGGTTTAGTTCTTCGAAAAGAAATACTGCTCTCTCAAAATAAAGGATACCCAGGCGATTTCTTGAACGAAAATCAAATTTCTTCAACCGCTGTGGTATATATCTCTTTCTCACCCAGAATCATTTCTGTGATTCGTCATTTCTTTTAAAAATACCGCATAATTGCAGTAAATTAATTTGTTTTATGGTGTTTCAGTTCTTAACTACAGAATAACTATACTTTGGGATCAATCAATTAACAGTGAAGAAATAGTTTCCTTGCAGGAGTGCTGAAAAAGTTTAGAGATGTCTAGGAATATGGGTTTTGTTAAATAAACAGAACACAACAAAGCAGTGAAATTGTCATCTATTCTGATTATAAGTGCAGCAGATCGACAGCACATATTTCGTAACTATTTACGGGTACGAAGCTGGCTAGAAAAGAATTTAGTACTTGAGAAATGAGGATCGTTTAGATTGATTGATTTTTTCGTGTTTCCGGGCGCGTCAACTACTGTAGTCATTAGTCCCGTTAGTGTAGTGCATGTTTTTGCGGGAGATGGCTGTGATCTACCTCCTCTGGATGGCGAGATCCGGTGCCGACCTACCGTCTGCTAGTGGAGTTTCCCCCTAACCAAGACTCTCCCACCAGCGCGCACCGCCCAAGCCGGGACAACCTCTAAGCCCCCGACCAGTCTCCCGGAATATGTGGTAGTGTAGTGCATGTTAGTGTAAAGGGAGAGGATAGGACAAGGAAGAGGAAGGTCAGATCGCGCGCGGTCCGTGGCCCGTTTGGTAAGGTACTGCTCCGGCATTCGCCTGGTGTTGATTGGAGAAACCACGGAAAACTACCGATCAGAGCAGCCGGCCGCTAGAATTCTCCTCCAGACAGCAGCCGAATTCGACCTAGCTTAAAAGCTAGTGTCGAAAATCCTGCCGCCGTCAGGACTCGAACCTAGGACCTCCCGGTCAGAGGCGCTGCAGTGAAATCAGTTGATGCACTGAGCTACCGCTCCAGGTTTCTCTTTACTGATGATACGAATATTTGCAATAAGAAACTAAATGGTACAATGCCAAGTCTTCAAATAAGTTTCGTAATAACAAATCAATAGTAAACGAAGGGAAAATGGTTTCAATGTGGTTTTCCATTTCAGTTTAAACAAATGTACTTTCCGTTGAAAGTGATGTGCACTGAGCTACCGCTCCCAGTAGGATCGTTTAGAAAATCAATTAATGTAGCCAATACACATACCGGGATAAACAGAAGGGATGAACAGATATTGATATTTTTGTGAAAGTGATTTTTAGATTTGAAGATTTGAAGAAGTGTAAAAGAGTGTGCGTAGTAGATGTGAGAAACGAGAAGGAGGCCAAGCATGCAAGAAAAGGGGAGAGGAGGTGAGTGGATACGTGAGAATTGGATGGATGTGTCAGAAGAGGAGGCAGCAGGTGAGTGGATGACGTGAAGAAGGCGATTGGTCAGAAATGGTAGCTGAACGAGAACAATAATATAATGTTTAAGTCATTACATATTTTTCGGAAGTATGACATTTTCTCGTTTTCTTTCTTTATTTTCTCGCCCTTCGTAAGAACAGAAAGATGCGCCAGAAATCAGCGAAATTTCCACAGAAACAAATTATTGCCGGTCCCTGGTAACGAAAAGTGAATAATATTGTTCCTATATATAGTAAATTTCTGTCTCTAACACGTGTAGTCAAAATCCATGTTTTGTGCTTCCTTAATACCGAAAAATCCATTGACGACAATACTTCAGTCTGTCTGTCTTTCTGCAGTCAACGCTAACGCCTCAACGGATCCGTCGATTTTTCAAAAATTGATATTCCTCGTTCCATTTAAAGGAACTCGAGACCCTGAGAGTTTGAAATGTATATTTCAATTTTTGGGGGTACTTTATATGATGTCTCATTTACATTTTCAAATTTTTCCCAAAAAGGCTCCAATTTCTTATTAAACTTTGCCCTCGGATAGTGTAAAAGACGTTTAAGAAAATGACTCATTTTCTTTGTAATCAATGATTTTTCAAAAATTCTATTACATTTTTTCGCCATTTTACTACAACTACAGTATTGAAGATGGATTTCCCCCCTTTTTTTCTAGAATAAATGTTCGAAAAGATCTTTAAAAAGGTCATTACATTTTTTTAACAATAAAAACTAGTGTTTTTATTCTTAAAAAAATTGTAATGACCTTTTTAAAGATCTACAAGCAAATTATAAAAAAAACGATTTTTCAAACGCTGCTCCAAATTTTTTCTTCAAATGTTTTATCCACGGCCAGAAAAGGAAAAAGGAATGGCGCAGGTCTCATTTCCTTTGAGCTCTCTGAATTTTTGAAAATTGCAAATATAGAAATAATGCAGAAAATAAGTTCTGTTGTTGCATCACTAGTTTCTTCTCAAATTGTTTCGGATGGCCAGAGTTCAGTTGTACTTCGAAAACCGAATAGTCGCCGCCTTTTTATGGTTAGTAAATCATGGACTCTCCAAAAGCCCGATCAATTTTCTAAAATCGTTATTTTGAGCGGAAAATAATCAAATCACCACCTGTCAAGAAATCCCCTGGACATGATAAAATAACTTAAAATATTAAACCTTTCCCGAAAATAAAATTGATCACTCTAAAAAACCCTCCACCGAACAGTATTTGACCAATATATTCAACTCCTGCCTCAGACTAGGTTACTTTCCACAAGTATGGAAACATGCAGTCTTTCTTCCGGTACAAAAACCAAACAAGAATCCCTAACCAACAGTTATCGACCAATCATTCTTCCCACACTATCCAAACTATTAGAAAAAAAATATTAAAACGATTCAAAACTCTTCTCCATAACACAAAAGCCATATCCATGGAACAAATGGGATTCACCGAAAAAGTATCCACGCATCACCAACTACTCAGAATCACTGAAAAACATCCATATAGCATTTCAAAAACACTATCATACAATAGCAACCTTTCTCAAAATTTCACAGGCCTTCGATAGAGCATGGCACCAAGCTTTAAACTATGTCATTTCACAGCATCACACAAGTCATTTCCAGCTTCCTCAACAATAGAACTTTTGCCGTTACAGTCGATAACCATTACTCTAATCCAAAAGCGATCAAGGCAGGCCTTCCCCAAGGTTCTCCGTTATCTCCCGTTCTTTGTAACTTGTATGTAGCCGACCTACCGAAAAATAGTAATATAAAAATCGCCCAATGCCGACCTGGATGGCCGAGCTGGCTAAGAGCGAGTACCGACTCAGCGCTTCGGTCCGAAGGGTCGCGGGTTCGAGTCCCGCCTTGGGCATGGCTGTCTGTCCCTTGACTTTGTGTGTGTGTTGTCGCGGAGGGCCTCACGTTCTGCTGACCCCAGATCAGAGGAGCCCGCAAGTGTTTGTCTAGTGTATGGTCGAATATGCGTCCCTTCGGGACGTAAAGGGCAACCGGCTGTCGGCTGGATACAAGCCCTAGGAAGAGAGAAAATCGCCCAATTTGCAGATGACACGACTATATATTCATCAGGTCCCACCATCAACACAATAAAGATCAGACTTCAAGTTATACCTAAACGAAATAGACAGCAGGCAGTCAAAAACAAATTAAAATCAACCAGTCAAAAACAGCAGCTAAACTATTTTCCCTAAGACCATTCATTTCCCTATCCCCTTACAATTGAATCAAGAATCTGTACAATGGAATAACTTAAAATATTAAACCTTCCCCGAAAATAAAATTGATCACTAAAAAAACCTCCACCGAACAGTATTTGATAGCAACTCATAACAAACCTATAAAATACCTAGGCTTTTCTTAGACACCCGCCCCAATTGGAAAAATCACATCGACAATAAAGTTATACTAGCAAAAATTAAATTACAGCAACTAAAACCAATAATAAATAGATCAGCTAAATTACCCTATATTACTGCCTTACTGCTATACAAAATTATCATTCGACCACTATTATTATATGCATGCCCAGTATGGATCAGCACAACCTAATCTAATACCAAGAAACTCCAAGTAATCCAAAATCAGTTCCTTCGCACCATCACGAATGCCCCATGGTAATGATCTTGGCTGTGTTGCCCCATGGTACGCCTCCAATGCACAACTCCATGAAGAATTCAAGTTAGAACCGATAAGGAACCACATTATTTTTTATCCACCCACTTCTTCCAAAACATTCCAAATAAATCCGAACTAACCCCTCTAAGATTCTGCCAAAACCCAACACACAGAACCCGCATCAAGAATAAATTTACTTTCCATACATTTTTAAATAAATTCTCAGATCTCGACCCAAAGTAGAGATATTATATAAAGATACCTCTACCACCCTCGTAGTAGTTGTATTTTAAGATTATCTGTAAGATTACTGTAAGTTAATTGTAAGTTTATTTAAGCAACTATAACAACTGTAGGGTGTATCAACACTGATTTTTGTATTTTTCTATTCAAAAGAATTTTTTTTTTTTTAAATTTCAACGGACATAGTACCTACGTTAATGGAACTACCTCGAACGGTAGCTTCTTCCAGTATGTCGGTTTTCCCTCATCCGCCCATCAGGCACCTAAAACGTTTCAGGAACACTGGGTTGGCTTTCCGCCCCCAATGAGCGATTTTTTTAAGCAGCTATGCTTTGCTCTTAGAGCGAGAAAATGTAATAAACTATAAATTCTAGAAATAAGCGTTGTTGCCTTGAATGTAATAAGAAAACGCAAAATAAAATTTTGCATTGTCCTTTTATGAAACGAATTTGATAGAGATTAATTTTTTGAAATTTGTTGTATGGAAATTACTCCAGAAGTTTAAAAGAGAATTTGGAAAATTTTCTAAATGGAGCTTTTATCTTACGTCAAATTTTGCAAATTTGCTGTTTTTCGAAAGCACATTCACATGGAAACACGCTTCGTAAGCGACCACTTCTCTTGAGGGCCATTTCTTCCGGCACCATGAATGGAGGATGAATAGGGGGTCAATTTCCTCGTCGCAGGCTCTTCATTCGTAATTCACGTATTGTGTATGTTTCATTTATATTTCTCTGACTTGTAAAAGTTGAAATGGATTCATTCTTAATAAATGAAGACAATTGCAAGAAGCTTTTATAGCGAGTAGACTCCTTCTCTTTCTCTAGTTTAGACCGGGAGCGGTAGCTCAGTGCATCAACTGATGTCACTGCAGCGCCTCTGACCGGGAGGTCCTAGGTTCGAGTCCTGACGGCGGCAGGATTTTCGACACTAGCTTTCTAGCTAGGTCGAATTCAGTTGCTGTCTGGAGGAGAATTCTAGCGGCCGGCTGCTCTGATCGGTAGTTTTCCGTGGTTTCTCCGATCAACACCAGGCGAATGCCGGAGCAGTACCCTACCAAACGGGCCACGCACCGCGCGCGATCTGTCCTTCCTCTTCCTTGTCCTATCCTCTCCCCTTACACACACACTTACACTAACATGCACTACACTACCACATATTCCGGGAGACCGGTCGGGAGCTTAGAGCTTGTCCCGGCTGGGACGGTGCCCCGCTGGTGGGAGAGTCCTGGTTAGGGGCAAAACCCCACTAGCGGACGGTAGGCCGGCGCCGGATCTCGCCATCCAGCGGAGGAAGATCACCCATCTCCCGAGAAAAACATGCACTACACTAACGGGACTAATGACCACAGCAGTTGACGCGCCCGGAAGCACGAAAAAATCAAGTTTAGAATACAACTTTGGGAATTAGCTCTGAAATTCTGGGAGGACTTTAAAGTGAGTTCGACTATCGAAGAAATATAAGCGACAAATACATATTTTTATTTATTATATATTTCATGCAAAACTTGTAAAAACTTAATATTGGGGGTAAGAATAGCTACATTTGTTGTTTAGAAACAAAATTGTTCTGAACTGTTTTGATTTTCAATTTTAAATAGGAGTTGTATTTCGTTAAATAGGTGTTGTATTTGCTGTTAAAAGGAAAGGGATTTTTTGACCTAAATTAAATAACTGTCACTTGTTCATGTTGACGGACATTGAATTATCATATGTTGGAGGTCAATGAATATTGGCAATCAAAGATTATACCTAGACGTCCGGTTTATTTCGTGTTCCCATTTTGAGTATAAAATGTATTTTTATTGAATTATAGCTAATATTTATAACGTAAACAATTGATTTATTGAATGACATTTATTAGTATAGAAATTTGTTAAATCTACATTTCGAAACATGTATCAATGCCTTCTGGGTGGGTGGTGGGGGGACTGAAGCTCCATGAGCCCCCCCCCCTACTTGAGTGCGTCACTACTCTCGCGCGAATTACATTCAGTAGTCAGTACACTTTTCGATGCGATCAGCAAGTGCCACTCCGATCGCCCCTCTGAACGCGGATGTCAAAGCGCGTCCAGTTGCTTCTGTGTATGTCTTTCTTTGAAAGTAAGAAGTGTTTAAGTAGAGGATAATCACATTTATTTATTTATTTATTTATTTATTTATTTATTTACGTCAAAAAACAGTTAAAAACTGCGTATGACGGGCTATGGGGAAAAGTGAATTGTGTGCACATTTTCAAAATTCTGTGATCCCTACACTAAATCACATACTACTTAAGTTTTGAATTTTGAAAGGGAGAAAAAAAACCAAAAAAACTCCCATGTAATAAAATCGATTTTCAAGGATAAATAAGCAATAAATTTTGAATTTTGAAAGGGAGAAAAAAAACAAAAAAACTCCCATGTAATAAAATCGATTTTCAAGGACAAATAAGCAATAAATTTTGAATTTTGAAAGGGAGAAAAAAAACAAAAAAACTCCCATGTAATAAAATCTATTTTCAAGGATAAATAAGCAATAAATTTTGGCTCTTATTACTTCCTGCCGCGACAACGTGGAAACGATAATTTAAATAATTGTATTTCCCACTGAATTCTAGAAGACGTGCACAGAAAATGAAGTTACATTTATGTCCAGAAGCAAAACAAGGGGCCATCTCAGCATTTGCTCAATGGATCGGGGAAACTGGACGAAAAACCTGATCGAGATGGGGGTCATTGACCCGGAAGCTGTGTTACAATTGTTGTTACAGGTTGTTTATACTCATTTATACAGTCCAAATGGTAATTAATGCATTATGTATCATTGTTAAAATTAATGTTACTTTTCTTGTGATGCTCAGTATAGTCTCTAATTGTGTAGAAACAGTTATGCAGCAGAAACGATTTCACTTGTGATTTAAACTTTTCTATTGAATTTAATCGTTTAATGTCATCTGGCAGTGTTGTAAAATAATGTACATGTATTGTATGTGAATTTTTTGTAATGAGCTGTTGATACTGTCACCTGATGAATATGATTTCTACGTCGAGTGTTATAGTAATAGACTTCAGCATTTTCTGAAAATATATTCCCGCCCTTAAGCAAGTCATTTTTTACAAAAACCACTGATTCGTAAATAAAAGACACGGTAATGGTAGAATTCCTAGATTAATGAAGAGAGGCTTACATGAATCACGTGGGTGGGATTTGGTTATTATTCGTACAATTCGTTTTTGTAATCTAAAAGTCTGGGAGCTATAAGATGTATTTCCCGAGAATATTATGCCATATCGCAGGCGGGAATGAACATTCATGAAGTATACAACGAGCAGTATGAAGGCTGACTGAATTGCAAGAATTCTGAACGCGTAGCATAATGAACTTAATTTTGTGTTCGGCATTGGAGTAAGGAAACCATGCAACTAAAGCGGATAGATGTTTAATAGCGTTTACCATTCGCCGTATCGATATGCCGTGAGTAGGCACTCAGGATAGGTATCATGTATTACTTGGCCGGTGAGGCTACCTAGAACAAAGAAGCTGTGCTCCATTTAAAAAATGGCACGGAACACGCGCGCAGTAACCTACACTGAGAAATTAGTCGTGCAGCCCACCACCCCGCTTTTGAGGTTAGGTGTGGAGTTTTACGAGAACGTTACTATGGATATTAAATTAAATTGGCGTGGTGGAATCATTAATGAAATAGGGATTATTTGGTCAAGCGAAGCCAAATCAGACGATGAGTATTAACTAAGTATTGTATGAATAGTTTTAAATAAATTTGACTTGTGTTAAGTTACGACAATAACCCGATGTTTAATCAGTTCCTGCCCGTAACAAATTTGTGAACTCAAAATATTAGTATTACAATTCGTTTTTGTCAGTTTCACCAATGTTTTTTTTTACTAGCGAGACCTAGCTTTCTCAATGGTTTGCATTTATATGAAGAATGTAAATACATGTTATAAAATATTTCTATCAGGCGATATATATTCATGAAAACGAACTTACTTTGATTTGAGTGTGAAGGAGAAATGCGAAGAAGTGTTGTGAACCGTTGCTAATACTTGAATGTCTATACCATGTGTCTATAATCTCACTGCACGCGCTAGAATACGAATTGTCTCAGTTCACGAATCCATTTCATTCGTTGCTGCCCTTCGGCAGGGTGGAGCACAACTGACGCAGAGTGACGTGGGCATGGAACTTCAATAGGGCAGGTTTCAATGCAACGAATGGAAAATGCTACAAGAGCACTTCTTATTTAAAAGACTGTACCAAATGCAGAGACCTCAAACGTCATCCAAGAACGCGGAGCTGAAAGCTTGGGGGTTTAATTCCCATATAAAGTGTAGGTAGTTTCGTCCTACGGTTGTGACGTGGTTGGTGTGACATATCACAAATCTCTTCTGAATCAATATTCCCTCAAAGATAATTGGTATATTTCATCTTCGCCAGTAGAATCCAGTGGCAAACCACCATGATCAACTGTCCAGGAATGGAGAAAACATAAAAGGTAAGCCTCTTCTCTGTCTCCGCTCGCAGTACACATAAGGCACACTTAATCATCTTTAGAAAGATCTGCTATTTTGTGTAGGACATTGTTTTTAATAACAATCAATTTACAATTAAATTATATAACCCTACCAATAAAACTATATATAAAACAATTAAAATATATAATCACAGCTGCTTGAATGCATTATCTGCTAAAAAGCCAATTCAAACGAACTTTGTTTTCTCATTACTTTAGGTTCGACATCTTTCGCTACTAGCAAGAGTTTTTCAAACTCTTCCAAAGTGCCTTCAGATAATTCATAAAGGCAAACGACCATTGTCAACAAATTACACTGTAAATGTAAATACTTTACAATAATATCGTTCCAAACATTATTTCTGTTTCTGTTGGTTTGACCTTAAATTGCCAATTAAAGGCTTCTGTTTTTGTTTCGTTTTCTATTACGAGTTCAGTTACCTGAGTCTGTACCCATGTGCGAATCAAATAACACAGACGTAGTAATATGCATTGAAATAAAGTAATTCATTTTTGGAAAGTGACCCCGTATTCTCGAAATTCGAAATTACGGATACCATCTAATGAAATTGAATACTTCCAATTCCTATTGAACGTCACAATGGAGAAATCACTTTGTATGTTATCATAAAAAGAACAGATAATGGAGTTATTTTATTTATTCATGACTGGTTTAGCAGCGGATACCATTCACTGGCAAGGATCTCCGTGGAATGGATTCTCCCCGCGGGGCCTCGAAGCGTTTGGCAGCGGTGCCGAGGCCGTAGGCGTAGAGGGAACGTGACGGGCCAGGGCTCGACGGGTCTTTTCTCCGTCTCCTCCGCCGATCCCCTCCTACCTCCCCTTTCTTTCTCTCCTTTCCTCCCCCTTCCCACGCGCCGAGGAGTGGGAGGATTATTGGGCAGCAACACTTCGAGATTGGACAAGGGATGAGGCCCGGATCGGCGAGATCGCCCGCCCGCCGAAAGGAAGTCGAAGGAAGTCTGACACGGAATACAGAGCCCCGGTCGTGATCCGCGCCGCGCTCCCTACATTACAATACATTTTTCAGCGCGTGCGCCAGCCAGCGAGGGAGAGCCGTTCGTGACTCCGATCACGCGCGCGCGCTCTCAGAGACCTCTGGCGGCGGCGCTGGGAAGCTCGCCGCCTGCATCGCTGCCGCCGCCGTGCGCGCCCTCCCGCGGCCCGCCCGTGTGGGATTTCCTCGCTGATAAACGCGATCGTGAGCCCCGACAGGAGAGAAAGAGAGCTTGGTGGTTGTGAGGAGCGGAGGGGAGGCGAGAGAAAGGGACAGAGTAGGCTGCGAGCGACGGACAGGGTGAGAAAGAACGAACGGTAAAGAATGGTGGACGGGGGTAGCGGGGCTGTAGGGCCACAAAATATACGGGCGTTTGTCAAACGTAAATGATGTCGTTGCCGATAGTAACCTGTAAATATAGTATTTTAAAGAAGCAAGTAATCATCTTCGGAGCGTGGATTTGACATTTAGAAAGGATCGCTATCACGAACGTGGCACGCATGTATATGGTCTGCTGCGTATTTCTCTCAAAAATATTGTAGAAAAAATCCTTCATGCATTTTCCTGTAATAAAATTTTACAGAATATTCTTTCGAATTATTTTCACTAAACTCTGAAGGCACTTCTCTCTTAACTTGTTACTGTCATATAGGACTGTAGATTTCAAAAACTGTTTATATTTTTGAAACCTTAAGAATGCGCTATGAAGCTCTTTCTTTTATTCCAAAACATCTAAGAATAGAAAACATGGAAATTGAATAGTTTGGAACGAAGTTCAGCTATGGATATTAAGAACTAAATTTGAATATAAACGTCTTTTTTTATACTTTCCCAACCACTGAATTTTATTGGGAACACAGCAATACAACTCACGGTACGAAGGTAATGAAGTACTGAATTAATTTCAAATCAATCTGGTGATATCTGCACGCTTCAATTTTACAAGACTACAACGTGCCTATGAGAAGAGTGAAGAAAATTTGCGTCTTTCTCCGTAAACTTTGTAAAAACTATACCAGAGAAACAAAATTCTTTGATTTACGTATTTGAAATGAAAAGGAAATGATTCTCTCCATTGTTTTCTATTATGACATACGTCTGAAATATCACAGAAACAACAGTTTCTACGTCCAAAAGTCAGAAGTTCGTAAACTATGGCATGGCTTAGCCCGGCCTGAAAGAAAACCTTCTGCTTCTCTCCCGTCAAGTTGACCTTCTGGTCACGCGTGCAGCGCCGCCCTCCACTTCTGCATCCAGCTTCATTAAACCCCGCGTCCCAACGACTTCCAAAAGAGCGGCGCGGCTGGAAAGCGAGGGAACTATTGTTTTATAACTCTGGCCAGAAGACAAACTCGGGGAACCCCTCGAAAATGGAAGTCCACACAGCTGGTGTTGCAGCTTAATAAGAATTGTGGGACCTCGGCGGCGGTCGGAAGGGAGGGAAAGTTTCCCTTTGCTAACAAGATTCCTCCGGAACCGAACAAAGTTTTGTGCCAACACAATTCGAGACGTCTTGTGTCTTCCGCGCAAGTCGGCCAAACTGCCGGCTGGCTGCGCTGTCACTCCCCGGTCGAAGGGGGAAGATGGAGACGCGGGGAGGCAGGCGGAAGAAAAAGGCAAGGCGGCCCGGCCCGCGCAGCTGCTCCGCTCCCTGCTCCTATCCCGCCTTGCTCCCCGCCACGCACCCCGCTCAACCCGCACCCCTCTCTCATCCCCACCCCGCTCCCCCGCCCCGCATCCCGCTCCCATCCCCACCCCGCTCCCTACCCCGCTATTCACCCCGCTCCCCCCCGATCCGATACCCACCCCGCTCCCTGACCCGCTATCCCCCACGCTCCTCGCCCCCGGCCCGCTCCCCGCCCCGCTTCCCGCCCCGCCCCTCGCCCAACTCTGCCCCGCTATCCGCCCCGCTATCCGCCTTGCTCTCCGCCCATCTCTCCGCCCCGCTCCCAGCCCCGCTATCCTCCCCGGTTCCCTGCCCCCGCCCCTCCCACGCTCATACCCCGTCCCGCTCCCATCCTCGCTTCTATCCATCCTCTGGCTGCTGCCAGTGACCAGCCTGAAGGGGTCCACCCAAAATGTGTCGCCAAATTGTTTCGTGCGGCTCGTAACGCACGACGTCGCGAGGGTGATGGAATATCCTTTAAAGCAGAAGAGAGAATAAAAGGGAAACTTTGTTATCGTAAACTTAGATCATTGAATCGAAAGACGTTCAAACAATTTGGTAACATTCGGGTACCAAGTGTCAATTTAAACTAAAAACTCATTGAATCAGATTGAGTTATTACTAATGACTGGGAAAAAATAATTAGAGATGATGAGACTTAAAAGATTATGAGAGAAATGATATAATTGCGATTTTGTATGTCCTGTTTTGTCGCGTACTACACGTGAAAGCGAACATTTTCTTTCATAATTCCAAATGTTTGAAATGAATATGTGAGTACAAAAATAATTAAGTTTAAAAATGTCATAGGAAAAGGTTTAGCTCCATACTCCGAAAAAAAGGTCAGAAATATTTCAGTGTCTAGATATTTATAGATGTTCTAGATATCCACTAAGAAGAATTAACATTTTGTAAATATCATCACTATTACAAATCCTACGATTTATTTGTGAATATTTATTAGGATATACAAATATTTTCATCACCATTATTAGATTTGTACTCAACTCTACTTGAAGTCCGTAACCAAATTCTTCCATTGCCCAGTGAAAATTCCTCCCTCCAAAACACCAACTAATTCTGGGTCAGAGGTATTGATATACAATTCACAAAATATTTACAAGAAATTGTAAAACAAAATGTCGCATATTTTGAAGATAGGGTCTTACGGAATTTTAGTTTTAGAATTTTTGAGGGAGTATTTTAGAAATAAATTGGATACATTAACCGTTGTGATTTTTCATTTAATATGTATTCATATATTTTCAGAGAGATAGAAGAAAATTAATCGTCAGTAAATTAGACAATTTTCATTGAATTCATTTACAATGAAGAATTATCCCTACAGCCGACCACAAAATGATGATTATCTTTCTAATCCAGGAGCGTCACGACATTCAGAAAGCGCGCCCCACCTCTCATAACACACACCGCACATAGCACACCGCACATAGCATACCGCACACAGCACATCGCTCACAGCACACCGCACACCGCACATCGCACATCGCACATCGCACATCGCACATCGCACATCGCACATCGCACATCGCACATCGCACATCGCACATCGCACATCGCACATCGCACATCGCACATCGCACATCGCACATCGCACATCGCACACCGCACACCGCACACCGCACATCGCACATCGCACATCGCACATCGCACATCGCACACCGCACATCGCACATCGCACATCGCACATCGCACATCGCACATCGCACACCGCACATCGCACATCGCACATCGCACATCGCACATCGCACATAGCACACCGCATACTGCACATCGCACATCGCACATCGCACATCACACATCGCACATCGCACATCGCACACCACACATCGCACACCGCATATCGCACATCGCGCAGACCACACCGCATAGTACCGCACCGTATCACGCCCCATCGCACCGCTCGTCTCGTGCGCGCGTCCGAGAGCGCAAGTTGGTTTGGCTGGAGGCTATCGACGAACTGTCATTCGCAGAGCGCGCGCGCCGGACCGCCGCGTGATGCGGCCGCTTATCGCGCGCGACGCCGCGGCGGCCACGGCGGCGGCGACAACGGCGGAGCGGAAACGACCCGAGAAAGAAAGCGGTGGGCGGAAAAGGGAAAAAGTGCAGGGGAAGAGAATTGTGTTCCTTTGAACTTTCACGTGCTTTCCAGGACGGGGGAAGTTGGAAGAACGCAGACGGATGTTCATGATGATAAGTTGACCCGTAAATAATATCATTCTGTTTTGTCACGTTTAAAACAACCTTGATATTTTGTTAACACGTTGCATGGAAAAGAGACGCGAAGAAGAAGAAGAAGAAATAGGCTGCGGGAAAACGAAAATATACTCGGGGAGAGAAATGTAGGCGTCTGTGACAGTTTCATTAGACCTTTGATAATACAGGGAGTATGAGAAAAAATGCAAATTGTAATTACCGACAAGTTGATTTTTCTGTAGTTGAGTTCCGTTTCGCAAGGAAAAAGTTTTCAATGGGTGTAATGCACTCATATTTCGTGTCACAATCATCTTTAGAATTTTTAAACTACATATACCAAATATCCCGTGAAAATAACCTTAAAAAATTATTAAATCTGTAAATTTTACTGAAATATGTCAATTCTATTTCAATACATTGGATGTACAGTATAAATTTACGAATTATATTAAATATCTTGTGAGGAAAAATGCAATGAACAATTGCATGTCTGACTCTTCTTTGCATGGACTGAATGAAAATTATCACGCGCACTGAATACTGATAATTCTTTTACTATAATCAAACATGACTATTCAGAGCGAATTTGGAAGAGAATAAACTAGAATTCATGGTAATAGTACAATAATTTGCATTGAGCATTTTAATTTAAATGAATACTTTTAACACATCACAAATACTGTGTCACCATACTAATATGAGAATAAATCTAAGAATAATATTTTCATCAGAATGAAATCACTAGTTTTTCTAACCTCGCTCACGGAGCAGAGTATATCAAACAATCAGACAATACAAACCAATTTCTATTATTCAAACTTTTTATAAACGTACAGAGTCTTTCTAAAAACACAAAGGTGACTAGAAAGCATATCTTTTCTTAGGAGCAGATAAATGTGATGAAGTACACGACAATATAAAACGAGCAAAAAAAATTGAGTTTTGTCGTTCGTCAAGGCAATAGCCTACACACGTATACACGTATACGCAAGCATAAATTCAAGAACGCGTGTAATATATTGCCTGTACTTCTAGCTACATCTTTACATTCATCGAATCAATCTGAACGTCGAAATCCGTTAAACTGATTTAGGGAAAGTCGGAGCACGTACAAAACCTCTTCATTGTGGTGATTTATCTAAACATCAAACGCCGTCGCAACCTTCAATACAAATCTGTTTCTGTCAATTTCAACAAATCAAATAGTCCTTGTTGTTAACCTCGGCAGAATTACTATTAATGAGAAACCCTTTGATTTCCGATTAGTTTTAGAAAATAGATTCAGCATGCAGCAGTGTTTCCCTTGTAGTACGAGCTTTCACTACTAGGATAAAATATAATAAAGCTATAAGCATATTTGTTTATATATTCATACACTCTAAAAGAGATGCCTTATCTTTGTTTTGTCTTCGAGAACAGAAAAGAGTTTCATATACCCGGTATATTCATTTTTCCGATCAAACCTTTTAGTTTGGTGGCCCAAAAGTACTATTAGATTGCAAACTCTTACGTTGTGAATAACCTACGTAAATTCGCTGGCTTTGACACGACACATTTGCACGCTTAAACTGCTCCTGTTGCTGTTGCGGGGGCGGCTCAGCGTAGCGGGAGCTCAGGCGTAGATGGAGCGCGCGTCAACACACAGGCAGCGGCGGACGCGAGAGGCACGTAGCTGCGGCGGCTGCAGCGGCGGCGGCGGCAGAGGTGACCGCGGAGGCGGTGGTGGAGGTGAAGGCGGTGGCGGTGGAGGCGGTGGCGGAGGCGGAGGTGGTGGCGGAGGCGGTGGCACAGACGGTGGCGGAGGAGGTGGTGGAGGCGGTGGCGGAGGCGGAGGCGCAGGCGGAGGTGGATGCAGAGACGGTGACGGAGGCGGTGGCGGAGGCGGTGGCAGAGGCGGTGGCGGAGGTGGTGGCGGAAACGTTGGCGGTGTCGTTGGTGGTGACGGTGACGGTGGCGGTGGCGGCGGTGGCGGTGGCGGTG
This sequence comes from Teleogryllus occipitalis, assembly GCA_011170035.1. NCBI lineage: Eukaryota > Metazoa > Arthropoda > Insecta > Orthoptera > Gryllidae > Teleogryllus > Teleogryllus occipitalis. The sequence continues at coordinate 112,711 of BLKR01001269.1, forward strand.
GCGGCGGCGGTAGCAGCGACGCTTCTCCGCACAGGCGGCACCGGGCAGCGGTGACAGCGCCGGCGGCGACAGCGGTGGCGGCGGCGGCGGCGGCGGCGGCGGCGGGGGCGGCGGCAGGCGTGACGCGCGTCACCAGGACAACGGCGGCGCGGGCGCGGACGCGTCCACTTGCACAATAGGCTCGCGACGGCTGCCAGGCGCGCGCTTCCCGCGGTGCACCCCGCCCCGTCGCCTCGCCCCACCGCCCTGGACGCCCCGGCGCGCGCCGGGGCGCCCTCCGACGGTGAACGCGCTGAGTTGGAAACGACCTAAGCGCCGCAAGCTGCGTAATTATGAAATTTTACACCCGTTCGTGGATTTCAGGTTGAATCCTTAAATGTTGAATGGTAGAGGGCTGAACGAGTGTTGATCTCATGATAACCAGTTTCCAGCTGTAGCCTGCGTCGACACAACATCAAAAAAATTTAATAAGAAGGCTACTTGTTTATTTAACTAAGTCTTTTAACAAACTTCAACTGGAGTATTTTTTCTCTTTTTGAAAAACACATCAACGATGGTCGAAATGTAAAACGTTAACATTTTTTGGAAAAAGTATTATATTATCTGTTTTAAAAAGTAGGTTGGATTACTTTTACAATTTTGCTTGGTCTTTTTTAAGAATGAAATAACTTACGAGTCCAAATCAATTATAACTCAAAAGAAAGTGTTTAAGAGATATCAGTAATATCTAATACTGTCGAAGCTGTCAATAAATAGATGTAATAAACAGTAAAATACGGAAACATTTCATTTCATTTTCAAAAACATTAAAACATCTACAAATCTTCATTTGAATGCCTCTGAAAAAATATACTTGGCATTTAGAAGTTTAAAAAATGAGTTGTGATATTCAAAGTAAATTAGTTCATTAGCGTAGTCCTAAATTAGTCCATTAGTTAGTATTGAAATAAATGTATACGAAAAAATATCAAAATTGAAAAACTCTTGTAACAAAGGTTAAGGAAGCTCTTCACAGTTGCATTTATATAAATAATTTAATAAATAAATAAATACATTATTACATTTTGTTAAACATTCACTTAATATCACATTCGAAAAATTAGGTGAGGAAAATAAAAGTAAATTTCATTCTTATTTTTCTCAGTGGTACGTATCAACAATTGTAATGCTAGTCGTCGGTACTTCAGGTATTAGCAGAGTTAATTGTTCTAAAATCAATCTTGTTTTGGGTATATTTTCTCAAGTCTACGTAATTTATCTCATAGGTTAGACAAAAAAAGCTAAGAGTCCACGCATTCAAGAAAGGCGGTTCCAAGAATGAACTCTCCTAGCTCATCCAGCTACCGAAAACCTCCATGCACGCTAGATCTCAAGCTTGCAGAAAATCGACAGGCTGAAAGTAACCAATGAAATGAGGTTTACACACAAACATGTATCCATTACGTTATGTAACATACGCTCACGAATCAAGGAAAATCCTATAGTGTGTTTAATGCAACCCACCCAATTAATTTACTGGATTGGTTGACTTTAGATATAGCGAATTGTGGATAATCTGCCTGATTTAGAGGCTCAATTCAAATATTTGAGTAGTCATGCTTGCACAAAATGTACTATACTCGTATCAACTGTATTACGATATTTAATACTCGGAATGAATTAGGCTATTATATTTATTTTAGTAATTAAGGAATATAAACGTAATGTATCGTCGGCGAATATAAACGCATCTGGACATACGATCGCGGGGTTGCAAGCAAACTCGAGCGATCACGGGCGTCAGTAACAATTTATTGCAATCATATTTTTAGACAGGAGAAGGAATTAATTCTATATATTGCGAAAAATTGAAATAATTTTATTTACATCCTCGCCGTTGCTCGCCCTGCTCCTCTCTGCTGCCCCGCTCCACCTCCCCTGATCTCACAGATACTGCCCGCCCTGCCACTCCCCTCCATCTCCCGTCCCGTTCCCGCCCCGGCCCACTCTGCGTTATAAGTATTTATATAAGTATTATAGTATATTATAAGTATTTATGTATTAATGTAAAAAGACACCAAGAAAATTGGATTACCAGTTGAGTGAATTGGAATATTAATTAAAATGTAAAAAGGTTATTGTTGTGTTTAAATAAGTTGTTGAGTGTCTATAAAATTCTTTAGAACGAATTTATTGAACTAAAAAAACTTAATAGCAGACAGCCACGGGGATAAATTTCTAAAATTTGGATTATCGCTTGAAAATCCATGCAGGACGCACAGAGACTATTTTTTAGAGTACAAGATTTTTTAGAGTACATTTTAAAAACACTACTACTGTTCTCTTACATTTGTAATAATGCTTATGGTAGCATAAGGTAATAATTCTTTGTGAAATTTAATCTGAGGGTAGTGAAAGACTTCATTTATTAAGAACTTTTTCTGTCATATAGTTGTTATTTGCTGTCATTAAAAATATTCGTTTTTAAAATAAAAAGAATTCTATTAAATAGTGTTCAAATCAATGGAATGTGTTTAAAATATTTTTTCCAAATTTAGGAGATGAAAAACTTTTCGTGATTCGTAAGAAACAAAGATTACAGTTCAACCAATGAATAATAAGTTAGTGTATAAAATGACACTACTCAGAAAAGCTCCCAATCGTATTATAATATTTATGGAAAGTAATCACAATATTAATTTTACCGAAGCTCGTAGAAACCAGTAACACATTATAGAGTATTTAAGTAACACATTAAAGAGGAATATTCTTTTTACTCTGAAGTACTATTCAATAACAGGCAATTTCAAATATTTTATTGGAGCGCTAGAAGTATAAACGTGAAATTACACTCTTTAATGAAATGAATTCTTAAAATATTTCAAGCATTTGATACTATTTCTAATTTCTAATGCATTTCTCTCTCTGCTAATCAGGCTTCTTCTGTGAAAATGAATGTAAGGGTTCACTACGAATACAATCTATAAGTTCAAACTCTAATACTGGGTTTAATAACACTGTCAGCCGTTGATCATTTTGCACACACACGAGCAAATACTGACAGATGAACATGTTAAGCTCGGCGCGTGCCTGGAATTCGTCAAGCGCTCTCGAAGGCTTGGATTTCCGAGGCGCGCGCGCGCGGGCAAAGTTCAGAGGTCGGGCGCCTCGCCCGCCTGCCCCGCGCTCGCAGAGGCCGCGGCGCGACCCGCAATTAGCCTATCGGCGCGCGAGGCGCACGGCAGAGCAACAGAGGCCACGAGAGGGCGCGGGAAGATGAGTGGGGGGAGATTGGACGAGGTTAGGAAGGGCATGAGGTAGGCTCCGGAGGGTGATCACCGGAGGGTCGGTGTACGAGGGCTCAGGAGGTCGTGAGGGGGCTCGAGAGAAAGCAACAAGCGTGAGGCGGCGCGGGAAGATAAGGGGTGGGGCAAGATGGGGGGCGGGTGTGCAGGCGAATTCTGCTAAGTGTGGGATGATGTGGACATGTGTATACTAATGGGCAAAAGAAGGCTTGGGTGGACAGGTGTGAGTAAGTGGCAGGTGTGGGCGTGTGAGTGCAGACGTGTGCATGTGTGAGCGGATGAACAAGTGTGGGAATATGTGTGTGAGCAGATGAACAAGTGTGGATATGTGTGAGAAAATTTGGGCAAGTGTGGGCAGGTGAGGGCCAGTGTGGGTAAGTGAGGGAAAGTGAGGGAAAGTGTGGGCAAGTGCGGGCAGGTGTGGGCAAGTTTGGGCAGGTGTGGATAGGTAAGAGGAAATGTTGTCAGGTGAGGGGACGTGTGAATAGGTGAGAGGAAGTGTGGGTAGGTAGGGGAAGCGTGGGCAAGTGTGAATAAGTGTGAGGAAGAGTGACCAAGTGTGGGCAAGTGGACAAATTTGGGTAAGTGTGGGTAGGTGAGTCCAAGTGTGGACAAATGAGGGCAAGTTTGGGCGGGTGTAGGCAAGTGTGAGCGCGAGCGGGCCGGTGTGGTCAACTGCAGAGGGGGGCGATAGGCGTGGAGAGAAGTGAAAACTAGTGGGGTGATTCGGGCGAGCTCGGGCGATCGCGGACGTGCGTGGTCATCTGTGAGCATTTATGAGCGAGTGACGATAGTAGGAGGGAGACAGGCGTTAGCAGGAACACGTGGGCGTGGTCGAACCTAGACAGGCGTGGCTGTGGCTAGACGAGTGTGAGCAATCGCAGGAGAACGTGAGAAAAGTTGTTGGGCAAGCGTGGGCGAGTATGGGTGGGCGGAGTGGGCGAGGGAAAGCACTGGGTGTGCGTTGTCGATCCGAGCTGGAACTCCTGCGTCGCGCAACGTGACGCAACGTGTGCACCCGCTCCGATCGCCAATTAGCCTGTCGCACCGCCACCGCAGAACTGCTGGGGAGCGGACACCGGAAAATCGAAATGGAACCGCTGCTCCAGACGTAACTGGATGGCGTAAACGCCAGCTGTCTTCTCTAACGCGAGAGCGTCGCACTGAAAAAAGTTCGTGGTCTGGCGATGTGACGTTAGGAGACATTTGTGCCGTTTCACATGATTTATTTGATATGATTGATTACAATTACATGGATGTAGTATACTAATTAATGTAAGGTGGTTTTACTTTTTATCAATTTACGAAAATAATTAGATTTCAAACAATTCAATAATTGAACAACAAATATTTTGAAATACTTTTACAAACAGTGGCTCGCTTTGACGCTTATAATTCAAATTCTAGGAAATTTTATTGCATATTTGAAAGTTATGTCAATATCACATCAACAATTGGTGCAAATATGAAACTCTTCACTATATGTAATATCTCACTACAAAAAATTTAAAAACGTTTCTTTCATCTACAACAGGATACAAAATTAGATTCAATAATGAAATACTGCATAAGATGTAACAACGACGAGCGAAACAAGCGATGACTGATAAGGAGCGCCGGCGAGCGTGCGGGCCGAGGGGCAAATTGCTGGAAGGGCGGAGCGGACGGGCAGCGCCAGGTCACCCGGGAGGAGCTGCTGCGCACGGCGGCGGCGGCGAGCGCGCGCGCGCAGCCGCGACCTCGCAATCAAGCGCGCCCGTTATTACGCAGGCGCTGGGCGCTCTTCTGCGCTGATGGAGAACCGATAACGAGGCCGTGATGGCCGCCCTGCACCCGCCCTCCACGCGCCAGTCGGCCTCCACACGCTCGCTCTTTCGCTCCGTCCCCGCCCGTCCCCGCCCGTCCCCGCCCGTCCCCGCCCGTCCCCGCCCGTCCCCGCCCGTCCCCGCCCGTCCCCGCCCGTCCCCGCCCGTCCCCGCCCGTCCCCGCCCGTCCCCGCCCGTCCCCGCCCGTCCCCGCCCGTCCCCGCCCGTCCCCGCCCGTCCCCGCACACCCAAACGTGGTCCATAAGACTAAATATTATACTTAATTTAGAGTAATTGCTGCGTTTGATCTTCACGTCAGAGTGGCGTTTCTCACGCCTTCTACCGCGCCGCCACAATTCTGACTCCGCACTTGGCTATTCTGACAACACCATCCGCGATCATTCCGTCGTTACGACTCAAATCGCATTTTCATTGACTCTTCAGTAATCACATCCCTCGTTGCATTCAATCTACGAATATATTACTATTTGCTAATGCGCGCAGAAACTGAAACACAACTATGCAGAAACTGACTATGTGAGGGGTGTTTTTTGTTTTGTTATAAAACGAAGTGCTCGGGATACTTCAAAATCAATGAAAAAGTTTCAGTTTTGACAAAAAAATGCAAAATTTCGTTATGTTATTCTGTGTACCCTCATACTTCGCGTACCTATTAAATTTCCACCCTTAGTGATCACAACAGAGCTGACGTCATACATGAGTATAACTTTAAAAAACAGCTATCCGCATCTAAGTATTTACTAATCTTTTATTGGGTTAATAAACAGCAACACTGCTTATATTCATGACATTCTTGACATGGACTCGGGGATATTCTTGATGTGTGAAGAACTATAGAACTGGTTATCCATGTGTACTATAATATTGCAACATTTATGAAGACTGTTTTTGATAAAATATTGAATTTATTGTAGTTTTTTATTTCCAGTTTTTGAGCTGTGTGTGAGCTACTGTTTGTAAAACCATTTGGTGCGGTTTGATTCAGTGATATTTTCGTAGTTGCAGGCCCCTAATCGAAATTAGTTTGAAATATCTCAAGTATCTGTACAGAGTTTTTCTTTCGAATTATTTCATATACAATGGAAGCAATATCAACATTCTCAAGCAGAAAAGTCTTATTGTCTTCTTAAATTAAGTTTACTACATTTTAAAATCACGAACGTTTCCTTTTCAAAGATAGCTAGGTTATCTTCCTAGAAAATCTACTATTAGAAAGTTAGAAAGTCTATTTAGACTGTTAGAAAATCTAAAATATCAACTACATTGTTAGGTAACTGCTTTTTACTTATGTATCATTCAGGTCTGCTTTTTAAGAGCAATTTTAACGTCATGTGCTTTACGCTAATGCCATTTTTCTTGTATCTTCTTGTAAGTCAATAATGTTGCTCCTATACTCAAGCTCTTTCATCTATTAGGTCGCTACATTGCAATAGCCCTTGTAATTCCTTTTTCGATCTTTACCCTCATCGCACCCTTCTACATCGGCTTATCTAGCTGCTCTCCACTGTCCCCTTCCCATCACATCGGCCTCCGTTCTTCCGCCGACATTGGATGCCTCGCTTCGCCCTTCCGCCGCCGCTGCTCCGCCCACGCCGCGCCGCCGACGCCGTCCGTCCCGCTGCGACCCCGCCCCGCCCCGTTGCCGCCCCATCCCGCCGCCGCAACCCCGCCCCGCCGCAACCCCGCCCCGCCGCAACCCCGCTCCGCCGCAACCCCGCCCCGCCGCAACCCCGCTCCGCCCTGCCAACCCCGTAGCCCCGCCCGCCACAATCCCACCCCTGCAACCCCGCCCCGACGCAACCCCGCCCTGCCACCAGCCGCCCCCGCCGCAATCCCACCCCGCCGCAACCCCGCCCTGCCGCAACCCCGCCCTGCCGCAACCCCGCCCGCCGCAACCCCCGCCCCCCGCAACCCCGCCCTGCCGCAACCCCCCCCCGCAACCCGCACCCCCGCAACCCCGCCCCCCCGCAACCCCGCCCCGCCGCAACCCCACCCCTCCGCTACCCCACCCCGACGCAACCCCGCCCCGCTGCAACCCCGCCACGCCACAACCCCGTCCCACCACAACCGCGCCCCGCCGCAACCCCACCCCACCGATTCCCCGCCCCGCCGACGCAACCCCGCCCCTCCAGCGCTCCACCCCGCCCCCACCGCTCCACGGCCGCCGCCCCACCCCGCCTCCATCGCCCCACCGCCGCCGCCCCGCCTCCACTCCGCCGCCGTCCCATCGCTTCCTTCCGAGGCCCGCATTAAGGGCCCGATCGTGCTTTGGAAAACAGTACGAGCCGCGTATAACCCCGGCCGAGGGCCGCGCTGGGCTGGGCCGGGCGGGCCCCCGCGAAAACAAGCCTCTTCTTTAACCTTAGTATCTCGGAGAGCGGTTTCGCTGGACCGTTAAAAGCGGCTCCTGGGTAAAGAGAGAAGGCCCCGGGGCGGAGTGGTAATAACCTCCAAGAGAGAGAAGGCGGGCGGGGACGGGGCGGAGAAAGCGCACTGAGGCGGCAGGCCTGTTTCTGTGAGGAAGAAGAACATCGGCGCAGCGGCAGCCGAAACATCCGCCTTGAAAAAGGACCCAAAACTTTCAGACGAGGGACACACTAATACGCAAACTTCTATTGAACCATACATAAATGTCCTTTGAGTTACATTTCCGCTAGATGTTTCTCTCTTGCGAGGACTTAATGAGCCCTACTTTCAGAAAAACAAATAGTTGACCGGGCTTACGAAACACTTCCATTGGTGCATTCGGTTAACTATAAATGTTAGAAATATGAACTGCGCATATGTTTGTATATAATATTTTGCCAGTGCAACTATTGTTGTAGTTTCTTTTATTTCTCTACGTAACATGACAACTTTTATCATGTCTGTGTATCGCGCGGATAATTAATAAAATCATGTTTTCAACGTACATTTATAACGTTATCTGCTAAAATTATTTTTTTATTCTGCAATATATACTTTAACACAGTATCAAATAATAATTTAATTTATTTTATATATGAGAACTTAATGAAATAATACAAAAGATATGCTTATTACTAAAGACAAGAAGCGAAACCTATTCTAAGGTATTTTGTTCTTTTCATTTCTAATAATTCTTCCTGTCTCCTGCACTCCCTTATTACTCTCTCAGCAAATTGCAAACCGCACTACCTCCGACTCGTAATTCCGCCCACACAATACTTCTCAGAGGCAAAAGAACTCCGTGTTCTTTGTGAGGCCCGGTCTAATCATCATCGTCAACATCACGGGTCACAGGATACCTTGCAGCGACATCCCCAACGAGGTGGGTAACTTCGGCGACGACGCTAGCAGCGGAAGCGGCTGGCCCGAGTAGTTCTCGTTTCCGCCGCGGGCGCCGTTAGCGTCGCCGCTGCGCCATTATCTTCCCTAAAAAATTAAAGTAGTGCTCGCTAGAGCTGTTTAAAATTTATTAGTCTCGCGTTCGCGCACCCGGTGCGGTGCAGCGCGGCGTTTCGCTATGCTACGACACGGGCACGTCGGGCAGAGGCAAGGACCCGGGGCTATCTCATCAAGACGGTGCCGCTCGGCGACAAGTTTTCCGCGTGGGTTTTCCAGAAAGACCTTCTTGATAAGGCGCCCCCGCTCGGGTCGCTCGACCCACCCACTCCTGACGAGGGCGAGGCGCAGGAGTGGGCGCGGCGGGGGCGGGGCGGAGGTAGACTCGGAGTGAGGAAGGAGCGGGGTCAGAAGCGACAGGGAGATGGAGATGAATGGAAGCGGGGCAGAGAGAGAGAGGGGGGCAGGAATGCAAAGGAGAGTGAAGAGCAGAGAGGAGGGATGGTGAATGCGGTGACGGAGCAGATGTGGTGCGGCGACAAGGTGGAGGCGATACCAAGCGGCCGACAGGCTGAAGGTGTGGGTGAAGATGAAGAAGGAATGAAGCGGAAACGAGGCAGAGGATCGACGGAAAAAAAGAGTGGGCGAAGAGGAGCGGGGATGGGAGAGGTGATGGAGGGGACGGCAAGAGGCGGAGGCGAGGTGAAAGCTAGCAGGTACGGTGCCGAGACGGTGCCGAGACGGTGCCGAGACGGTGCCGAGACGGTGCCGAGACGGTGCCGAGACGGTGCCGAGACGGTGCCGAGACGGTGCCGAGACGGTGCCGAGACGGTGCCGAGACGGTGCCGAGACGGGGCGGAGACGGGGCGGAGACGGGGCCGAGACGGGGCCGGGACGGGGCCGAGACGGGGCCGAGACGGGGCCGAGACGGGGCCGAGACGGGGCCGAGACGGGGCCGAGACGTTATCTGAGATGATGACGGAGACAATGACCGAGACGTTGGCTGAGGGGAGGACGAGGCATTGGCGAGGTGGCGACGGAGCGGTGTGGAAGCGAGAGCGAGGCGGGTCGCGGTGAAGTAGGACAGATAGCGGACGTAGGTGGTTGTTGGCGTAGGATGTGCGGGGACAAGACGAGATGGTGGCGGGGGCGGAGGCTCTGTCGGCGAGATAAAAGGCGGGCGAGCGGCGGAGAGCGCGCCGAGGCGGCCCCGGGCGCTTCTTAAGAAACGAGAACTTTTGTCTACTTCGTGTCCTCTCTGGGAGCGACGTGTGCCGCCGCCGCTCGCTTTGCATGGGGCCGAGACGACTTTCGCCTCGCGCGGCGCCGTCTCAGATGCAGATAAGCGCCTTCGCCTGCGACTTCTCGGAACAGTACGCGACCCAGGGGCATTGTCGCTGACGAACGGGGCATGTGGGAGACGATACGCTGAGACTTGTCGAAAGTTTTAGAACTTAAAGAGGACAGTAATGACAAAAAAGTATCTGTAGATCTCGGAAAATGGCTTTAAGTGATTATTTATGTATTCAGACTTAACGTCTAAGAAATGGATGACATATCTTTGATATTTGTCAATAATTTTGTAAATTTAGAAGGGTTCCATATTTCTTCCACCTATTCATTTTAAATAAACCGGTATCGTTGTTCGTTTTGCTTTCGTAAATTTTGTTTTTAGCATAATTCAAGCAGTTAATAATTCAATGTATTTTTTCTGCGACTACTTAAAAAATGGTTTGCAATAAAAGTAGAAAATTTTATACATTATTTTGATTCTAAATCCTTCTGTGATTTGACAAATCTAAATATTAGTAACACGAACACTTCAATACCACTGGCAATACAACATATTCACTATTCTACGCTTTCAAACTGCTACTGTGCAAGAATTTTTCTTTTATCCCCCCACTATTTTATATAACAATTGCGAAATTAGTATTTCTGACAATTTATGTGAAAGAATAAGAAATCCTTTCTGAAGAATAGTTATTTCATTTTGCGGTTATATAAAATACATTGAATGTGCAGAAGAAATAAACATAGGATCTCTCAAGGGAGAGTATTGACAAGAGAGTTGAGTAATGTTTTGTATAATCAAAAAATAACAAGCAAAACAAAGATAAAAATATACAACTCGCTGGTTGAAAGCATAAGTACATATGGTTCGGAAGTTTGGATTCTAAGTCAGAGCGAAGAGCAAAAATTAAAATTAACGGAAATGAACTATTAGAAACGCTGTTGTGGCCTTTACATTAATGGATAAAGTACCCAATGTTGACATAAAAAATCAAAAGAGTATTGATACTGCTATAATGGATGTAATTGATGCAAAACAATTGAGATGGTATGGCCATATTCAAAGGATGACGGAAAAATGATGACCTAAGAAATTTTTAAAATGGTTCCCTCAAAGCAACAGGAAGCGTGGCAGACGAAGAAAAACTCTGGGAAAATGAGATAGAAAAGACGATGAAGAAACGATATCTTCAGGAGGAAGATTGGGAAGATCGAAGGACGTGGCGACTGGGATGCGAGAAGCGGCGTCAGCTATAAAGAACCTCACTAATACTACTACTATAAAATACGTACGTATTATAAATAATTATTATTTAATTTTTAATATTAAAATGTTAATCAGTAAGCAAGCAAATTACGATGAAGTCAAGTAGTTCTTGAACCCAGAAGATGATTAAGAGTTTACTTACACAGTACTTTGTTTCTTTAACGCCAACAAAGGTTCTTCATATTCACATAACTCACCTGCAACAAAAAACGTACAATTAGTTATTAAAATGGGATCAACTTGCACCTAAATATTCAAAGCACTATTGGCAAATACATCAGACTATCACTTTGAGGATACAGAATGTAAACTCATACTTTTCAACGTCACCAAACATTGCAGGGTGATTCAGTGCCCCTCAATCAGCAGAGAGCGGCAGCCAGATCAAATGTATGTGTTTACAAAGCGAAGTTCTCTTCCTCAGATGTATCCAATCTGACCCTCAGGACAGAGACTTAGAGGTTTGTGTAGAGTTGCTGAATAAGTTATACATGCTCAAAACTTCCTTTGCTAACGCTATAACTCTCTAAGTCTTTCCTAGATCAGACAGAATGAGAGGAAATCAGCTCCTTGCCTACCCCCAACGACTGCTGTAAGGTCACGTTGGAAAAGGGGTCACTCGCAGTTTGTAACGTATTGTATATTTCTCTGTCATTCAACTAAAATTGATCTGAACGTCCATCATCTAGAATTTAAGAAAGCTTATTTCCAGTGGCATATATCCAATTTCGAGTTTTACGTATCTGTATATTCTTTGCCATCTTGATGCCAAATGTTGCATTCAAAAATTGCAGCCCTACTATGTTAAATGGTATCCGAAAACCGTTAAATCATATCTGTAGCAATATGAATGTGACTACTAAACCTTCCTGAAAATTGTTTCATGATTTTTTTATTGATTCATTGTTAAATGTTTCCGGTAACGATAACTGCTATAATAATTAGCCCCTTTAGTGTAGTGAAAGCTTTATGCCTGGAGGTGGCGGAGTTTCACTCCTTCTACATGGTGAGATCCGGTGCCTACCTGCAGGTCAGCTTGCGGGTCCCCGACAGGTATTTCTTCCCATCCGGAATAATCTCTAAGCTCGGTCAGATCTCACGACATAGTGCGTGTATGTGTGTGTGTGTGTGTGTGTGAGTGTGTGTGTGTGTGAGTGTGAGTGTGTGTGTGTGTGTGAGAGAGAGAGAGAGAGAGAGAGAGAGAGAGAGAGAGAGAGAGAGAGAGAGAGAGAGAGAGAGTGTGTATGCGCTTGCGTGTGTAAGACGTGAGAATATGACAAGGATGTTGAAGGAACGATCGTACCAATAGGATCATTTGTTAAGATATCTCTCCGTGTTCCCCTGGATATTGATCGGAGAAACCACGGAAAACTACTGATGAAAGCAGTCATCCTCTAGGATTCTCCTTTAGAGAGCGATTGAATTCCACTTACCACGTGGTCGAAATACATCTCACTCAACATGTTCATAGGCCGTATAATGCCCAGGTCCACCGAGGATTATTTTCGAACTCTCAATATTCGTTCATTCGCCTTCGCCCTCAATACGCGTGCTGAAACCTTCTCTGATAATTACGTCGCATCAGTCCGTTATCTGCTTCAATTACAATTCAATATTAATTCTATAATGCTACTGGCGTGATCCAGAATATAATATAATACGTGAAATAAAATAGAATGCCCGAATTACGTGACATGAATGTAAAATGATTTTACAACGCGCATCACAAATTCGAAGCTCCATGGGGGTTTGTCATGCTTAAAGCTCCTACAATAAACTGCGGAAACGTTCCCACATAAATTTAATTTTCACTGTTTTCCTTACTCATAAATACACAGAGGCAAAAAATTGTGATTTAATGACAACACAAAAACAAAGGAATAAACAAGCACGTAATAAATTTCAAGTTGGCGTCGGTGCAAACGCGTAGTGCACGGATGGCCAGCCATTGCATTCGTTTACTCTCCAGTGACTGCAGTTCGTGTCAAATTAATTATATATAATCGAATGTAATAAATTTAAATAATTTATGGTCTTGCTTATACAATTACATTATCTCTCATGAGGTATTAAAATGACAGTATTTAACTCAAAAGATGAGAATTAGTTGTTGTTAACCATCTATATGCAACATCGGTGCCCGAGGTTCCGGGTACTTTCATTTTACTTAATATCGAAATCTATTATAGTGAGTGAATTGATTTTAATTACTTCTTATTCATTTTAAATTTTCCGGAATGTCAAATAATATTACAGTCTCAATAATTAACAATAATATTTGCGGGCAATGCACCACATAGGTTTCTAAGATCAATTGTATTTCCGTTACATCAACAACACATATGATCGTTTTCTCCCATAAACGTATCTATAACATGCAAGTAGGGTATTTTCGCGCGGTTGCTGCTATTTAGGAATATTGATCCGTTTCCTAATGTTTAAATATTTAAAAAAAAGATTTAGGGTACAGGTTAGAGGAGGAAATTATCTATAATAAATTTGCTCTGCTCAAACAAATATATCGAATATACGTTGATAAGGAAAGTTTAAAGCAAAAACAAAACCAAAATTAATATTAACGCCTACACATGTTGGTGACAGTACGAATAAAATATTTGGTAATATGAGGTTAGTGATATGTCTGAAGAGCCAGCAAACGAAATCGAACATCTTTTACGTGATAGTAATGGTGAGTCTATTGATGATGATAATCTAATAAAAGAAAAACACAACTCTGAGGAGTGATATTTATATTTATACACATATACATGATATTGCTTTGGATGAAATTCGGCATAATATTGTACGTCAGGATGATGTGGTGCTACCACTGCATATACTTTCGCTCCTTATTTGTAACGTTTACGTAACAATATAATAAATTACATATAAATATCTGAAACTACTAAGATAATACTTTAGTATTGTGTTTTTCGAACTTAGGGAGTCAAACTACGTTACTTAGGTTTTACAGAAATTCACTTATGCGATGCTTCAAACCGCCTAAGTTGTCATATGAACGTTCTGACATTTCAAAAAGAAACTTGACCCCCAATTTTCAAATTCTCAGAGGGTAAATGTCAAATATGAGAGAGTAGAATGATTTTAAAAACATTTCATTAAGCAATCTCTATATTCATGACTGTAGGTTAAACTATTATATATTGCAATCAACCAAATAATTGCACATTAGAATATATCGCAATTTTTTACACTGTAGAAAGTGGTAACTTTTGCAATTTTCAGAAGAGACTAAAAAAACATCGGACCTGAGTCATTTTTATAAGCGTACTTTCCTACATTCTAAAACATTTGGCAAATTTACAACAATTTTCTGTGTTAAAATTGTTTTACTTTTACTCCATTTATTTACCGCCAGAAAAATTGATAAAATTACGTTTGTTGTATGAGGGTGACGTACACCCTGTCCACGTTTGAGCATTCGAATCTATGCGCTCGTCTGCTTCTGGTATTCCATTCGCTTTGCACAAATCAGTGACCAGAAGTAATGATCGTGGACGGAGAAAATTGAATGGTCTGCGCGACTAGTCCGGAAACAGGTACGATTAATGACCGACTAATTATTTGATGATTCCCAGCACGTGAACTGTTAAGGTCATGATTCCCGTAAAAGTAGTGAATATGTGTGGGTGTAAGGGGAGTAAGGGATAATTTTCAAACTTATGAGAGTATCGGTGAAGTTGGCGGTTTTCCATCCCTGCTGGAACTGAGATCCGGATCCAATTTACACTCCTGATTGAAGGTATTTCATCATGCAGGTATCTCCGCCAGTGGGACTCCGCCCCATACTTGACACGCTCTAAGTCCGCGACTTGCTTCCCGAAGTGGCAGCGTTTTGTGTGTGTGTGTGTGTGTGTGTGTGTGTGTGTGTGTGTGTGTGTGATAGAGAGAGAGAGAGAGATAGGGAGAGAGAAACAGAGGGACAACGATGAGAGTGGGTGGATTGCGCCTGGTAGGTGCCTTATTTGTTATAGTACTTCCCCGACCTAGTATTGATTAGAAAAGGCACTAAAAGTACCAATGAGAGCAGCTGCCGGTTAGAATTCACCTCCAGACAGTGCCTGAATTTCACCTAGCTCGCGGGCTGTGAAACCCGGCGCTCCAAGCTGAGCACATCCCCACAGTTCGCCCCCCAAAACCCAGCGGTTAACCGATTGATTGTTGGAGATACCGGACGCGTCAACTGCTACGGTGATTAGTCCCGTAAGTGTAGGGCGTGTTTTTTCTTGGGAGGTGGCGGTAGCATTCCCCCGCTGAATGGTCAGATTCGGCGCCGACCCACCGTCGGCTAACGGGTTTTTCCCAACCAGATTTCTCCCACCAGCGGGACACCGGCTCAGCCGGGACAAGTTTTAAATCCCGACTGGTCTCCCGGCATGTGTGGTAGTGTAGTTAATGTTAGTGTAGACGTGTGTGTAAGGGGTGAGGGTAGGACAAGGAAGAGTGAGTAGAGATCGCACGCTGTCCATGGCCCGTTTGTTAGAGTACTGCTCCGACATTCGCCTGTTGTTGATAGGAGAAACCACGGAAAACTACCGTTCAGAGCAGCCAGCCGCTTGAATTCTCCTCCAGAGAGCGACTGAATTCGACCTAGCTTGCAAGCTAGTGTCGAAAATCCTGCCGACGTCGGGTCTCGAACCCAGAACCTCCCGGTCAGTGGCGCTGAAGTGGTATAATTTGAAGCACTGGCTCACCGCTCCGGATCAGTTAACCGAGAAACGAGGGGGGCGTGAGCGACGAAAACGGTACGGGCAGCGCGACGAGCTCGGAAATAGGTACTACCGTTCGGTGAAGCGGGAGGTTGTGTGAAGCGGCAGCCATAGAAGGCAGAAGCGACGGGCGCCGCTCCGCGCCGGGCGTGAGCGGTTGGCTTAACGGGGCAAACGGCGTCACCTGCGGGCGGGAGATGAACGGCCGGCGCACGCGTTGCCTCCCGGTCGCCCAATCGCCCCGCCCCCGGCCCCTCGCCCGCCACCCATCGCCCGCAGGCCCGCGCCACCGATCGCCCAGCACGCGCCGCCTCGTTACCCTAATTGCCGGTTAAGTTCCATATAAACTGGCGAGCGCGTGGAAATAATGATTTTAAATATCAATTACCGCGAAATTAGACTTACAGATTGGGCGTTGGGTGATTTACCGGATTCATTATAAATGCTAGGGCTACGAATTGTTCGCAAATGCGCGCGCTACCGTAGGCAGTGAAGCTGTGCCATGGAGCATCGAATAGAGGGAAAGGCACTATGACATTGAAGCCAGCGATGGACCAATCCATTTCTTCACGAGATGTAAGCGTGTGTTTCTTCTATTTCTATTGAAAAAGATAGATACCAGATGAGACAAACTTATCTCCCACTGTTCTTTAATACAGTGAAAATTTATATAATTTATTAACATTTAAAAACTCAACGAATTTTAATGTAGTACGTTTTACTACAAAAGTAGCAAATCTAATTACAATTGCAGCCAAATTATTACAATGTGTAAAAAATAACATTTTTTTAACATTTTTTGCAAAAGAAAAATATTTCTGATACATAGTTTAACACTTTCTTTAACGTGTGAATATTATATATTAAACTTCCAGGGCAAAATTTTTTTCTTAGACCCCAGTTAATTCAAAATATTAATATTTGGAACCACCTTTAGCAACAATAATTCTTCTTGATATTCTTGAAACGTTTTTTTTGTTAATTCGTCCAAGCAAGGGATTTTCCAAGCCTTATTCACTCTTCATAAACTAATATTCTTACAGGAAATTTCTCCTTTTTTGAAGTATACTGAAAATCCAGATATAACGGTTTTTGAATTTTTGGAGTATACTAATATCTTACAATGTACTTTCAATTTCTAAGAATATAAAACTGAGGCACGTTAACACGACAATATCGATGGTTTCTTTCTTAAAGATGGATTTTTTTGCGATTGTTGTAGTATTACGACAGACCATTGTGTATACAATGTATAAGTATTCTTATCATATTTACTGAGCGAGCGCATCAAACAGTTGTCATGAAAGTATCTTTCATGACCAAACGTTGCTTTAGAAATATATCCTACATGCAAACCATATTAGTTGAAAATTAATTGGCTCTCATTAGCTTACACTAGATGTTACTGTTGCTTATAAATTTTACTGTAGAGTTCTGCGTAACTTAAGAGTTAAAAAACATTTTTTAAAGTGAAAATCAAAGCTTTATTCTTTAAATCAATGTTTTTTGTTTCCAAAATAGTATATACACAATAGCGTCAAATATCAATTGAAAGAAAGAAATTGTTCAATTAAAGTATTTTGCAACTTCACAACTGGGAGCGGAAGAATGAAGGATTACCATGTTCTCGCAAAGAAATGGCCTAATATTTCTTAATAAATGCCACCCGTTTTTATAAAAATACTCACATACTAATTAGTTACAGAATAATCCTACTTAAATTTTGTGTATTTTGTTCAGTTAAGCTACACAAACAATGCAAATATCTTCTTAGGCAATTAGTAAATAATTGTAAGGAATAAAGTATTCTTTATTTTTGCGGGTTTTCTCCAAAGCATGTAATGATTTATATCTTATTGGTCTAGTGAAAACTGGACCAATGATATAACTCCCTTCCCAGGTTCCTGTTGGTCATGACATCTCGCCTTCCCTCACGTCCAACACATCCCCGCGCAAAAACTCAACCTGATGATGGCCGCGACCCCCGACAAAGCCGCAAATAATATTTAATTTTTCTATTTTACTGCTCAATGATATAAACACGGCCAGGACAAGCTTACAACATGCAATACTTTCTCAATAGGCCTCTGGCTTCACGGTTAAAATATTCATTTAAAAAATCAATCGCGTCTTCCCTATGCTTTGTAAACCCCAATGAAAACCATGGTATAACAAAGAGTGATTTAGACCAGTCAACACATACATAACAGAATTTTTGATTTTAATCAACAGTTAATAACGTATTCAGTTTAAGTACTAGTTTCATACGCTTCATGACGAGAGAAATATTAATTTACATCATTCCCCGGGCTGAACACTAAAACTGTTCTAAAAGAACTGTTTATTAACAACACTTGACGTCGCCATGTGTCGCTGCTCACCATAACGGTCCCATGCCGTAATCCTCTTAAGATTTTAATAACCAGCCAGTTTCTTTTAGAAGATTTTTTGCAGTGTGCTGTAAAGTGAAACTCGCTGAAAATAAACGACGCCCAAAGAGGCAGAGATGAATGTAAAGCAGTCTGTTAAAAAATCGGCTGGCAAGGCGGGCCTCACTAAGCGGGAGAGAAAAGTGGGGAGAGAGAATGAGCACGTCTGGACACGGAAGGGACCCTGCAAGTTGGCAGGGCGGTTGGGGCACGTTGAAAGACGGAACATAAACGATACTTACAGCAAGAGAATGAGAGAGAGAAAGGGATGAGAGAGGTAAAAGGAATAAAAACCGGTGAAAATGTGGAATGTGAAATAGAAAGTCTAAGGAGAAGGAAATTTTAATTACGGAAACACATTTTCCGTAGAAATTATCAACTCATATGGTGAAAATTTGCAACTGAGATTGTTTATGGGATGCAACACTATCGTAACTAAAAAATTAGTAATGACAGTTGTTATAAAACGTTATAATAATCATTAGTATCAGAAGTCCTATACAGACTTTTAGAATTTCTTACTCTCAAGTTTATTAATTTGTGTGTGATATTGCGCCTCTTTAGTCAGTAAAACTTAAATAACATTTATCTCAAAATTTCATTTTTCATTAGTCAGTAAAACTTAAATAACATTTATCTCAAAATTTCATTTTTTGAGTTGTGCCAGATTTCAACCCATTATCGATGTAGACAGAATAAATCTAAGTAGTAGTTAATAATATACCTGCATAAACAGAAAAAGAATATTCTGGAGAAATAGTAGAACGATATCGTAAATTTCAAAGTTATGAATAGGGAAACAACTCGAAGACGAGTATGTGTAAACAGTTAGATCATGCGAACTAGAAAACATAAAGAAAACTATGAAGAGTAGAAAATAATTAAAAGAATGGAATGGACGTAAGAAATGTAAGAACTTATAAAGGTATATAACAAACAATTGCACTGGAAAAAGATTAAAAAACGAAAAGAAGGTGGTAAGTAGCAGGAACGGAGAAAGAGAAGGCAATTCTACGTAACTTGGTTTTGTGACGAGAAATCTGACTTTCGGACGTAAACCCCACGCAAGGGTTCAAGTTTGGATTCATAGCTTGAACGAATCAGGTAGAAGCAAACCCACCACCTCTACCCAAGCAGCAAAGATTCTACGGATGAGGAAGAAAGAACAGGCGGCTGTAAGTCCCAGCAACCATGAAATAAAACACGCTCCAAGCAGGAGGAACAGGGGAAAAGGGACATACTGGAAAAAAAGGGCCCGGAGGCTAGAAGAGGGCGAGGACGCACGGGGTTGGGTAGTCATCACCGAGAGGGGGCGGGGCGACAGAGGCGGGACGGCGGGGGCGGAGTGGGAGGCAGCGGCGGATATTAAAAGCCGCGGCGCGGCGGTGGCAGCTGGAGCCCGGAGACTTACGCCCTCGCCCCCGTCTCCGTCCCCGCCCCCGCCCCCGCCCCCGCCCCCGCCCCCGCCTCGGCCACGGGCTAATGTAGTGCGTCGTATATCCCGAGCGCGGCCGCGCGGCAACTTCCTCGCTCCTCCCTCCCTCTCCCCGCCTTTCCGCCACCCCCACCGTTCCCCTCCTCTGTGCAACGACGGCCCCTGCTAAAGGCCGCCTGGTTGGCCCTGCCTCGCAGCCACCCGCTGCTCCGGCTCGCGCAGACCTCAAGCGCCTGTGAGATGCATTCCGCCTCACGCGGTCTTCGTTGTAGAGGTGGCGATCTGCCACATTCAATTTCATCAAATGGCGTTCCTCTACTCCTGCTTCGTAGTTTCTCTTCATACGTCAATTCGTTTGTGTCTTGTGCTTCAAAACACATACCGCTTTTATATGTTTGTATGGATGAAAGTAAAACTTGCAAGAGTTGATGAGTAACGCTTCCTACACGATTTAACCGATTTTTGTTCGATTTTTTGAGACCTTTGTTGATGGCTAAACTTTGAATCTCATCGTTTGACTTTGATGATCAGCTATTAATTTGCAGTAAAACTTTAAATAGCAAGTTTACTTGTGTAAGTTTTCGTAAGATCCGAATTTCCTACTTGAAACTTTTACCAACAATATTCAAATTAATAATAAAATACAGCAACAAGTGTTGCTGATAGAATCAGTTAATCAGATATTTTCGCTCTCATAAAAGATAAACTGATTTGTATCGAAAAACGAGCCAGAGATCTGATTTGCTGTCAAAATAACCAAATTTTCCTCTCCTCTGGCATCTAGTAAAACGAGGACTCAGGACACACTGCGCGGATAATACACAAGACTCGTCGTATTTTCAAGAAGAATGTCTCCGTGTTCAGGTATGAATATAATTAACAGAAAAAATGTCAGCATAAAGGTTAAATAAAATACTAATGAATACTGATCGTAAGAAACCAAATACTAATTATAATTTTAATCAAAAAATCTTGATATAACACCTAACACCTTTTTGAACTGTTAGGTTGCTTTTTATTCAATTGACTAATCCCCTCGACACGGGCGGATAATAACAGTTTCAACTAAATGAATGAAAACATGTAATCTATTAAGAGATTTGTCTTACATAAGAAATACACGATAAACGTTTTACGAAATTGCTTTTACTCTAATCCACTCATTCGCATATCCATTCACAATATAAATCTCTTTGAGTTGAACCATAATGTCTTTCCTATTAACATATTTTATAATCATTTCTTTTTGTCTTTTTTCTTCATTTTCCCCCATCGTTCGCTTGAATGTTAGAAATTTAAAAATAGAGAGTCATCTCTTTATAACTTTCTTGCAATTCGTAATGCACAAAGAAACGTTCTAAAATATAACAAAAACATGTTTATACGTCACACAACTAGAAGAAAAAGCTGAAAGCATCTCCACATTTATCAATATTTGATTCCAATTTACCCAGCGCATTCAGAAAACACAGTAAGAGCGCCTGAAATGGAACATTAGAGGCACTTTCCTAGAAAGAAAACGTATAAAACGGCCAGCGAATGCCTCCGAGACAGCCCGCCGCCTGAAACCTAAAACTCCGCCAGGCAGCGCGAGGGCGGCCGCCGGAATGTTCTTCCTTCCGCGAGAAAACAAACGAGAAAAATCTCGCCCGAGGCTACTCCGAGCGTCCGAACGCGTTTCTGCACTCGGCCGCGGAGACAGGGGCGCCAACATGGGCGGAGGCCGGGTCTCGGGGCGGGGAGCATTCCTTCCCCGCGCGGCGCGGCGAGGTTGAGAGTGCTGCGCGCTGCTCGCCTGCCCGCGCACCCGCCCCACACATACACACACCCGCTCCGCCTCCGCCGTCGCCGTCATTTGCGCCTGGGAGCCAGCTCTTCCGCTCAGACGTCACCTCCTCCCCTGTTGCCTGCGCCACTTCCACCATCTCCGCCTCGGTTGCTATTGTTTCAGTACCTGCGAAACTTCAATGCCGACATTACCCGCACCTTCTCAGACACCAATTCAATTCAATTCAATACTTTGTTTGAGGTGGCAAGGGACAGAACACTTTTCCCTCTAATCGAATTTTGCCATCTAGATGAGAAAGAAACGATTACTCGGGTGATGAAACAGACTATTAATTAACTCAGGTTAGGCTTACGGATATTTTACACGCAGCATATCTGCAACATGGGATAGCCGGCTTTAATTCCTATCCTAAGGAAAGGGCCCAAAGAATTTCTTGCTCGTAAAAATGCATTGCCGTAGGAAGACCAAGGAAAATTTGTGAGGACGGAAATAGCAGTAGCCTAAATTGCGAAGTGAAGAAGTAGAACAAAAAGAAGAAATATCCACTACTTAGATTGAGTATGAACCAACGAACTTGGATATAACATTCCCATGCGCTATTACACCACCGGAGTGGCCACTATTACCAACTTTCATAGCTGTCTATACTTCCTTCACCGCCTCCACCACCTCCGTCTCCAACTCCAACTCAACCCGTGCCATCGCCTCCACCAACCGGCGTCACTACCTCCGACACACGCACCGCGCAGCTCCACTGTCCCGCCTCTACCGCCGCCGTCCCGCGGTCACGTGCGGCGGATACGCCCGCTGCCAGGGATTCCCCGGGTTTAAGGGGCAAGGTAGTGCGGCATTCCTGCGGCGGCGGAGGCGACTTGCTCGGAACGTGCCGGGCCGCGCTCGCCGTGGTCCGCCCCACCACGTCTCCACCCCGCCCCCGTCACGGCGCCGCACCGCTGTGGTTCCAGCGGACGCCGCGGGCGCGCCCTCCGTAGCCCGCGAGGGGAATCCCCGACAGGGCGAGATTCGTCGCGATTCGTCGTGAGAAGTTTCGTACGAGGAGTTGACGAGGAAAGATCCAATCCCTTTCGGACGCGAGTGGAATAATGGAATCAGAGCCATAAAAGAGAAGAGTGATTTGAACCCTCGCGCGTATAAATTAGAGAAAATACTCTGGAAATGTGTGAGCAATTCAATAAAATGTCTGAAGATCTATGTTGTTTTTTTGTTTGTTTGTTTTTTTTGTATTTTTTTTTTTTGCAAGACTCTCAATGTGAGTTGTTCTAATAATAGAAGATTCATAATGAATCAAAATTCTCCCACCAATTTAGAAGAAGTGACACGAAAATTCAAATTCCGCTAAAATATCAACACTGCTATGAAAGATACTTATCTAAATGCAAAAGGGAATATTTGTAATTTGACATTGCTACAAAGAGCAAGTTTGAAGGTGGGTGCTAGAACTAATGTAAGCCTTCTTTCTGCGGAAAATCTGACACTGACTTAAACCTTGAGTTGCGATGTTAACGAGAAGTCAGAAATGCACTCTAAAGATTAAATTCACCTAACATACAGTCAACCATCTACTTAGCGTAACTCGTCCAATTCTGACCGAAAAAACATATCAACACACACTCCATTACCGTAATATACATCTCTCACACGCATACACACACACACACACACACACACACACACACACACACACATATTCTCTCATTTCCATTTCACAAATTTGCCTCTCGCTTTGCCGAGCAAAAGATCTCGCCAAACGTAACTTCCAACATTCCAGAATAAACACGCGGCGGCGCGACGTAGGAATTAAATTGCGCTCGAGCACACACCAGTGCAATTCTTGCAGCACCCCCGCCGCGCCCCGCCGCGCCCCGCTCCCCATCCCGCCCCCCGTCCCGCGCCCCGCCCCGCCCCCTGCCCCGCCCCGCCGCACCCCCGCCCCGCACCCCCGCCCCGCCTTCCACCCCGCCCCCCGCGCCGCCCCGCTCTAGTCCCCACCCTGTGTTCCGACCCGCGCCCCGCACCGCACCCCACCCCGCGCCACGCTCTGTGCCCCTCCCCGCACTCTGTCCCACCCCTAGACCACGCTCCTCGGGCCGCCCCGCGCCCTGCCCCGCGTTCCGCCCAGCCCCCCGTCCCGCGCCCCACACCGCGCCTCGCACCGTCCCCGCACCGTGCCCCGCACCGCGTCCCGCACTGCGCCCCTCCCCGCACCCTGTCCCACCCCTAGACCACGCTCCTCGGGCCGCCCCGCGCCCCGCCCCGCGTTCCGCCCAGCCCCCCGCCCCGCGCCCCACACCGCGCCTCGCACCGTCCCCGCACCGTGCCCCGCACCGCGTCCCGCACTGCGCCCCTCCCCGCACCCTGTCCCACCCCTAGACCACGCTCCTCGGGCCGCCCCGCGCCCCGCCCCGCGTTCCGCCCCGCGCCCCGCCCCGCGCCCCACACCGCGTCTCGCACCGTCCCCGCACCGTGCCCCGCACCGCGTCCTGCACTGCCCCCCTCCCCGCACCCTGTCCCACCCCGGACCACGCTTCTCATGCCGCCCCGCGCCGCCCCGCGCCGCCCCGCGCCGCCCCGCGCCGCCCCGCGCCGCCCCGCGCCGCCCCGCGCCGTCTCGCGCCGCCCCGCGTCGCTCCCCGCCCCGCTCTCCAATCCGCGCACCGCACCGCCCCACGCACCGCGTCCCGTCCCACGCTCTACCTGCGCTCCGCACCGCGCCCCGCACCACGCCACGCCACGCCACGCACCGCGCCCCGTCCCGCGCCACGCCCCGCGACACGCACCCCGCCCCGCCCGTGTCGCCTTGGGTGGCGATTAACACTGCGTCTCCAAGCGCAGTCCAAGCGCCGCGAGGTGTTCCGTCGTTATGCCTTTTCCACGAGGCAGCGATAAGCTGCAAGGGAGCGGTGTCGGTGACGGTGTCTGTCTCCCTCGCTATTCGCGTGAGTTCGCTCTCCTTCGAATGTTTTATAAATGGCGACACTCCGTCTCTGAAGCGGCGTAGAATGTCCTAAGTTTTAGTTCAGATGGCTGTGGGTTTTTGACACCAGCGAATTATCTGCCGAGGACTATACCTGTTGTGCGAGCTAGCTATGGAATGAGAGAAGGCGGTGATTATTGCGAAAGTCATCCACTATCGCAATTGAAGTAAATTCTCTCTTTTTTAAATATTTTATATGATCTGACTCACTCTCCAAATAGTCTTATATATATATATATCTTACACAGCCAGTGCACATGCCTTACAACCTTATCTGGAATGGATTAATGATTTATTGGGAAGATGAATGTGACGGTATGAATAAGAATGTGATTCCATTGAGCATTGATATAATGAAAGGCAAGGGAAATTGGAGAAAAGCCGTGAATCCACTTTCTCTACCACAATTTCCGCAAGGATCGGCAGCGAATTGAACCACTGTCCCAACGCTGAGGGAAGAGTGATTTGACCTCTCCACGCATCATCCAATCTTTGCAGTCGAGCATGGTGCTAAATTGCAGATTTGACGGTTACAGATTTTCGACGCCAGCTAAGTAGCTGTGGCTTACGATGCCATTGGCGTTTTGCGAGGAAGTGGTGGTCTGTAACAGTGATTTGCCAATGATACCTTTATCTCTACCCGATTTGATCCTCGTTCCTTCAAATAATGTATACAGGGTCATTCGTGTATTTGAAGCATTGTAAATAATTCATTGCATTGTGAAATTCTATGTGTCAGTCCCAAAGACAGCTGATTTTTGACACAAAATAAGTATCCATGTAGGACAATGTAACTAGCTAAAAATTATAGAAACTGACTGCCTGATCGACCGCTTCCGTAATTTGCAGCTTTTTGTACTTGGGGGATCACGGAAAAAATTTCTTCGGCCCACGAGCCAGAGAAAACGCGCAATCGTGTCTTTTATGTTCTATCTGCACTATCTGCACTGGACGAGAACCACATCCTCATACTTTCTACCATCCATGACCTAGAAAGACTAGAAGTACTGTTAGTGCACAAATACCAAGTCAAATCGAACTTAGGCTTCTCACGAAAAAAAAGCGATCCAATAGCTGATGCGTTTATTGAGATATCAAAATCATCCATTTATACAAACCATGCAATACAAATAGAGGGAATATTTTCCTCACACTGAATAAATTAACACGTTCTTATACTCTATTTCACGATTCATTACGTTACCATTCATTCCTTTTTTCAACCTTCTCTCTCATTTCGCCGCTTTCCTTCATCACGTTTGGCCCTTACCTCTACCCAGAGACTTCCACATCCGCTTCTTCATCGTGCCCCACATTCTCCTCGTGAACAAACTTCCCCACCAATTCCACTTTCGTCGTCCATTGTCTGTCACCATAGCCGTCACCACGCCTTGACTCTCGCAATCCTCGTTCCAGCAGAAACGCACTCGCACGCACGCGTGCACTCGTGCGCTCGTGTGCGCGCGTGTGTGTGTGCGTTAATAAGAAAAACAATTTGGCGCGCTCAGAGCAAACAGCTCTGCACCAGCACGGCGTGCGGGTGGAAGGGAGAGGGAGGTGGAGCGTCAAGGAAGTCGTAAAGCTTCGCAACGCTCCAAGCAACGCAAGTGGCGCTTGCGGCGGGGAGCAAATGGAAATGTCAAATGCCGGAGCCTTCTTCGTATAAATGTTTGTATTATGCACCGGCTCCGGCAGTACGTGACTACTGCAAACCGCGCAGATAAGAACGCAGAGTTGGTGAGGTCTTAACTGAGGACTTTAGTCGGTGGTGAATACCGTTTGTAATACTAAATAGATCGATAGTGTGGTCACGTGGAGAAAATTTGCAAGTGTCTGCAAGTGCGTACAATTTCCGGGATTCTCGTAATTTTATATTTAGTGTCCTTCAAAAATTTCAATTTACGTTTCCATGAAATGATAATATCAACAATTACACACTTTGACACATCAACATTGACACATTTTGTGACAATGTAATAAAGTATATTTATTTCCTTTATACTTTTAAACTTCTTTACAAACCGTAGTTTAAATCATTCGAAAAATCACATACAACACATTAAGTTAAGAATATAGTGTATTAAAAGATAATAAATTAAAGGTCAGGAATATGAGAATGGAATGTATTGAGATATTGTTCATGGCACCAAAAACTGTACATTTATTAACAAATAAATCATAGTATCGTGTTCAATGAAAAATAAATATAATCCATTTTTGTGAATAGTACATAAAATTCAACTCATAGTACACAATATATTCACTCATATTCGACAAATAGTACACAACCTTCAACAAAACGTGAAACAAAAATCGTAATTACCATTAGCAATACTAGGTAAAATATTAATAGTTCATTATTAATTAATTTTGCATTTCTAAAAGAAATGTTCAATTTCGAATTTATTGCAAAGGATACATTTTGATATAATTTGAGTATCCGAACTACGTATTATGTATTAATAAATAGTACGCCCGTACAACATTAATGTGGTTCAAATTTACACAGCTATCTTATTCAAAATAATGTTGAAAAAGAAACATATTACTAAAAGAAAATAATAACAAATAAATATATAGTATGCGAATTATCCGCGTCAGTTTTCTCAAGCCTCTAAACGTTTTCAACTAGTTAACAAACAAATATAATTATATATATGTACTTTACGATAAAATTAATCTATTATTAATGTTGTCAGTATATTTTTTTCCATTATTACAATTATTATTCACATAAAATGAATCAGCAAAGATGAACAGTTCATTACCATTAGCACCCGTTCAGTGAAATGTAAACAGCAGTACAATTTACCCAGCGATTTCAAGTGATGGGAGAAATAATATCCGAGATAATGAAGGTTAATAACCTCCATTTCAAATGCCAAGTACACCGTTCGATCGACGGAAGCGTCAACCGCACACATGGGTTACACCCTCAGCGCGCATTTGCAACATGCAGACCAGAAATGCAAATAATTTCGAATGCGCTTGAAAACAGATGTACGGCCAATGATCGAGTTTTCTGACTATACTAGGCAGCTATGTTGAATGTATGGTTAATTAGTCACGCTGACAAGTTCTCAAATGGGAACCAACTGAATGAATTAACTGACCTGAAAATCAATTTCATTCAATATACACTAAGTAAAGTTTTCATTGTTTGCTCACTCAATTCAGATTTGGCAAATATTTTTTTCTGTTTCAATGAGAAAAGGGTATGGGTAATCTTTTGGGAAATTTTATATGTATGCGAGATTCTTTATTACACAGTATTGAGTGAAAAGTTTAAGTGATTTCCATACAGGAATACTATTGCATGTGTCTGAATCTCAATAGAGATACACAGCATTTCAGAGACCAATTATAAATCGCTTTTAAATTGTTTTTTGTTACTTACATAATTCAAAATGAGCCAATTTGTGATGACTTATTTCAAAATTAGCCAATTTGTTTACGAATGTTTAACATTCTATTCAAAACAATTAAAGACGTGATCCCTTGGAGAATTTTTCAATCATCTCTTTATATAATACACTAAGGAAATACGACCCTTCTGGATCAAATATAATTTGAACCAATAATAATACACTGTAGACACAAAAACCTGTAGGGAATTACCGCGCAGACCTACGTCAAACAGTTTTAAGACAAAAATAGATGTCAGATTGTGGTAGAGAGGAGTTACTCTAAGAAGGAACCACTTCGACAGGCGTGGAAACAAATGAACGAAATGCAGGGCGATGATATTACAAGGGTTAGCGATGAGGCCAGGGGCGTCCAGAATGGAGGGGGGCACCTCGAATCCTTAAATCATTTCAAAATGTATTGTTTGTAATAAATTCAAAATTGAACACTTCTGTTAGAAATGCAAAATTAATAAATAATGAATTATTAATGGTTTACTTTGTATTGGCAATGCGGTTTCCAGCAGTGGCCAAGCAGTAGCTGTCAAAGCGGTCCCTTCTTATATACGAGGTCGGACAATATCGCTCACTGGATGAAAATTCTAGATCAGCACTCCTCGTTGGCTTGAGGTCATTTATGTGCATTCATTGTTTGCCCTGATAATGCACCATTCACTTCCCTTTTCGATGGTCACAATTCCCCTGATCACTCATTCCCTGATCACTCATTCCCTGATCACTCATTCCCTGATCACTCATTCCCTGATCACTCATTCCCTGATCACTCATCACCTGATCACTCATTCCCTGATCACTCATTCCCTGATCACTCATTCCCTGATGAACTATTTCCATACGTCTCTCCCCTCTCGATCCGTAAAGACTCCGGCAGTATTCCAAGTTACACAAATTGGCTCATGTGAAGATTTAGTGTAGATATATGAACAAGATTACTCTTCCATAAAGGAAACCAAATGATACATACGTCACTGAGTCGTATCCATCTCCTTCAAATGATACATATGACGATGAGTTGAACAGTGTATCTGTGCAAATTCTTTTATTTGCTTTCAGGTATTGCTTTAGTTGCTTTATTGCTTTAGTTTATTCTCCAAGAACGTATAAACGAGAACTAGTAGACGGTCGTTAGTTGTTGACTTTCATTTTATTTTAATTCAAGTATACAAACCACTAAATGATACATTAAGGTCAAAAGTAGGTGAAGCGGTCAGACGAAAATATTTTGTTTTAATTGGTGGATTAATAGATTTATCTCAACATTTGAGCATCTTCTCACTTTTAGCACTAATTTTAAAAGTTGAATTTTTAGTGCATTATAAATTTCATGAAAAACCCTTTTTATTATTGACTGTCTAAAAATTATATAATTAAAAATGTGACACTTATTGTCTTTAATTTCGAGCACTCTGTTAGGCCGAACAAACATTAAAAAACAAAACAAGCAACATCACTTCCCTTCTTTGCGTTGGTCCGGACGGCCACAAGTCTTCATTTTGTTGAGAATTAGTTCGAAGAATATGTCTTTTAAACGCAACTCACTCATGATAACAATACATTTTAATACTATAAACATTCTTGAAATACAAAAAAAATGAAACGCGTCGCAGTAGGCCGGCGTCGGGCGGCGCCATCCTGTTAGCACGGGAGTCCGCTCGACCACCTGCACTCCACGTGATGGCCAGCCATTCTCCGCGCCCAATTAGCCTGCTCTCCACTCCCTCGCCGGCGCTCTGCGGACCCCGGGGCGCTTCCGGGTGCTGGCCCCAAGGAGCCACCCGCGGCACGTGGCAGTCGCGACCTCGTAGCCCTGCCGCATCGAGGTTTTTCCTCTCTGGTGGTCGCCTTAACATGATGATCAGTACATATGGCTGCATTCCCATATAACCCTTTTTGCATGATTTTTATTTTTACATGCAATAATTATTTTGTATTATATTTATTTATTTTCATTAAGGAAAAAATAATAAAAAAAATTCAGAAGTATTTTTTCTTGAGAAAAACAACATTAAATTGTGTTACTTCTTCAAGAAAATGTATTTCACAATTTTAAAAAAAATTTTCTAATCTTTAAAATAAGTATCAAGCGAGTCAATAAAATATATATCATTCGTATTTTAGTTTGATTTCTTTCCTAAATGCGTTTCGTTTCTGATTTACGGAAACAGAGTGTGTTACTAGGAAGTTCCGATTCACGACGCCACTAGATTACTCTCACTTCATCTCGTTATGTTATCACGTTTACCACTTAACATGTATTGAGTGACACAAACGCATGATGTACATTACGTGTAATTTAAAATAGTTCATAATTAAATCGTTAGCATGCGTTTATGACCTGAAAAACATTATCTTACAGCTGAGTTACACCATGCAATAAAGTGTTACAAAAATAAACACAATGGTTTTCAAAACGTAACTCTGACGGATTTTGTGAGGTTTGAATCACTAATGCAAGTATTTTTATGAACTCCCAAAGCCTTGAGTTCTTTCAGATCAATTCGGGAATAACAATTTTGAAGAAAATCGGCTGATTGGTTTATGCCCCACTGTTGACCATAGACAGACGTTTTGCCGTCAATCGATTTTTCGGTATCGAGAACCAACAAAATATGTATTCTGGCTTTACGAAATGTTAGAAGATTTTTCTAATATTTAACAACAGATTTATCCAGTTTTTCTTTACCAGAACCCGGCAATAAGAGTTTTTCTACCGGAAATTGGCCGTTTTCCGGCGCACGATTACATAAATTTCTCTCCTTACGAAGTTCCTTCGTAAGAGCGAGAAAGAGACAAGCGGCAGCAGAACGAGCGCAAAGCGGCGCGAAAACTTGGAAAAATGGTGCTGTCGAAACCATTCATGTTGTTTCCGAGCGAGAATTTGTATTTGAAACGAAAAACATTAAGAGCTAGCGATGTGAATTTACGGAAGGCGCGAGATCAAGAAGATCCGAGCAAGGGGAATGTATGAGCCACAGCAGAGATCGTCAAACGGTCGATAGCGTGCTGCTATTGTTCGCGGGGAAATTCTCTGTAGGTTGAAGTGTCACGCTCAGGTGTTCTAACCTAAAGTTGCTCCTTTGAGCTCAGATAGATAAATAACGAAAATAACTGCTTGCATGTTGTCACGCAATTCTTTTGTCAGTCTCTCAGTTAATTGGGTGATCATGAGGTTATTACTGTTTATGTTTTGCATGCGTACATCTGACATTTGCTAATGTGGGTAGTTTTCTTACTTTTGCCTTGGTTTTCTTTGGTAGCTCACAGTAACACAGTACGTTTGCTCAGAAACTTCATAAGTTTGGCGACCACTAAGCTATAGTAAAATAAATTTCTTCTTTATGAATCAATTTCCCGCGATAAATTTTCGTCGAATTGTAAATAACACTTCTAATATGATGTTTGTGCTTTGTACAAATTATTGATCTAAAACATACATAATTTATTATCATTTCCCCCCGTTCATCATGATAGTGAGGTATTGATGAGAGTATGTGGCTGGTCACGAGTATTTGCGCGAAAAAAAAACAAATCTGACTACGAAATCTCTCCGCACCGCGTCGTTGGCTCAGAGCAAATGCTGCATAAAAATTCTTGTATTCTTAGTGCGTTGCATAGCGCTCTACCTTGTCTGTTTCTATCCTTATTCTCCGTGACGTGGCTCTTCGGTGGAGAGTGAACGCGGACGGACTTATGGTGGCGCCGTAAGAGCTCACGTGAGCCTCTTCGGCTCAGAAGAGGAGAGGAGCTAGCTCCACCCTTCGTCCGCAATGGAATTCTCATGTCGAATGGCAGGCTCTAGCCGAGAAGGAAGGAGTAGCTCTTTGGCGCAACTACGCGTGATTTCTGCTTTCGTGACGTCAAAGAGGTTTTAGCAGAGCACAGGTACAAAGTGACTTATTTTCATTATTATAGTTGTCAAGTTCTAAATACAACTGTAAAATTCTAATATATTTTCTGTACATCTTTACGTTTTACTATATATCTATTCCATTTTAAATCTTTACAATTTATTTTAATTTGTTTCCTTTGATTGTTTGCCGCTGAGCAGTGGCAGCTGATGCCCGAATAGACTGGAGGTTGCACCTCCATCGAATGATGGAAATGTAATTTCCAAAATTAAAAATACGAATATATAATAAAATTATACTCGATTAAAATAAATTAAAACAATATAAAAGTCTATATTGAAATACTACTTTCATAATTTTATGCATCATGTCCGCGTAAGGAATAGAATACACATCCCGCGCACGTGGTTCTGGCTTTGATGTTCACTGGGCACTTAAATTCGACTCCAGCACATTTCAAAAATCTTTATTGCTTCGACACTTTTTACACAAATAAAATTATTTTATTTTGAAAATTCCACTACCTTGTGTGTATATATATATATATATATATATATATATATATATATATATATATATATATATACACACACACCTGCATCGAATGAGGCAGCATGAACTTTTTTCGACACACATTCGTATTCACAAAAACGTTCGCAAACTGCTTACCAGCTGCGGCCACACTGGCTTCCGCGAGACACTAAGAGACTTCCATCCAGAATGGCCACCTTTACACAAAGAACTCATCAAATGTACGTTTTGAATCAACAAGCCTAATATTAAATGAAAACAAATTCTCCAAATACCATAAAGAATGTATTGAATGTCGTCAATAATTGATTGAACTTGTGTACTTCGAATAACAAGCGAAAATCCTTAAACTACGTTGCAGTGCGTCAGACGAAGACAGAGTATTGGTATTCCCCTGAGATTTCCTGCGTCGTCGCGCAACGTTACACAGAGCCACTAGCTGGTTGCACTACCAAAAGACCGTATGTTGCCCGTGTTAAATCGAAGGGCGAAAGAGTAAATGAGTAAACCCATTAATACAGCCAAAAGCGTGATGCAATTCCTGGCAAGGCGGAGAGAGCGCCAGTTGGACGCTCTTAGGTTTCAAAATTATTTCATTTACATCGATATTGCTGCAATATCTTGAATATTGAATGTTTTAAAAGGAAAATGTATGTTTTTAAAGTATTATGAGATCATTTTCATTTTCTTGGGGGTTTCTGTGGGTCTGAGATTCTTCATTTTCTCGTGCAACCTAAGCACAAGCCGCCACTGCTACTGAGAAATAAATGTATTAATAATTATTTTATGACACCTCAAAAAACTGTAGCACATGTTTATACTCCTTGCACTTTAATTCAGCGGTAAAGGGGCAGAACAACGTATTTTAAGTTTTCTTGACAACTTTGCAAAATGTTTGTGTTTTCGCACCTCAACGAATGGAATATTCAAATTTTAGACCCTAACTCGATCTTTCTTCTCTTAAACGTTTTTTTAAAAATTTAAGTAAACTCTAAATACTATTACAATATTTACGATAGAAATTGTCTAACGCTAGGAAATTCCCTTATTGTAACAAACTCCAAAATTAATAGAATGTATGTATTTGGAGGTGGAAAACATGAAACACGAGTGGCTCAATTTATTTCAGCAAGTGAGACTCATTTTATTTTCGCAAATAAGCAAGATTAACACAAGTAACTTATTTATTTCAATATTGAATGTAATTCTTCTTACAACCTGCATCGTGATTGGATATAATTATTTCGTTAATGAGTGGGGATTATAGAGGGTTTTCAAATCAATACAGACCAAAGTGAGTTTCACAACGAATTTAAGTCTATTACTTTTAAAACTAGTTAGAGATATAAATGAATTTCCAATAAACCCATATGTGGGACAACGATTATCTTTCCACATTGCAAACTAACATTTTCATCACCCACAAATGATGCTATCACACTGGTGGATACTAAGGCGAAAGAAGGGATAACACAGAAAGACGGAAGTTTCACATATCCTAATCGCAACACCCTGTTCAACTCTTAACAGCTCACGAAAACTTGCAAATGCAAGATTCTGAACCATCCCCTTGGTGCACATGTCGTTCTACGAGACGAGAGTCTCTTAGCTTCTCTCACTGCGTTCCATCCGCCCTATCTGAGGGAGGATGCTTGTCCGCACCTACTTAAAGTAATGAATATGCTCGCACGAAGTGCCTCGGCGTGGCGTGGCGTGGCGTGGCGTGGCGTGGCGTGGCGTGGCGTGGCGTGGCGTGGCGTGGCGTGGTGGAGTGTGGGTGTCTCCAGACGCGGCGGAGGAGTTCCCAAGCCGCTCACGAACACCGCCCGGACGAGGGAAGTGGCGGCGAGCGAATGGGTCTCCCAGATGTTACGACCTCGGCAGCCGCTTGACGAGTAGGCCTCTACTTGTCCTTGCACTACAGGGTGGCTGAATATTGTGATTTCCTACTTTTTAATAGCACCACCGGTTCGCCCGACAGAACTGTTGCTCACTGCTACAAAAACGTGTGTGGGATTCGGTCGGCGCTCAGTTAGGCTGGCGCTGCAAGAGAGTTGCAATTGATTCCTTTGATAAGAAGTCAAGAAATGATTCCATGTTAACGAAAGCCATCGCAAAAATAAAGTTCGAAATTTCATACCAATCCATAAGTGCCTGTGGAGAGCTATTCAATCCCTCAGAATGAATGACATGCTACGACACTGGTGCATGTTAATGAAATAGCGGTATTAGGTGTCACACAATTCTCAAAAAATTTCACACCTTTTCTGAAAATGCGGAATCTTTTAGAGGAAACTTCTGCTAGAATTCAAATTGAGTTGCTTAATTATGTTCACAATTTTATTCGATATTCATACATATTTATACACAGTATCTTATCAGTGACATATTTTTTTCTAATTTCTGTTGAAATAGAATTGTCGTACACTGACGTCATTTTGTCTACAATACATCAAAAATCAAGAATAATGCAACATATGTATCCTAATGCCTATTTTATAAAATCCGCATTTAATTCCTTTTCAGTAACATGCCAATGCCATTCCAATAACTGGAGACACCGCTGGAGGGCGGGGGATAATGGCGGATCCCAGAATAAGTGCTATGTAACTGACGAAAATGTATATTATGAAGTAATAACTAAAATATATATTAAGAAAAAATTACGTATATTTAGTAATATATTACAAATATTTTCTGCATGTTTGTGTTAAAATATTTTCTGTTTTTGAAGTGAGATAAAGACAAAGATTTTGAACGTTTTATCTAGTTGTAATCCTAATCACAGGGGCACAGATGGCCATGTCCTACATTTGAATACCTAGTTCAACATTTACAATTTTGCTCATTTTACAATTTACTCAACTGTTCGCCGCATCTACAGGTAGTAAAATAACATTGAAACAGGATTATTGGCAAGTTTGACTGTAAGAGAATGCTGGAGTTTCCATGAAGCGTTCACATATGGTGACGGTTTTGAATTTTTTTGAAAGCGCCCGAGCGTTGACAGTCGAAACTATCACTGAGGATTTACAAAAATGCGGATGATAATAAAAGTACTCTTTATACAAAGCTCTTTATGTAAACAATGATTGCAATCCTTCGTTAATACTCCTCCCACTCGAATAAGTCTGTCAAAAGAAGCTGGGTTATTGTTATTGATGCTGAGTAAGGAATAATGTGACTAAAATATATAATAAAAATTCAAATTTCGATGTGTTTGGTGGACAAGGTGAGTGGGTAATATACTGATTTTATTTCTTGGCTTAATATATCTCAGTATAGAATACTTCTCAGAGCTACGAGTATTACGATTAACCAGAAGAAGTAGGTAAGCAAAAATAATAATTTAAAAATTGTGTAATTAGGATGCTTGTTTGACTCATTAAAAAAATTAATTTCTCCGGACATGTCAACTACAATTGTCACTAGTCCCGTACATGTAGCGCTTGTAATATCTCTGGAAGCGACTGAGAAGAAACTAGAACGTGAGGTCCGGCTCTTGGTTACAAGTAGGCTTGTGGGATTTATCCCTTCAGGTATTTACCGAGGAGGAGAGTTTGTCTCTGGGGAATCGCCACACCCAGGATAGGCTCAAAGCAAACGAATGATCTTCCAACATTTATGGGAGTGTTGTGCATGTAAGTGTAACCCTGTGTGTGTATGTGTGTGTGTGTGTGTGTGTGTGTGTGTGTGTGTGAGAGAGAAAGAGAGAGAAAGAGAGAGAAAGAGAGAGAAAGAGAGAGAAAGAGAGAGAAAGAGAGAGAAAGAGAGAGAAAGAGAGAGAAAGAGAGAGAAAGAGAGAGAAAGAGAGAGAAAGAGAGAGAAAGGAGAGAAAGAGAGAGAAAGAGAGAGAGAGAGAAAGAGAAAAAGAGAGAGAAAGAGAGAGAAAGAAAGAGAAAGAGAGAGAGTAAAGGGCAAGGACAGGGCTGGAATAAGTAAGGAAAGATACGGCGTGGTCCGTGACTAAAGGTATTGATCTGAACTTTGCTTATTTTGATCAGAGAAAGCACGGAAAATTATTAATCAGAGCAACCGGACGCTAGAATATTTCTACAAACAGCAATTGAATTCAATCTCGCAATACAGCTATATTGAAAATTCAGCACCGTTGGAACCCAAACTTTAGGAAATTTCGGACAAGGACTTAGCAAAGGAAAGCTATGCTGCCTCAGAGCCACTGAAGCCAATGTGAGGTTAGAAACAGAGAATCAAATCAAATCCAACGCAATAACTGGATGAAATTAGCTTAAAATTCTGGAAAAAAAAGAGCAAAAGTTCGCGAACATCCTGTACACGACGGCGAGCACTGCCCGACTCCCCTTCCGAGTAGCCCTCTTTCCTTCTTTCGGCTTCACCGCCGCGCCGCGCCGCGCCGCGGGTGCACCACTTCCGCGTGAAGCTGGCTAATTTTTCAGGCACAATCTTCTTCCAACTTTGCGCGCTTTACGAGTGCTATTAAACTCGAACTTTATTAACAAGTAAAACTTATCTCTTTTTAAATTCTCCTCTTTGAAGACGGCAGCGCCTGGAGGTTCGCTCGAGTCCTGTCAGGCTTCACGGCTGCTCGTGCCGGCGTTTCTTGCATCAGCTGCAGAGGAACTCTGAAGTGCAAGGAGCACGCTGAACGGGGGCGAAGATGCATTACAGAAAATCGCATCGCGTAAAATGGCGGATAAAACGACAGGGTTATCGTATAAATTTTACTTTAGAGAAAACGTGGAGAAATACATCATCTGAACATAAGTATCCGGCCCGACTCTTGTGGAAGCTAAAATGATGAAACACATGTGTTCTTTTGGAGACGTCACTAAGAAAATTTTTCGTTTAGTGAACTAAAGATTCTCATTAATTCCATGAAAAATCGTTGATTATCTCTATGTTAATAGCACGCGTGCAATTACAATTCAATCGTGCAATTAAAAATGCGCACCTACCAACTAGAATACAGAAAATGAGCCAAATCGTTTAATTAAGAAACTTTAACGCAGGCGTAGTCAAGGTATTTGCAGTCGGCCATGAAACATGAACAAAAATGTATATCACATATTACGTGCCTACAACAACCACATATTAACAGTGAATGATTGAAAGTAAATTGGAGAATTAAGTTAGCTGACTTATGCAACAACGTAAAATGTTTAACGTGAATAAATTAAATGTTTTACGTATAAGAGGAAAGGCAATATCTTCATTACCTTTCATATGCAAATATTTCTGGCAAACAAACACAATGCAACGCCCACTAAAATAGATATTTTTCAGAAGCAATTTGACTTCATCTAACACATGCCTCCAATTGTAAAGATATGCTTGAATTTCTCAAAATTTAAAATATTCTTAAATGGGTTCGAAAAAATATAGAAAGTAACATTAAGTATAAAGGGCTATAATTGCACTCGTGGTATATAAGAAAACTGGTTCCTATCATCGCTTGTTTGCTTGAATATATCACTTCTGCAATTATTTCCCTCTTTATACACTCGTTTCGTTAATAACTATAATGAGAGGTTTGTTCCAAAATTTCGTCCACAAACTAATGCCAAAATAAAATATTTTATTTAGTCAGGAACAACGTTTGAAATTAAGGTTATATAAACGCGTGTAAATGAATTCGTTACTTTCATCTTACTTCCGAACGTTATAAAGACTTATTAGAAACTATGAATTATTTTCTACTTTTAAAACAATTATCACATTTTTATTAATAAGAGGAGAGTTAAAAACATTTTCAACCCAACAAACTAAAACGTAGAGATACGATTTTATATCACACTATCGCAACATTAATAAATCAATCATCATTCCCGTAATGTTATACATGGATAATAATGAGAAAAATAAATACAGAGAGCTATGGAAAAATATTTTGGAAATCAAAAAATAAATGTTAATTCTTCGAAATCATCTTAAAATTTATAAATAATAATTTCACACTCAATACGTGAAGTTGTTCACATATTTTATTGTTAAATAGTTATGTGTCGATTCGTTTATTTTTGTTGTTGTTTTTTTGTAAAAAAATGAGATATCCAATTTTTAAAATTATGCACCAACACATTATGATATCAACAATATTTCTACTGACACAATGCAAATAAATATTGGAAATCCATTATTCATGTACTTGGCAATGAAGAATAGCGTTAATAATTTATAGTAAATCTGAAAAAACAGAAAACACCTTTATTATTCCCTAGTGTCTTAGAAACATTGAATTCTGCTGGACTAATATTCGTTTGAGGGATCCCTGGCGGGAGAGCAAAGCAGAAACCTCTCTGCTGCTGAGGCGGCTGCACACCTCTGACACCTCCCTCGAGCAGCGCAATGAAACCCTGAAACACGAACGCATTTAATACCGACTCTTCCGACAGAGCAGCCCCACACCTGTCTGCCTGGGACGACACTCCGATGAAGACCACCATCATCCCCCTCCGGCCCCGCCCCTTCCCTCCCCTCCCCACCCTTCCACATAACCATTTCTCATTACTACCGAACCGAACCAAGTTTCAAAGTCGACCCGAGCAGAAAAGGCGCGCCTTTTATTGGTTTTCGCCCGAGAACGGCGTCACCGCGGCGGCCGGGGTGGCCGGGGCGGCGGTAGGCGGCCGCGGCGAGGGCGCCGACGAGCCAAATGCCGGAAGCTTCTTGACGAATCACAAGTAGGATGTCGGCTGCAGCGGCGGCGGCGGCGGCGCGAGACGACGCGTCCCGGGCGTCTGTAATTTCACTTCCTTTGTTCGCTGTCCTCGGCAGAAGCTTCATTAAGGCTCGCGGCGGCGCAGCTCTTAGTGGGGTGACGCGGCTCCTTCCGCGAGGGGCACAGCGAGCGGGGGGCGGCGGCCGGAAGGTAATGAGGTCGGGTGGAGGTGGGGGTGGAGCGGGGCGGTGGGGGACGAGTGTGAACTGGAGGTGGGAGAAGCGAAATGCCACGCAGAACGATTGAT
The DNA here is from genome assembly GCA_011170035.1 of Teleogryllus occipitalis. NCBI lineage: Eukaryota > Metazoa > Arthropoda > Insecta > Orthoptera > Gryllidae > Teleogryllus > Teleogryllus occipitalis. Next base: position 151,813 of record BLKR01001269.1, read on the forward strand.
TAATTAATTGTTTCCGGACTCTTCAGTTACTATGGTCACTGGTCCCGTAAAATTGATCAATTGATTGTCAGTGGGCGCGTCAACTATTATGGTCATTAGTCTCATAAGTGTAATGCGTGTTTTACTCGGGAGGTGGCGGAGGTCTTCCCTCACTGGAGGGCCAGATCCTGCACCGAGTATCTCCCACCAGGTATCTCTCACCAGGATCTCCCATCAGCGGGGCACCGCGCCAGCAGGAACAAGTTCTCAGTCCTCGACCAATCTACCGGCATGTGTGGTAGTGTAGTGCATGTTAGTTTAAGTGTGTGTGTAAGGGGGAGGATAGGAAAAAGAAGAGTAAGGAAAGATCGCGCGTGGTTCTTGGCTCGTTTCTTGGGGTACTGCTCCGGTATTCGCCTGGTGTTGATCGGAGAAACCACCGAAAACTCAGAGCTGCCGGCCGCTAGAATTCTCCTCCAGACAGTGACTGAATTCGACATAGCTGACAAACTAGTGTCGAAAATCCTGCCGCTGTCAGGACTTGACTCTAGGACCTCCCGGTCAGAGGTGCTGCACTGACATCAGTTGATTGTTGCGCCTGGTGGTCTCGTAAGAGTAGTGCATGTTTATCACGGGGAGAGGCAGTGTTTACCTCCGTTTGATGGCGAGATTCGGCGCTCTGAAGTACACGTCGATGTGCTGTTTTTTCTATGTCTCTCCCACCGCCTCCACCCTACCGGGTTAAGTTCTAAGCTTCCGACTGGCCTCTCGATATGTGTGGTAGAGCAGGGGAGCTTCCGCAGTCATTTAAGGGTAACAGTGCCAGTAAGGGGTAGTAATTTATCAAGGAAAAGAAAGGAAGGGTCGTGGTCGGTCTTTGGCCTACTTGTAGGTGTACTGCTCAGACATCCGCTTGGTGTTGTTTGGAGAAACCATGGAAAATTCGGAGCAGCTGGCCGCTAGAATTCTCCTCAAGAGAGTGGCTGAATTTGATCTAGCTATATATCATTGTGGAAAGTCATGCCATAGTTGAAGACCTAAGCTAGTTCATGCGGTATGTGCAGAACAATAAATGAAGAGTTATGATAGTAGAGAAAACATAAAAATGAGAATCGTCAAAAAAGAAACGGGAATGTTTTTACAGTGAAGAATACGCATGTTTCCGCAGCCAGAGTTACGAGTTTGCTCTCGTATGTCCGGGATAAGCTGCGTCATAATCCTTGTTGGTCAACATTTTGACACATTGTCGAGGTATCCTCAAGTGAAAATGTGGGCTGTACTTCGATAATAACAGTAAGTCCCTTCAAGGTCATGAGCTAAAAAGAGATGGGAGACCTATGATTCTGTCAGTACCAAAATTTTAAGTCGTAGAAAATCTCGCGATTGGATGACCGTTTCCCTTTCTGCCAATTCGTGACCTTGAAAAGACTTACAGGTTTAATACGTGGTGAATCATTGGCTAATAATTCGATGAGGACAAGAATTCAATTACCCGGACAATAGAAAGAAAATATCTTCGAAGTTAACAAGAAAATGCTGATTGAATGAACATAACGCAAAAGACGCAGAGGATTATCGTCAAAACAAAAGTAATTAAATGACAAACCTTTCACTAAGAAAGAGAGCATCTTGAATTGAAGTAACAGTCAGACTCTCAAGAACTAAAAACATATTACTTTGGTTACAGTTAATTCGGGCTTATAATGAACACAAACCATTATATTAATGTAAGTAATTACACAATTAAGACTACATACAAAACCTCCAGCAAAAGATCCAAAGTATCTTGGTTGGGAACAACAATGTGCGAAATCGGCAAATTTTTGAAAAAAAATCTCTTTCCATATAGCTCCAACATCTGTAATATCCATAATCTTTGACGAGTATAGAAACAATGGTTTGCAAACTAGTAAGTATTACAGATAGAAAATATTTGAGTTAATATAAAATGAAAGTAGTTTATTTACAAAATTTGACCGTTTCTGTAAACACTGAATAGTACTGCGATAGACAAGTGGTGAGTTTGCAGACTGGTAGTTAGCAGTTCGCCATATCTTTAGATTCCCAATTTCTGACTATTAAACCCAACTAACGAGCTCTGCTCCCACAATAGTCTAAAGCACAGATCCTAAATATCACACTAAACGGTGCGGAAGCCGCACGTAGCAAGAACAGCGAAGATGAAACGGGGTATGAGAATAATAACAGTAATGAGAATGACTGGCAGTGACCACAACGTCGCCGATCTGATGGCACTGACAGAATGAGGGTGTCAACGTGCGTTACACCGGCGAGAAATGGGGGCTCTTGAGAACTGCGACAGCAGCAGAAATCGACGTTAGCAACTGCCACTCCACTCAGCTTTTTGCACTCAGGGGCTCATTTTCGCCCCCCCAGAACCGCAACCGGCAGTTGGAAGTCATCCTCCCCCAGGCCGCTCCGGGGAGAGGCATTCTGTCATCCACCACTCCGCTTCGCCTTCACCTCCACGCCAACTCCTTCCTGCTACACCCCCGCTCTGTGCCACCCTGCCGAGAGAGGTCGCTCTGGACATCAACTGATATCACTGCAGTTCCTTTGACCGGAAGGTCCTAGGTTCGAGTCTCGTCGGTGGCAGGATTTTCGACACTAGCTTGTTAGGAAGGTCGCATTCAGTCGCTGTCTGGAGGAGAATTCTAGCGACCGGCTGCTCTGATCGGTAGTTTTCCGTAGTTTCTCCGATCAACTCGAGGCGAATGTCGGAGCACTACCCTAATAAACGGATCACGAACCGCACGCGATCTTTCCTTCCTTTTTTCTTATCCCATACTCACCCCTTGCAGACACACATACACACACTAACATGCACTACACTACCACATATCCCGGGAGACCGGTCGGGGACTTGTCCCGGCTGGGGTGGTGCCCCGCTGGTGGGAGATACCTGGTTAGGGAAAACCCCGTTGGCAGACATTACGTCAGCGACGGATCCCACCATCCTGCGGGGGAAGATCACCGCCACCTCCCGAGGAAAAAACACATGCACTACACGTACGGGACTAATTACCTTGGTAGTTGACGCGCCTGGAATCACTAACAACCAACCAACCTACCTCTGCCCCGACCGGAACCCCCTCACGTCTCTCCACCCCGGCTCTCCCCGACTCTCCAGTCCTCCGGTAGCGACTACCATCCCAGTCCCTGTCCTAGAGCAAGGGTTTCCGCGAACGCCTTCTGTGGAGGCAGATAGCTCGGCGGCGGCTCGAAACGTAATTACGACACGACGCCTTTGCACGGACCACCGCCTCCGCCCCCGCCCGCGTCATAGCCCCGCCCCCTCTTTCGCTACTCTCCCCTCCGCCCACCTCTCACGGCAGAGCCGACGGCGCTCCCGGCGACGGGCGAAAGAACTTCTCCGCGGAGTTGTTCTTGGGGGAGGAGGGAGGCTACGCGAGAGAACAGGAGCTCCAGGCTATCTGCCGAAGAGAACGGAGAAGGGCAACCTGATCACCGCAGTGTGTTACAGGAACCTCTATCGGTTTCGAGATTGGATGGTTATCAAACGCGAGAGCTTATCTCTATTTTGGCGAGGAGAACAATTTGATGCACGTTGAGAATGCTTTTTTTTTTACTTTTTACAGCAAATTGGGTTCTCGTGCTGAATAGATGAAGCAGTTCTTATAGATATGAGTACTTTATCCGCCATTTTTGATATACGATTTTATCATAATTATGGAATTTTATTTCATGAGGTTTCTTATTTTGTATTATTAATATCTCGATTTTATAGTATAAAATGGATACGAGAGGAAGTTTCTTCACTCACAATTTAAAATATTTTAAACGTGATATCATGAAACTTTCACAAATCTACATTACAGGTCTACGAGTAATTTATTGTGAATATTTTTTAAAGGTGCGTGAATATTTAGTTAATTCACAATTTGTTACTCTGCCACACCCTACACCCTACTTTCTCATATTTTATTTAGTATCATCCGAAATACGTACTGTATTTTACGCAGAGATTTGTACAAAAATTGGCAACTCTTCTTATGAAGGTAAATACTCCAGTACATTTTGAAAACTCATTATGCTCATAAATTTAAAAATAATCAAAAATTAAAAATTGTGATTCAATTTAATATTAGGCTACCGAATAAAACGTAAATAATTATTTGGTATTAAAACTTGATTGAGTTATTTATATCTTATTACTTAATTTATATGCTTTCAAATGTAATAGGAATTTATTGATGTACTGAGAACTCATTTTCCCCATTTTTGAAATAACATCTTGAGTCGTTTCTTTATACTAGTGCGTTTTTGTCGAATTATATTTCGTTTCACGTATTCACAAAGCTCGTGATTTAGGAGGGCGATCTCCAACCCTGCAAGAGGCATCTTCTCACAATGTGAACCCACCATTGTGGATAGTTGTCTTTATAAAATTCCATAATGCTTAATATAAGCTAACTATTTCTAAACACTTTGTGAATGTTAATTATTAATTCTGCATTAAAGATCGTGTACCCCATTCCTGGTACGTAAGGCTATCTATTACCCATCCCACTTCATATTCAGTTAGACTCCACAAATTTTCTTTTAGAGCTCTGAATTTGGCCTTCAGCAACATCTAACACTTATGATATTCCTAGAATTTAAATTCACACTATCTAAAAATATAACGTCCTTACACCATTCACTTCTTATTTACGAACTTATTTGTGAAATGTACTAATATTCTGTGTCTGCTACTAAATGTACTTGAATGTTTTATTTGTGAGTGCACATTCTTTTTGATTGCTGTTACACCTATTTGTGATTTGTGCACTTACATTGGTACTTTTTGTTACCTTCCTGTCTTTGAAACCTCTTCTACAATACAAAATACTGATTGAGTTTTAAATTTTGTTTCTGTACTCAAGAGAGGAATTGAATACAAACAAAGAAACTTGCATTTATCACTTTTCTTTAAGAAATTGTAAATTAGTTGAAATATGAAAATATAAATTGCAACTCAGCACAAAAGTCAAATAAGCGTAAGAAAATAAGTAACACAACTTCATTATAACAATGGTATCCCTATTCTCTAAGTATATGAAATTTATGAAATGTGACGAAGCAAAACCGCGACTCGGAAACAAACGCACAAAATGACTGTCAAAAAAATTCCCATTACGAAGCACTTTACGTTATGAATTTCTACGAAAATGAGACCACTCATGTGACAACGGGGGCGTATAAAGCAGCAGAAGCGACTCTCGCAATATATATGAGACATATCATAAAGGCCAACGGCGGAATTTGAATTTGTAATGACTTCGACGTAATAAAACGAGGAACGAAATAACGTCTACATCCTCGCGTGTACACGCCTCTTCCAAATTTATAGTGCCCTTCCTTCCATGAAGGCGGACGTGAGTAAGCGCGTGAGATACGCAATTTCACGCTACGTCTGGGCCGCGTTCTAGTTCGGATAAGAACGCCTCCTTCTATTTTACAGCGTTATTCCTATTCAGCACTAGCTATCAGGAAGGAAAAGGAAGGAGGTCGGGAGGCGGGGAAGCGTAAATACACAGATAAACGAGCGAACGAGCGAAGGCCGGGTCGCCCGCCGCGAGAACACGCCGAAGAAGAAAAAGGAACGAACCGCCACCGCCGCCTGAGAAAATACGGCGACCTAAAGAACTTTCCCGAGCCGAGAAGGCGGTGGCGGCGGCGGCGAGGGTGGCGGCGGTCGGAGGGGTGGGGGAACGGGTGGGGAACGCGACGGAGAGGTTCAGTTGAGAAACGCCGCAAGGGAGGCCAGGTCGTGGCGGAGAATGTGACAGACATACCCCGTAAAGGGGGTGCAAGGTGATGGAACGATATTGTGAGGCCATATTAACGGAAGGTAAAGAATGTTTCCAATATTGCCGAAGTTCTTTCCTTAGAAGTCAAAGATCTAAGATTAGAACACATCCCAACCACCAGAAACTACAAACGACAATCTTGGTAAGTTCTGTTAATACTGAAATAAAGAAAACCATGTAAAAGTAATTTCATTTCTTGGAGGTTTCAGCAATCAAGCTTAATATATAAAAATGTTTTGACATTTTAAAATAGTAATTGAACAAATGCGATCATGGGTCCTCTTAAATCTGTGTGGCTCACAGCAGGGGAGATAATTACTTATCAAGTAGAAACAGAGCACTTCGGGGTTTTCTCGATTGAATCATATACTACATTCAGAGAGAGTAATCTTTTATTTAATGTATTTCGAAAGTGTGTCAGAATAAATGTTACAAACTTAGAGAGTATGTGGTCAAAATAGATAACTTTCCTTCAAAGAACACTTGGCGGCAATCCTCATACAACGAATGAATACGTGTGACATTTCCTGGTAAGCAGCAAATCTTGATAGGTACACAAAATATCTCTGAGTCAGTGCTGAATGGATTGCTTACTCATTAGAACGAAATTTCGCGTTTGCAACTTCATTATACGAGATTTATGACTTCACTTTATTAGCAATAAGTTATATGTTCGATATCTTACATATCCTAAAAGTTTGTTACACTTATTCTCAGTCACCTGTGAAGAGGCGATGAGATTCATTTCTCAAATAACATTACAAAATATCTTTATATATTTCTTTTCTCTACATTAACCTACCTTGAACGAAAGTAGTAAGGCGTACTGTTGTTGTGATAATCAACATTCAGAATACTGACGAAGATACAGACTAGATACAAAGAAGTCCGCACTTTCTTGAAATCAGGAAGATGTAACGATGCCGTTCGGTGACTAGATCAACCTAATAAATCTGTTAAGGTATCTATTCTGACGCAAAATGTTTGTGCAAATTACTTGGGCATAATTTATTATATTTTACAAACGCCACATGCAGATTAAATCACGGGATTCCGAGGGATTGGCTGGGGACATGAAGGACGCACGCGAGCGAGTAAATATTGAAGAACGGAGGCGTCCGATGATTCAGCGCTGAAGCCCGCGTGACATGACGGGCGGATGGGGCGGAGTGCCGGCGCTGGCAGGAACACGGCAGCTTCCTGACGCGCAGGAAGCAACGCACCGCCACCGGCGGGGCAGCGGGGCTGGGAGCAGAACAGGGTGCGGCGGGGAAGAGGGCAGCGGAAGTTCAATGCGATGTCACCTGAATTAGGCATCCGTGGGCGAAGTGACGCCTTGACAGGCACAGCAACGGAACCGTTTTAGCGGCGGAGCGGAGCGGGACGCGGGGCGGTGCGGGGCGTGCTGGAGCGGGGCGGGGCGGGGCGAGCTGGAGCGGGGTGAGGCGGGGCGGGGTACTGTGGAAGTTGAGCGCGGGTCGAGGGGGGCGTGGCGGGGCTGCGAACGCGTGACAAGCGACGCTGCGTTGCCCAGCGCCAGCAGCGCGCTCCGCGGCCGCCGCAAAAAGCTCGCGACTGCGACGCCACGCCCACCCGCGCTGCCACTCAGCGCCTCAATTAAAGATGCGTGCGACACCACCGCCCCGCGCCCCGCGCCGGTCCACGCGCTCCCCCTGGGCGCCGTCACTCACGGGCTAAGCAACTTTGACAGTCAGAAATGATACCTCCGCGCGGGATGCGATATTCGATATTCTCTTCGTGCATAAATAACACTGAAAGAGTTTGGACACTTTTTTTTGAGAAATATTGTCTCTCGGAGGAGAGGAGAGGACAATGGAGGAGAGGAAAAGTGAAACGAAGGGAGCTTGCAGAGGAAACTTCTGTTAATTTTACGCCGCATTCACAATTCACAAGATAATGTGGATTCTCGTTTATATTTTTAATTGGAGACAACAAAGTTTCTGTAGAGGGATAATATATTAACAGCAAACGAGCATTAAAAAACAATTAAAGGCGATGTACATGAATGTAGAATTTGTTGAAAATTATTTGACTGAATATAAATGACTGTGATCGATGAGTTTTAGCAGAGTTAAGAAAGTGCTGTCACATTATCATGAAGGTTCGAAGCGGATTATGGGCAGATGAGTGAGATCGTTGAAATTTTATTCGTAAACGTTTTTTGAAGTGAGAAATGGAAAGAATTCACTCAGTAAAACCCACTGACTTACGAACACATCATTTTATATGAGGTTACGTTCGTCCCAACTAATGGTTTGGTTTGTCATAATTAGGGTGACCGTTTTCCCACAATTATTATGGTTGCTGATCTTTATAAATTGTAATCAATCTACTTATATTTTTTATGCAGATTATCACTTACGAGTAAGTTATAGTAACATTTTCTTCAATAATATAATTATGTTCCACTCTTGAACTGGATCTACTGCGCACATGACTCATTTATTTGTTTTGTCATTCAAATATCACCGGAATTCCAAAAATGAAAACATCGTAATAAATATTTGTGGATCTATTTAATTACATACCCAAACGACTTTGACGCCAATTAATAAATAAAAATTAAATCAAGTAATTTGTGAAATTACATTATATGTATAATATAAATGTGCTGACGTACGTCAGATGTTTATTTAATGGCCGATAAGTAATTAGTATAGAGAAACGACAATGCTCCTTTAGAGAGTTCAAAATCAACTGAAATCGCGGCGGTCTTTGCTAGCTTTGTCTTGGAGTGTGCCCTGCTCCGCACATTTTATTGCTTCCTGGAATGAACTCTAATTACTTTGTTTCTTACCAAAACGAGCGAAAAAAGAGAGCCCCGCATTCCAAGAAAGCGCGTTCAATTTGCCTCACTTTTTTTATTTGCCATTTCTCAGCAGGGAAGAACCTGCAAGTAATAGCATTTTAGAATAATTGTCTCGTGATTTTCCCTCAAGGGAATAAAAAATAGCTAGCAAAGTAGAGATTTGAAAGTGTTGAATAGGGAACGTCGCCTCTTTTGAATGTGACTGCAAATTTCTTTAGGAACACTTTTCATTCAAAGGCTGAAGACGAAGAGGACAATGGTAGAAGTCACTTGTTTAAGCGCCCAATGCCGAAATGTCAGGCGAAACAAATAACGGTGATTTTAAGTTCGCTGGTGTGGAAAGGAGTTGGGATGACGCGAAGGGAACTTGCGAGAGGAAAAAAGGGACGTCGGGTGATATACTAGTTTGAGAAAGAAAAAGGAGATGAGACAGTTGGAAGAAAAAAAAATTGGCCTACTTGATGGTCATAAAATGCTATAAGAAATTGAACATCAATTTCTCAACAGATTGAGAAAACAGGATGACTTTTTGTAAGTTTAAGAAACTGAAATATGCTTTTGAATACGTCCGTTAGTATTCACTTTTGTAATTCATATTAATTGGACAAATTATAAATGGAAAATATTGAAAATGATGTGAACCAAAAATCGTTATTAAATTTATTTTGAAATTAATAATTAAATTTGTCAGTTAACTTCTTAAATTTAGTTTTGTAAATTCAAAGGATAAAACAAAAATATATTGGGAAATATTTTGTACTTACGAAGGTAACTGCTACGTCAGTTCATGTTTCTCAGTTTACTCACCTGAAAAATAAAATGTTCGGTATATAATGATTTAATTCATCAATATTGTATCTAATAGTACGTGTAAAAATTTGATGTTTATTTTAAATATTTTATGAAATATTTCTATAAGGTTTAAAATATTAGGAGACAACATTAATTTGAATTTGTAAGAACATCTTTAGAGGGATATTTTTGAGGATATTGACGTATTTGAATTACTATATAAAATGCTAAATCACTTTTCTAAAAATGTTTCAAATTATTGTTTAAACTCTACCACATATCTAAGAACGTATTTACTTTTTCAATGTTAGATATGGTTGTTTCTATATGTATCCTTCCATTTCTATCAACATAATGGAAATAGTAAGTATTTTGGCGCTCTATATAGTATAGTAAGTCTTCTGGTGAGTCCTGGCGCTACAGATCCAAGGTTCAAGAAGAAAATTATTCCAATACACCGTTGGGAAATTCCGTTGGGAAATTCGCCACAGATAACCACCTTTTTGAGATTCGGGTCTGCTAGAAAAACCGGGCGCAGAACACAGGGATCCAGCGTGGAAGCATGTCCGCGTGTGAGGACATAACGCGGTAAGCCCGCGCTGTCACGGCCCCCTGGCCTGAGATGACAGTCGCCGCCACCGCCACCGTCGCTGTCAGCCGCTGGCGCTGCTCGTGAGCGAAGGAGGAACTTCTGGATTCTTTCGATCTCCATTGACATCGAGAGGCTGCGGCTTCTTCGTACATGAGAATCGCAGTGCTCTCTTGGATGTTGGGTGAAATATTTGGGTAAAATAATTTCGTTATTTTGAGTAACATTCATGAACATGGAGTAAATACACAGAGATGAAGAATTAACCATTTTTCTTCATCCTATTTTTTTTCCTTTTCTTCTTCTTCTTCTTCTTCTTCTTCTTCTTCTCAATAAATATGTTCCAGAACATAGCCAGCTGGATCTGCATGAACTTTTTGTTTTGTAAATCCTTTACTCTTTGTAATGTCTCATATTCATTAAGGGTGTCAATATTTCATTTCTCTTTCTCCCAATGTATTATTTTGCTTCTATTCTATCTCATGAATTATTCGAGACAATTTCTTCTTGACATATATATGCTCAAACCGGGATGATTATCTTTGGTTTTGCATTAATAAAATACTACTCTAAAACTTATATTCAGAACCTTATAATTCGTTTTTGTCCATCATTTGTATTATTTAAAATTTTTCTTCACAACCACATGTCTAAACTCTCTAGGTTTTTAGTTTCCTTCTTTGTAGTGATCTATGTCGGCCTCATACCACGTTGCACGTCATAAACTATTTGGCATCTCCTCACTTGGCCGTTAGAATCATTAACTTTTCAAATTCCATATTTTCTATGTATATTCTACTCTGCATCACCTCTTTAAAGCTTTCATACTAATTATTAATAATCTTCATATTATTGATTAAATTCCATTTGCATGCATTTATGTAATTGCAGCTATTTATTGAAATTTAACTCGAATGAAATGAAGGTCGTGATCAAAATACTAATATAAAGTTCGACATTTAATACAGCAAATTGTTTATGAATATTGTGACCTAGAAATAGAAGTATGGTGTACCTCGTTTCACACATCAAAACTATTGTTTCATGGAATAAAATGAGTACTTTTGTTCGTCTGAAAAATACATATTTTTCAGATTCAAAGTTATGACATAATTTACGTTGACATATCAAATTAGTACATTTATACTCCCCAAATTTGTCTAACATGCGGTTGTTAAGCCAATGAAGGCAAGCCTTTTAAATCAAAGCTCTTTGCATGCTATAAGATCAAGCAATGTTTTGCCCCTAAATATGGGGCATGACAGTCTCGTACAATGTACACAGATTTCAGAAAAATCATAGATCATCTCTCTTTGCTGCAATCCGTTAACTTTGCATTGATAAGTAACGTATACAGATGTTCTCGCACTAGTCCGGAGGAAACCTTGATCACAGGTGAACATGGCAGAATTTTCGGAATTGTGTACGTTAAGACAGTGGGTTAAGAAGATGTTCTTGATGATTTCATGTTTTATTTAGACAAACTTTTAAGCTGTTGTTTTCAACGTTTGCACTGCTCTAAATATTATGCACATTTGACTTGAAAACAGATCGAAGTGGATAAATTATATTCAATCAATGTTATTCTAAACAGAGCACGGGAACGTAGAAATAAATTTTCATTCTAGGGAAGAAAACAGGAAAGGATGGAGACGAGCTATGACTTTTTGAGGAGGTAGGTAAACTGCTTAGAAAGAGTTAAGAGCTTATGGCTTACTTTAAGTGGTGAGACTCGGGTCATCTGGCCCGTTCTTGCGTCTGACCACGCAAATTTCTCCACGCACATTTCACTATCTAGCGGGGAAAGAAGGTATCGCTTGGGTGGTGAAACAGACTATTTGAATTTACTTCAGGCTTGATGATCTTTTCTAAGCAGTAAATCTACAGTATAGAGCAGACGGCTTTATTTATCTACGAATAGAGGCATTTAAGATTTTTCGCCACTCCACGGCTTCTATCGACCTTGAACTGGCAAAGTTGGGCACAAAAGAGCGATACGCTAAACATTATAGCAACGAAGCTGCAAAAAAAGATTGACTGCGGGGTCGGGATGAAAATTCGAGCGGTCGGATGCTCTAATCGGTAGCTTTCCGTGGTTTCTCCGATCAACACCAGGCGAATGCCGGAGCAGTACGCTAAGGGACCACGAATCGCGTGAGAATCTTCCTTACCCTTCCTTGTCCTATCCTCACTCTTTACTTACATTTACATGCACTACATCATCACATATGCCGGGAGACTGGTCGGGAATTTAGAGCTTGTCCCGGCAGGAACGGTTCCTCGCTGGTAGGAGATACCTGGTTGCGGAAAATCCCGCCAACCGACGGATATGTCAGCGCCGGATTTCGCCTTCTAAAGGGGGAAGATCACCGACATATTCCGAGCTATAAACATGTAATACACTTACGGGAAAGTGTCCATAGCACTTGACGCACCCGAAACCACTAATAATCAATCATTCAATATTGACCGCAGAATGCAATCGGCATCTACCTCTCCTAAATACCCAGCCAAGTACACCACTGACACAAGGCTCCGTGGCATCGCGTGCAAATCGCCCGTGAAGTGCGGCTCTGCGTCTGACAATGAGAACGCGAGGCTCGCGCTGAACCCTCCGTGCGTGCGCAAAACCGGCGCACACCAAAAACAGACGATTTGAATTTAGCTCAGAGGTTTCTTTTAGGCTTGATGATATTTTATATGCAGTAAATCTACAACATGGGACAGTCGACTTTACTTCCTTTCCTAAGGAAGGCGTAATATTTTTTTGTACCAGACATCGATCATCGTTTTTTTGAAAAATCCAGAGACATCGATCGAGCTTGAACTCGCAAATTTTGATACAATAGACCTCTACGCTAACCGTTATATAACAGAAGCCGCAAAAATGGTGACCACGGGATGCAGTCGGTATAAGCCTCCGCTAGATCCCTTGCCAAATACATCACTAGTTTATGTTTCCGTCGCATCAATCGGGTTTGAATCCGCAGACTTGAGTACAACAGTCCGATACGCAATCCGTTATACCACCGAAGCTGTAGAAAAGTTGATCGCGGAATGCTACTAGTTTACTCTGCTGCAAGATCCCCAGCCAAGTGCATCACTGGCACAATGATCCCTGGCATCGCGTGCAAATCGCCCGCGCGGCGCAGCGCTGCGTCTGACAATGAGAACGCGAGTCTCGCGCTCAGCCGTCCGTGCGCGCGCAAAAACGGCGTGGATTCCACCGCTGAGCGATCGCCTGACGCGAGAGAAGATTCGAGGCTGGATTGGAAGCGCGCGCGTATCGCCGCCTGTCACGGATTAATATTTCTTTGCGAGGCGCGCTATCGCAACCGATTGCGTTCTGACGGTCGTTTGAAAGCTGTCGTGCACAAGAAACATTCCCTTGCTTTGCTTAACGATGGAAAAATCACATTCATAGGTAAACTGGTGTTATCTACACTGTCAGAAATTCGCGCATTATTTTAAAGAAAATGTACGTTAAAGCAATTATCATGAAGGCACATTAAATTTAAAGTACACATGTACATTAGGACGCAAGAGTCAAAGCTTTTTGGGCATATCTAGAAGGAATGAATAAATTATCTTCATGGACTGGTGAATGTGAATACATGAGATGAATGATGAGAGGCAGGGGAAACGAGAGAACCCCTTCATTAAATCTACATTGATTTTCACTTGTACATTAAATTTAATGTACAAATTCATTAAGATTTTCAATGTACAAGATTATATTAATTTTCATGTGCAATACATTAATATACATCAAATTTAATGACATTTATGACCGTGTAGTTAATTCTTGATTGTTAGGGTTTAAATTACGGTATATGTTTTTATTCGCAAACACACAGAGATTTGAATATGTATAATTGGAACAGAAGAACGTATGGTGCTAGAAAGCGAAGGAACAGTACAGAGCGTGGTCGACAGAGCCAGTTAGACAAGCACACATAAATGCAGAAATATTCTTAGTATGATTATCAACACGGAAATCATACAACTGTTTCTAACAATCAGTCACAGCTAGAGAATAAATAACTCAAAAATACCGGACATTTTTCTCCGAAGCAACTGCAACGTCATCTAACGAAAGTTACGAACTTAGTTTTGCATTAAAATGCTCACACTCCGTTCCTAAAACAGACTTATCTGCGAGTGCATTTCATAATTACACACTTTTGATCATTGTTTGCATGAAGACCCTAAACATTTTTACATTAGTCCACAATGTATGAATAAATGAATAGCTTTTCACATAAAAGCAAAATAAATGTTTTACGATAATACGAGTGTTATGTAAAAATTGTGTTAAAATTTTCCCCTCCACTTGAAGACGCGAACGTTACTTGGTAATACAGTCGCGCTCCACTCATCATCTCATGTCTTCGCAGGTGATGCAAGGCTCCTCATTATTAACAAGCGACTCTTAAGAGAAGTGCGAGGCAACAGGCAACGACGCAGGAAGACACCGTTCCTCTCCCGAACTTCTCCCGAGCAAGAGGCCAACTTTCCCCCAGGCGCCGCTATTATTTACATTTTCCCCGCAGGTCCTTTCGCGTCGGAAGGCGCGGCGCGGCACCGCGAAGAGAGTCGCCCGTTGGGGGGGGGGGGGGGGCGGCCTTCCAACTTGGAGCCGACGTGGGGACACGCGTCCGACAAGGCCCTTAAAAGTTGCAGAGCGGCGTGGGAGAGGGGCAGTGCACGGAGGCTCAAGACGAGGAGGGGAAGCGGAAGCGGGGGGGGGGAACGCGAGGTGGGGTAGGGGAGGCAGGACGGCGCGATACCTGGAAGGGCTGAGTGACCAGGGAAAGTCGTCGAGTGTTACGAGGCGGCGCGGGGAGGTGCGGTAGTGGTGCGCGGGTAAGTGGGGAGGGGAGGTGACATGTGGGAAGGCTGAGATGAGGTGGACTGAAATATAGGGAGACATGGAAATACGCGACGAGGTGTGGGAAAAGTGTAAAAACGTGGGTAGACAATGGTTCAAGCGGGAAGACGACCAGAGAGAGACGGGGAAATATAAAAGGACGTGAAAGATACAAGAGGGCATGGAGAGACTAGGAGAGAGAAGACATATACGAAGAGGAGGAATAATGAGAAGAGGAGGAATAATGAGAAGAAGAGGAAGAATGAGGAGACGTAGGGAGATGCGAAGAGACGTGAGAAGGCTTGGAAAGTTAAGAAGAGACATGGGGAGACAAAAGGTAAGATAGGAAAAATACGGGGTAGATAGGTGTGAGATGTAGGGTGAAATACGGGCAGGCGTGGGTTGACGCGGATTGATTGAATGATTGATTGTTAGTGATTCCGGGTGCGTCAACTACTTAGGTCTTTAGTCCCGTAAGTGTAGTACATGTTTTATCGAGAGGTGGCGGTTGTCTTCCCCCACGTGATGGTGAGACCCGGCGGCGACCTACCGTCAACTAGCGGGGATTTCCCTAACCAGATATCTCCCACCAGCGGGACACCGTCCCAGCCGGGAGAAGTTCTAAGTCCCCGACTGGCCTTCCGGCATGTTCGGTAATGTTGAGCATGTTAGTGTAAGTATGTGTGTGTAAGGGGGTGAGGTTAGGACAAGGAAGATTGATTGATTGATTGATTTTTTCGTGTTTCCGGGCGCGTCAACTGCTCTGGTCATTAGTCCCGTTAGTGTAGTGCATGCTTTCTTTTCCTCGGGAGATGGCGGTGATCTTCCCCCGCCGGATGGTGAGATCCGGCGCCGACCTATCGTCGGCTAGTGGGGTTTCCCCCTAACCAAGACTCTCCCACCAGTGGGGCTCCGCCCCAGCCAGGACAAGCTCTAAGCTCCCGACCGGTCTCCCGGGATATGTGGTAGTGTAGTGCATGTTAGTGTAAGTGTGTGTGTAAGGGGAGAGGATAGGACAAGGAATGGGAAGGACAGATCGCGCGCGGTCCGTGGCCCGTTTGGTAGGGTACTGCTCCAGCATTCACCTGGTCTTGATCGGAGAAACCACGAAAAACTACCGATCAGAGCAGCCGGCCGCTAGAGTTTTCCAGACAACGACTGAATTCGACCTAGCTGGAAAGCTACGTCGAGACTCGAACCTAGAACCTTCCGGTCTGAGGCACTGCAGCGACATCAGTTGATGCACTGAGCCACCGCTCCCGGTGGTAGACGTGGAGAAAGTTCACTGGTGGCGCGGACCGGCGTGGAGAGACGCATGCTCGCGGGTCGGCCTCCTGACTCGAGCGGCGCGGCGCGGCGCGGCGGTTAGCGCGGGGTGTGGTGCGCCTGCCGGCGGGGGGGTTGCGCGGGGAGCGGCGGGCGCGCGAGGCCGGTGGTTGGCGGGTGGCGCGCGGGGGTGGGGCAGGGGCCGCCGTAATTGGCGGGCGGGCGCGGCGGCGCAGCGACACGAGAAGCCTCTCTCGAAGGGCAGAAGACGCCCCCCCCCCCGCCGCATCAGAAGGAAGCAAGACTGCGCGCCCTCGGGGCTCAGGTGTTTTATAGCCGCGCGTGAGTAAACTGAAGAATGGATTGACAAACAAGGGAAGCCCAGCGATTTCAATCAGCGCCGTGCACAGCGTCTCCGGTCGAGAATGTCTTCGCGTGGAAAATCAACTGGATTTGAAGAATATAATCTACTCTAGTGTTTTAGAAATATTTGCATTCCACACGGCAACAATTTAGAAGTAATTTCTCATTAATGCGAAGAGTAGATGTCGTTTAAAGTTTTGAAACTTGGTAACTACCGAAAGTGGTACCGATGTTTCGCCATCAAGAAAAAAATTATCTACTCAGATTAACATTCGGACGAGAATGTCTTCGGGTGGCAAATCATTAGCGTTCGAAGAATATAATATACTATAGCATTTTAGAAATATTTGCGTTCCACACGGCATACAATTTGGAAGTAATATCTCTTTAATACTAACAGAAACATTCGTGTTAAGTTATGAAACTTGGTAAACATCGAAAGTCGTAACGATGTTTCACCATCATGAAAAAAATTATCTACTCAGCTTCACATTCTGCACATTTTCTCTCATAAACATGAACACGTACTGATAATTTTGTATAACAATATTTGTTTAAGTAGAATTCACGTCCCAATAAATAGTCACTTTGATATTTCCTTTGTAATTAAAAGAACATTGAGAATGTACGTTTCAAAAGAGTAATCTTATGTGCGCGTAAACGCTAAATGTAGTACACACGTAATTACAATTAGAAGAATGACTAATTATAATTTAAAAATACAAATACGAACAAAGCACTAAGAATATCATTACTATTTTGAGGGATGACGTGAAAAAACTAGAAGAAGGAAAAGTTTTAATAAATATGATGTGTACATTTAGAACATTTAAATTTCAAAGAAATATGATTTTCTAAAATTTAGTATCTTAAAGTAATTATCAAATCGAAATAAATGAACAATATTATTCTTATTTCAACTGAAAAGTACTCCAGTTAAAAATACACATTCACTGAATAAAATTTCCTTATTATTTAAAATATTTCTCCGGTTAATCATGATATTGTTGTTCAAAAATTTGTATGTTTAGCTTATTTAATAGTGAGTCAATCTGTAGCAATGACTGACAACATTTTTTAAAATTCAGTCTTCTTAAAAACTGCTTATCACAACCAAAATTAGAACTACAACACTATATTTTTAGTTTCATGGGCTTCTTTCCTTTTCTTAATTTTCCCCACGAAGAGGTCCACCTGCTTTTGCGATCGATGCTTTGCCTTTTCCACGTCCTGCCACTCGCTGCTTCGCATTTCCTTATTCTCCCACCGTAAACTTTTGCGCCAGTGACGCGGCGCGCCGCCGAGGCGCCTGTCAATGCACGCCGAACGGAGGCACCGGCATGAGCGGAGGGAGTTGGGGTTGGAAAGAGGCTGGCAGCGGCCGTCTGGGAAGTTACAGCTGTCGTGTGCGCGAGAGCTTCCCGTCACGATAGCCACTGCGAAAACACGCCCCACCCCCTTCCGACCCGACTCGCCACGCTCCGGCCCGCTCTGTCTGCCTACTCGCTGCCCCATCCCCTGCTTTGCTCCGCCCCGCCCACTTTAGGCCCTCGTTGCCTCACCTTTCCTCGTTTCGCCTCACCCCCCTTCGCCTTATTCAACCCACTCCGCTTGAATCCGTTCCACCTCATCCCGCCCGTTCTACCCCGTTCCTCCCCATTCCGCCCCATCCTACCCCATTCCTCCTCATCCCGCCCCGTTCTACTCCATTCCGCCTCATTCCGCCCCATCCTACCCCATTCCATCTCATCCCGCCCCATCCTACCCCATTCCTTCTAAACCTTTCCTATCCTACTCCGTTCCAATTCACCCCGTCCCATCCTACCCGTTCCACTTTATCCAGTCCCATCCTTTCTCGTCCCACCTCATCCCCCATCTTACCCGTTCCACCTCATTCCGCCCCATCCTACCTCGTTACGCCTCATCCTACTCCGTTCCAACTTATACCACCCCATTTTTAGCCCGTTTCATCTACCTCATCACGCCCACTCCTCTGCCGGGTCCTCTTTGCTCAGCTTCACCTCACCTTCACCCACCCGCCACTACCCGCCGCACCCCGCCATACCTCGTCCCATCCTACCCCGTTTGCGTCCTTTTACCTCCCCTCCCCAGCTCGCTACACCTCCTTTGGCCTCCGCCGCCTCGCGCCGTCACCCCACCCCCGCCCGCGCTTTGCCAACGGTTCTGACAAGAGTTGGCTCTTATCAGGAGATTACGCCGCCTCTCCGCTACCTCTTCGGGCGGGGGCGGGGCGGAGTGGCGCGCGGGAAGAGTGCGGGAGGAGATGCGCGCTCGTGCTACCGGGTGGTTGCCGCGCGGCGCGGGACGGGACGGGATGGGACGGAAATGTCCTCGCGCGGGCGGGGGAACCCCAGATGGAGAGATGCGGGCGGAGCGGCAAGTGATTTGATGGCGGAGAGCTGCGAAATCGGCGGTGGCGGTGGCGGTGGCGGTGGCGGTGGCGGTGGCGGTGGCGGTGGCGGTGGCGGTGGCGGTGGCGGTGGCGGTGGCGGTGGCGGTGGCGGTGGCGGTAGCGGTGGCGGTGGCGGTCGCGGTCGCGGTAGCGGTAGCGGTAGCGGTAGCGGTAGCGGTAGCGGTAGCGGTAGCGGTAGCGGTAGCGGTAGCGGTGGCGGTGGCGGTGGCGGTGGCGGTGGCGGTGGCAGTGGCGGTGGCGGTGGCAGTGGCGGTGGCGGTGGCGGTAGCGGTGGCGGTGGCGGTGGCGGTGGCGTGGCGGTGGCGGTGGCGGTGGCGGTGGCGGTGGCGGTGGCGGTGGTGGCGAGTGGCGGTGGTGGCGGTGGCGGTGGCGGTGGCGGTGGCGGTGGCGGTGGCGGTGGCGGTGGCGGTGGCGGTGGCGGTGGCGGTGGCGGTGGCGGTGGCGGCGGCGGTGGCGGCGGCGGTGGCGGTGGCGGTGGCGGTGGCGAATGACCCCCCGGAGGAGAGAGTGGAGGACGCGAAAGCGCTGATGGGCGGTAGCGGAAGCAGGAGACATAACGCAACGAAGACGTCGAGTGCGTTCGAAGTTCTGTGGCGAGAAATGAAGTGGAAGTGAAGAACACTTAGAGAGTTGCAGTCTTGAAATTAGATGTTAGCGGTTACGTAGATGCGGTGCCAAAAATGTAGTAAAGTGAAATTTAAATAAATTTAAAAAGATGTTAGATCAATAGGTAAAAATAAACGTTCCTTATTCAATATGATAATACAAATGGTTCTAATGCGCGCATTTACGATCAAATAATCGAATAATCTACCAGAAAGCAAGGACATGTCGTTTTTAACACTTATTTCATTAAAATGTAAATGTGCGTCTCTATACAATTTCACAACTGACCATTCACACGTTGTCATATTAACTCAGAACGAAAAATAAATGCATTCATTATGCAAAAGTACATTTTGTCAATAGTCATCTAAAACGTTTGATTGTGAACAGTGTGCATATGTATAGACCCACGCATGCTTTTTTTGACAGCAGGCCATCCGAATTCTGCAAAATCCCTGTTGATGGACGGGGTGGAGTATAGGATTTGGCATTTGACGGGTCTCCCCCCTACCAACAAGCCGTAATTCACTGGCAGAGAAAATTCGTGAATTAATGACGTCCACACTAATAGTGTAATACAAGTTCCGTTGGACATAAAAATTGATGATGATAATGATAATAATAATATTAATAATAATAATAAATGAAAAAATGCATATATCTTTGCAACAAGAAATTTACCACAACCTGGGTTCCAGAACTTACGAAAGGTATGGATAGGAACAATAAAAGAGAAGATAAAACAATGGAGAGAGATTTTTTTTAAAAAGTTGAAAAAATGGTAGGTACCAAGGAAGGAAGGAGAGAAAAACTAGTGCAAAATGGTCAGAAAGGAAAATTAAACAGGGAGAAGGTGAAGGAGTTCTGGAGAAAGAAGAAAGAGAAACTTAAAAGGAAATATTGAAATTATCTCCTGGTTTCTATATAACCCTAACGACGAACGAAAGAAAGAAGAATAAATAATAATTATAACAGCAGTAGAATTAAACGTATGTTGATACGGTTCAAAAATTTAAAATTGCTCAGATAAATGAAATAATGGTTTGAATTTAGAAAATGCCTCAAAAATAAGTTTAATGTTTCTAATAGTCATTATAAGAGATCTTTAGTGTTATTAAATGTCTGTGATTGATGTCAAATTAAAAGTTCTAAATATAAAAAAATCACCGTTAATTTAAGATGATAAAATTTACGCTGATAAAATCCACACACTAATGATGTAGAGTATACCTCTAAATTAATGTATAAAATATTTATGAACCAGAGGGTTCTACATAACCATAAGGTACTGTTAAACCAATTTAATTGGCTTCCAAATGTCATTTTCAGTATTCTGAAAAGAAAATCTCCTTGCATACCGTCACTGAACCATCTCTCGACAAATTTCCGCTCATTGAACCCTAAAATAATATGGCAAAAACGGAAATTATCGGCTTGAATTTTGTAGTCGTCTTCTACAATTCAAAAACGTAGAATTTAGGAATGTAATAACACAAATTGCTATCACTCTTTCAAGTACATTTCAAAAGACGTTGGTAGGCGTTAAATCCACACTAATAATTCGCAAATTATTTTTAAACGATATTAAGACAATACAATTTTCAAATTAATTATTCACGTAAAGTAGAGGAATCAACATAACACATAACGACACGAAAATGCTTTCCAAATCTTATGGCATTACGCAGGGGTAGATCAGCTGCGGTCCGCGTTAAGCCCGACGGAGAAACGTAATCTGCGTCCGCAACGCCCGGAGTAGGCGGAGGAGCCCGTGTCCACAGACCGACCCTCCTGCGCGAAAATTGCCGGAGGGCACTGAAATGACGATCGCAGGAGCGACTCATCACGCGAGCAAACATCCGCGCCTCACTCTGCCACCCGCACGCCTCTCTCTGCCCCGCCCACTTTCCTCTCCCTCTCCAGAGTACGCTCTCCGCCTCGCCTTCGGCCACGCTCGGAACCCCCTCGTGGTATTTCAGCACATTTGCTGCTCCTACGCAAATATTTTCTGTTTTCTTTTCTTTACGATCCTTCATCAACACACCCCCATTGTCACGTATTTCTTCGTTATGCTTACTATAATTTCTGGTACATTTCGGGTTGACCAGTGGACACCCTTCCCCTTTGACATCCAAACGATTATATTTTTCCGTTTTGTTCAATCACTGTCTCTTTCATAAAATTTTATTTCAGCTTCTGATTTGCTCTAATATTCTTTTCACATTTTATATTCTGACTTTGTTACGTTTATTCTTTTTGAATCTTTTACTTTCTGTTTCTAAACAGAGAATAGGACTCCATGTCCAGTGTACGCTCCCAGCCTTGCCTTCAGCCACGCTCGGAACCCTCTCCTGGTATTTTAGGACATTTGCTGCTCCTACGCAATTATTTTTGTATTTTTTCTTTACGATCCTTCACTAGCACACCCCATTGTCACGTATATCTT
The DNA here is from genome assembly GCA_011170035.1 of Teleogryllus occipitalis. Lineage (NCBI taxonomy): Eukaryota > Metazoa > Arthropoda > Insecta > Orthoptera > Gryllidae > Teleogryllus > Teleogryllus occipitalis. The sequence goes on from BLKR01001269.1 coordinate 173,822, forward strand.
TGTTCTTCTTACTGTAATTTCTGGTACAGTAGTGATGTTAATCAGTTGACGCACTTCCCCTACACCATCTTAACATTCGGTGATATTTTTCCACTTTTTCCAACCATTGTCTCTTTCATAACATTTTATTTCGGCATCAGATTTTATCTAATATTCATTTGACGTTTTATATTCTGCCTTCGTTACCTATATTCTTTTTGAAGTTTTTACTTTTTGTTTATAAATATATTTTACTGGAAATAGTTTTTTTCTAATTTCTTGGATATTCCATTTCATCAATCATGTTCTCTTTTGCTAAGTCATTCCTCTTTTACTACAATTTTTCTACGTGGTCAGTTGTCTTCTCCTGCTGCCATCGTTTCCGTCTTCGTCCACGTCTGCCCCTGGCCATTGCAGTGGCATCGCCGGCGTGAGGAGAGTCGGGAGTGAGGCGCGAGATTAAGATGCAGGGAACCCAATTACGAGGGCTGCGGGTGGCCGTCAAGGGCAAACACCGCTCCGTGCCCAAGGCGCCCAAGGCGGCGGAGGGAAAACAGGATGAGATGGAGCAGAAAGAGGAGGAACAGGAGAAAGAGAATGAGAAGGCAACGGAGGTGGTTGAGGGAAAGCGCGAAAAGATGGGAAGAAAGAGGAGCAGTTGGAGGGGAAGGCAATGGAAGCGGCAGAGACGAAAGTAGAATCAGACCCTCAGGAAAAGGACTTGGAGAAGTCTGAGGAGCAGGATGAATTGGATGGGTAGAACACGGCAGAAGGAGTGGAAGTGAGGAAGGAGGTGATAGCGGCGGAGGCAGCGAAAGTGGCGGACACGTCAGATGAAGTGAATGTGTGTGAAGGCAGAGGTGGCAGAGGCGGAAACGTAAGCGGAGGGAGAGAAAAAATGTAAAGAAAAACGGAACGCGAAGGAGACAGAAGAGATGGAAGCAGGAACGAAGCAGCAGGGAAATGTTTAGAAGTAGTCAGAATCGTAAGGAAAGAGGACAGAGAGTTGAAGGTGGAAATGGTGGTGAAGGGGGAAGAGGAGATGGAAACAGAGACGTAGCAGGAGGAGGAACAAGAGGAAGAGGAGGTGGAAGAGGAGGCGGAAGAGGAAGACGAGAAGAAAGAGGAAAGGAGGAGGAAGAGGAACAGGAGGAGAAGGAAGAGGAAGAGGAGAAGTAGGAAGAGGAGAAGGAAGAGAAGAAGAAGGAAGAGGAAGAAAAGGAGGAGAAGGAATGAGAAGAGGAGATGGAAGAAAGTATAGAAATGAAAGAAAATATAGAAATGAAGGGAAAATGGATGTGGTGTACAAGATAGATACGGAGGAAAAGATAGATATGGAGGAAAATATAGATATGGAAGAAAATATAGATATGGAGGAAAATATAGATATGAAGGAAATATAGATAAGGAGGAAATGATAGATATGTAGGAAAAGAGAGATATGGAGGAAAAGACAGATGTGGAGGAGATGGTGTTAGGGGGTAGAGCTGGAGGAAGAGGAATTGAAGGAGGATGAGCGGGTACCGGCGGAGGAGGCTGTAGGTGGCCCGAGCGGCGAGGCTCACTGGCGAGGCGCGCGCCCCGGGGCCAGGCAAAATATTGACAAACGGCGGGCGCAGCGCGCGCCCCACCCCCTCGGCCCGGCTCCCGCCCTCGAGCCCCACCGCGAAAAGATCTCCCGGCAGACGACGCGTCGCGCCGCCGCGCCCGGCGCCCTGCCCGCCCTCCGCGGGCGCGAACGCCCCGTGACAAATCGCATTAGCCCTTCGAGGGGGCGGGACCGGGGGCGGGGCCGGGGGCGGGGCCGGGCGCGGGCGGAGTGGCGCGCGTGCCGGCAGCACGTGGAGGCCGAGGCTTTTCCCTACCTTCCCCGTTGTGGCGCATTTAACGGCGGCACGCAGCTTGCATTTTCGCTAATTTGAGAAATGAGGTTACGCGCTCCGGTTAAAAAATATGAATACTTCATCTTCACTTCATACACCAAGGAGTTTTTTTTTTTTCACAACGCTTAACTCTGCTTTTTAGCGTAAGATTGAAGTCAGAACTTATATCCTCTTAAATAATTACCCTTGAGTATTTAACAACTAGTTATTGTTTAGCCTCTGGGGTGGCTCATGAGCAGCGTAATAGCTTCCCGTGCTGTGGTCCGGGTTTGATTCCCGGTCGAGGCTAAAATAGATTTGTAAGTCGTTCCGGTTTCTGTAGCTGTGTGACGAAGTAAATCTCAAGCAGGCGAATCTTGCTAGTTACGGTGAAGAGAATACGTCATATTCATCTCATGTCACTCTTACCCCCAAGTATGGGAATTTAACTGGATCCAGGCATGGGTGACACCGGTTGCTCACCGGCCCAATAACGCCAAATACGTACATACAGTTATTGTTCAATAACTGGTAAAAATATTGGTGGCCGGTAAAAAGTTATAACATTAACCCAGTTTTGATATTTATAATTTTAAGTTATATATATTAATAAGATTCTTCCTTCCAATATGCCTAAACAAAGACTTTTCATGATGATGTTCTGGGGACTCGCATCATTATCGAACAGGTACATGAGATCCTAGAATAGAACTTGGTATCAAATGACTTACGAAATAAACAACCTTTCATTAAAATATAGTGTTGTAAAATTCCTTTTTAACAATAAGAATATAATCAATAATTATTTATATTGGAAATCAAAATAATAAATTAACCACACAGTAAAAACCTGTTGTTGATTTTTCATAATGTAAACTAAAAAAGTTGAATAGAATACATTACATTTAATTGTAGTAAAACGATTCAAAAGCCAAATTCGTCATTCATCTTTCTATACATTAATTAAATTTACTCTTTCTAATAGATTAATTAATGCTTATTTATTCTTAAGTATTATAATTAAGCAATATAATAGCTTAATTAGGACTTAATAATAGGCTTAATTGTACGACAGGGAATTCTTTCTACCTCATTTGTAGATCATATATTTTTAAAAATACTACAAATTAAGTACACAGGCAAGAGCGTTGAGCATTTTATTCATATAAACTCGTACAATATTCTTCATGAAATATGTGTACAATAAACTTGGGAAAATTTTAGGTTGAACTCCCTTTAATCTCCTTTCTAATAAAAATGTAGATACATTAACTTACAAAATGGGACAGTATTTATAAAAGATATCTGTAAATATTACATGCAGTAATTAAAGTAGATTTTATATTTATTTTATGAGATCTACACATAACATAAATAAAGGAAACCTAATGCGATCTCATAAACGTAGTACCTCAAAGCCTTTTAACTCGAGATTAATATAATTTGAACTCCTCCCTTATCGCTATAAAAACGTAATATTTCGTTATCGTAGTGGAAAAGAAGCTCCAGCAATGTGAGAAAATCCCTCTCAACTGCGGTCGCCCGGAGCTAAATCCTTCTTCAACGCACTACTTCCCACTATCACAGCTAGGAAGCGCCCCTCCAGGCCGCAGAGTACTTCTCACCACCCCCTTCCCCTCTCCCACCGCCCACACCTCCTCCGCCGCCGGCGACGCCGCTGCCGTCTCCTTCTCCGCCTCCTCCCCCTCCTGCGGTCGGCATTAAACCCATCCATCATAAAACCTAATACCTCTCTCGGGAGAGTCGAAGAGTAAAGTGGCTTTGATAGCGCGTCTTAAGTCCCACGTAAGCTTCAGAAGCGGCCTTTCCCCGGCCGCGCCGGCTTTTAAAGCTAAACATTCCATACACATCTCAAACGGTCGGGGCCGAGTGCAATTTTATGTATCTGCCGGAAAGGAGAGCGAACCAACCTGCAGAAAGTAAGAAAGAGTGTTATTAACTTTCATCATCCGCGAGCCTGTGTAATGGATTATAAAGGTAATATTTTTATCCTGAAAAAATCTTTCTCGGTTTTCGTTGCGAATTCGCGACACGGAGCCTTTTCAAATATGGATCGCGAGAGAAAAGGTATTTATAAGGATAAAATAGTCTATTCCGGGGCGGACTGCGCCGGTGGTTGGGACGGAATCCGAAATGGGCCAAGAGATGTGAGGCGATGGACGTGGTGTAGGCAAAGACGTGGGTCACAAGAGAGGCTGGCACGAGTGAAGCAGTAGGGAGAAGGGTGAGAAAAGGGACGGTCGAAGACGGACACGTTTCAGTAGGGGAGGTTCTATAGGACTGGGTGCGGGACAGGTTTCACGGAGGGGCAAGAATTGGGGTAGGAACTTAGAGGGGAGCTCAAGGGTTCAATTGGTGTTACTGCAGTGTCTCTGACCGGGAGGTTCTAGGGTTCGAGTCCCGTCTGTGGTAGGATTTTCGACACTAGTTTGAATTCAGCCGTTGACTAGAGAAGAATTATGGCGGCCGGCTGCTCTAATTGATAGTTTTTTGTGACTTCTCCAACCAAAACAAGGGGAATTCCGAAGTAGTACTGTAATAAATGGACCATGGACCTCACGCGAGCTTTCTCTCCCCTCTTTCTTCTTCTGTCCTCAATCCCTACTTTCACACATGTACTACACCACTACACTACCACACATGTCGAGGGACTAGTCGGGAGCTTAGAGCTTTTCCGGGCTGCGACGTTTCCTCCTTGGTGAGAGATACCTGGTTAGGGAAACTCCGCATCTGACGTGTATGCCAGTGACGGATCTCGCCATTCAGCCGGGGAAAATTACCACTTCCTTCAGCTATGAAAACACACTACACTTACGGGACCAATGACCTTAGCAGTTGACACGCCTTGGAAGTAGGTGCCACGCCTGGTGAGTAAGGGCCAAGATCAGAGTTAAAGTGAGAGCGGCGGTGAGAACGGGGATGAAAGGACTGTTGTGGCAGGGGCGGGTGGGAAACGGGACGTGCTGGGGGGGGGGGGCGCTGCGTATATGCAGCCCATGTCGCGAGGCCGTTGGAATCTGATTGAGGGCGTGACCATGCGCAGTGGAGAGGGTCGGACGCTCTTGGGCCCACAACCCGACAGCGCCGCGTCTGAGGTGGCGACGCATGTGAACCAGCGGTGGTGCAGCGTCAAAAAAGCGAGGGATATGTACGAAATAGAGGGGGAGATAGAAGGGAAAGTTTTAGAGAGATCCTCGAGAACGCTGACGAAAGCTTTGCTGATTGAAGGATCAAGATTGTGTTTTCCATCCTGCTCATGCAGCGTTCAAAAATTTTAAGAAGGTACTACACTGTATTGATAGAAATGATAATAAGAAGAATGTGAGAAAAATTAACAATAATTATCACATGTTTTTATCGTTAATTTTGTATTATCTATTACTAAAACTCAGAAGAAGAAGAAGAAGAAGAAGAAGAAGAAAATACAATGCGTTGAGTCAAATAAGAGAAAAAGCATAACCAATAAAGTGTCATATTAAAATAAAACGAATTAAAGAAAACAAAAGTAAATAATAAAACAATAACATAAACTCCGAGAAAATTAAATTGTGCGAGTTAATATAGCGGACGACTAGAAACGTATTAAAACGTTTCTGCGTTGAAGGTAACTTAAAGAGAAGGCGATGCCGGAGAAAATTCCTAGCGAAACGCAAGCAAGAAAACCGGCCACCAAGGAGAGCGGCTGAGCGCAGCGAGGGAGCAGGCTGCGCACGGCAAAGGGCGCCAGGCCGGAGAGTGGCCACCTGAAGAGTTACCGCCCATTCCTCTCATTCCGCAAGTCCTCGTTGGCGTCGAGGTGGACGTCGCGCCCTACCACAGCGCTCGCGTACTTTTTTCTGGTTTATTCCCGCAGCCCGTGAGTTACCGCTGGCGGCCGCTCGTTTAATTTTTTGGGGAGGTCTTTGCACTTAGTACTCGCCCTTTCTCTTGTGCTGTAAAGTTTACCCGCGCTACGAAAATACTTTTTAGCGCGACAGTTTTGCGTTGTGGTCTATCGATATTTTACTTCTACAATGGAAATGAGTTTTTCTAGTCAAGCCAAGAGAAATGTCCAATGATGAATATGACTTGCAAAGCGCCCAACAATCCATAATGTTTATTGTTATATTTTGTACATCAATGAGATTGTAGAAATATGCCAAGGTGCCGAGAGGCGCGAGGAGGTTCAAGGCGCTAGCATTGTGACTTTCGCAGCTGGAAGGATTGCAGGTGCAAATTCTATTTGGGGTTGAATGTTTGATTGGGTATTGAGGCTTGTTGGGATTCTTACTACCACCGTTGATCACCTTACTACACTCTTCCTTCCATTCTCAGAGTACTTACCTTCCCCCACAAGCAGAATACTTATAGGCTAGATGAACCTACAGCGTACTTTGTCATCAACAATACAACAAGGTTAGATAGTCGAGAGCAGGCTGCCTCTGGTAGCCAATGCGAGGGAGAGACTCTTCTTTACAAGACGTAAATTTGTAAAAAGTTGTAAAAAATGATGGTTGAATGGAATTATTTTTCAAAGGTTTTTCGCGAACAAGTTCTTGACTTTCGGGGTGCACAGCCATATTCGCCACAAAATAAATAATTAAATAAATAAGAAAATAAATAAATAATGAATTTAAATGTCTCCTTAAACGATCTTTTAAATCAATTGAAATGTCTCCTTAAACGATCTTTGTTGAATTTTTGTTTTATCAGATATTTTATATATGTTTTCCGATATTCAGAAATCTATTTCCATGAAGCCTTTTCAATATTATTTTATTACATCGTCATTGATAAATAAAATATAGACATATATCACCAATACCTACAGAAACATTTTTTACTACAAATGAAGAATAAAAACTCCGTTAATGAGTACATTCTCTCTTTAATCAAAGAGGCAAATCATCAGGACAATGCAAAACATTTAGTATCTGTTTATTTACAAATAATGACATAAATAGCTCTTTCAAAGATTTAAACGTGTAATCGCTTATATATTCTCAACGTTTCTATTTTTATGATTGCTTTCTTAGTTGACAGAGACGAACAATGGTACAGCGTACCTAGTTAATTTTAGCGGCGGGTACATTCACTAATTTGACAGTGATAATTTTTCGACCCCGTAATGAACCCGCACTTACGCGCCAATGCACTCGTTTGCTTTCTAATGAGCATTTTCATGTCATCGCAGAAATAATTAGATTTTTGTTTACGTTGCAGTTTTCAGCCCGAATCAGTTGATGCTCTAGCAAATTATTGTTTGACAAATCGACTAAATATAAAAGTATTTGCTCTTAATTATATGCCGCGACAATGAAAAACATAAAATTAAATTAAAATGTGATAACACGATACCAAATTAGAGATCATCGGATTTACAAATGAGGGGTTAATTAACAAACATTTAAAATATGTAATTGACAAAAATATCTCAGCGACATGATTAAAAAAGTATAATCACGATTAGCATTATGAATATAAACTGTAAGAACCATTTTTGTTTGAATAATTTTATTTCTGTTAAGGAAAACGCCAATTTTACATACTGCTAAATGGTGAAAATTACAGGTATTAACTGGTAGAAAATGTCTTTGGTCTACCAGATGGGGAGTATAAACGTGAAAATTTCATTTCAGAGTTCTATATAAACTTATGTATGTTAGTAAGGCCATATATTATTTAATTTTTCTAAGAAAATTGCGAGTAAATGTTCATTTTAAATTAATGAAACTACCACGACTTCTTTATCTACATTATTAGAAGCAATATCCTTCTCCTATTGCCGCCACATGATCCCTCCACTATTCATAATTACGAACCAAATAAACATTTAGACGTTTCGCAAGCCATGTACCCAAGGCTTAATGAGTAGCAAGGAGATTTATATGTAAGTTGATGGTTCACATGAGAATACTGGTCGAGTCATACCTATTCATTTAAACGTACAACGTAATAACTGGCCAACCAACTAAACGAAGAATTTAAATAAGTCATGTGCTTGCTACCCAAAACACGCACAAGTATATTTACAGTTAAAACACACGCGTAATTAACATTAGTGGCACGCTCACTTGAAATACAAGGGGCATTATGTCTCGGCGCCTGCGAGAGAATTTGCATGCACACCCGCTGTTCAAACTAGTGCTCCAGGTTGCATCCGCGCCTTGACAAAGTTCCTCGCATGTTTTACGATTACGTAGTAGATGAGAGCGCTAACGTACTCACACCTCGGGATGGTGAGAAGGATTCCTGCGCGTTTCTCATTACTACCATAAACATTTAAAATGGTTGGGTCAGACTCTAACTTATTTAGCGACTATCGTAAATCCCTTCCGTAGATATTCCCTTTTCAAATACAGAAGAGCGCGTGAAACTTAGCAGTTGCATGTACTCAGCATGCCATGCACGTGCTTGCACTGTAAATAGGAAAGACAGTTCCTACAATAAAAGTAATCTAGGAACAGTCGATAATGTTTCTCAAATGAGAATTGTTAAAATCGGTACTGTTGCAGATCCAAATACAAATTAATGTCGTTTTGTTTTGTTCCGTACTTCGTACATTCACCTGACTTTTTGTGGAGTTGCAATGAAAAATAAAAATAATTGCAAGACGTTAAAAAAGAACGCCTATGAATTACGCAGTGGAAATTTGTGTTATTTCCGATATCCACTCCCCTGTAACACTGTGATAATACGAGCTTTAACCCTTATGATCAATTACGTAAAACCTGCGTCATCATGTATTCATATCAAGTACAAAATTAATTGTAAAACATAAAAATATTTGTATTAATTTTATTTGTTTTCATTCTTAAATTTTATAATAAAGTTCAATATTTGATACATAAATTAGAAACGTTTAAATTGCTTTGTGTAATTGTCTTCGTGATTGTACTATGTAGATTCTACAATACCACTGTCAGGTTAAACCATATTGTTTTCGATTATGACGTTCTAAATAACTAAAAATGAAAATATTGTCAACTTAAAAGTGGCGAGTACAGTTTCATCTTCATCATTTCATTTTTACACATTTTAACCCACATTTTCAATAATAACTAATTAATGACAAATATTTTCCTGTGCGAGCGCTTTTCTGAATGTTCTTAAACCTTGACACATCTCTTTTAAAATATCAATCCCACTGCTAATAATATCCCCCTCCACCCAACTCCCACTACACTTCGTCCGACCAAAGACCAAGTCATATAAAAATTTTCTCTTTCTATTTTCTCTATATGACGATTAGGATATTTCGTTTTAAAACTTTTACTTGAAATATTAATACGAACTTAACAGTGCCAAAAAACTTTTTAAAAATTATTCTTGGGTCAAATTGCTGATGCATATTTTTATGCTTTCTAGATATGTGCTCAAATTTGGGGATTAGTGCTGTTCAAATATAGATTATTCGTACTTGTACGATGCGATAAGTTGTCTTTATTCGTCATTGCTGGGCCAGTACTTACATAACCGCCAGTAAACGAATCACAATGTTTTTATTGAAAATCAACGTTTTATAAAATAAAACAAGTGACTTGATTTCAACAAGTGGACCAGTTTCCGTAACTCTCGGCATTTTGTACTCGACCCCCAACTCCTCAATGATTACGAAAGACGCTTTTACACCAAAATAGCGTACTCCTTTGTTCAAGCAACAGCTTGCGGGCAGACCTCTCCGCAAGGTTGGCGATCATCTGCAGCGCTAACCACGTACGGGTCAGGGGTAGCAAGGATTGCACTCGGCAAATCGCACTAACAAGCAAAATCCGCTCTCTGGCGCGCCCGTCCGCCCTCGCAACGCAGTGAATGAACGCGTCCGCTCCCGACTCTGTACAGCCAGGACTCTCTCCCTCGCGCGCTGCCCTTGCGCAATGACGACGGACGCGCTGCACCGCGCAGGTGGGGACGAGGCGCAAGGAGCGCGGCGGGCGGAGAGACTTTCACACGCTACGCACGCCCTTGAAAGAAACGCTTCCACTAGTGGATGACCAAAATAGTAGCTTATGCAGCTAGTTTATATTGTTAAGCTTAATTGCATGAGTGCATGTTGTGAAAACGAGCGACGTCTGGAACGAGTTTTCAAATTTGTACGAATGCAATAAATTATAATTTATAATTATATGGTATAAAGTATATTATAATAAAATATAATTATAAACGAGTTGTATATACTACTTTTTGTATAAGAGCATTATAAATTTATAAGACAAATAAACTAATTTAGGTGAACAACGTTATTGTGACTAGGGTGTTTGACATCTGTGCGAGAAAACTGTGGTCGACTGTTCCGTATACCGCTATCTGCCCATGATTCTCTCACTACGATTGTGGCGCAATCACTCGTGCCGTAAAATCTAATACGTTATCATGTGTGCCGTAAAATGTCTGATTATGAACGACTTCTTGTAAGAGAAAAGGTCGATTATAATGCTGGTACATAAAATTTGAGTTTACGTAACAAGGACGTGAAAAAGTGATTCCGTGCTACGCTCGGACGACAAAAAGACGAGTGCGGGAATCACCGCGCGCCTGTATTGCGTGTATTTGTTAGCACGCCGCGAGCGAAACGCAATGCGTCAAGTTAAGGAATATAAATTAACTCTTAGTTACTCGCGCTATGTTTTGTCACACAACTTCCCGCGCGGCCTACATTTTACTACAAGCCTATTTTGTAGCCTGATTTTTGAAACTTTGTAGCACTAGTTAGTAGTAATAATTGCAAGAGAGCAGTTTTTTACTCTTCCGCAAATGAAACAGTAATTTCATAATTTTTTTGTGGCTATTGTTGATCACCACGACTTCCGGTTTTTGTAAATTTGCTGACAAGTGTTGTTTTATTCTATTTTGTGATCTTGTCTTTGCCAATAAAATCATCTTTACACTCTAAATCGCTGCTTGAATAATCACTGGCATAATCAATCTCATGACATGTATCATGTACACTCTCGGTCACTACTTCTTTCTCAGAACCATTTGCAGCATCGCAAATTTGGTCCTTTGACGATTTCCCTTGCAATAATTCAAATACTATCTGCTTTTTGGCTTAATTATTTATATCTGTAATGTAAAACAAAATAAATTAGTTTAATTACATCAATAAAAAATATCCTGTGATAATTAAAATAAAATGAAAACTCATATTGGTAACCGCGCGGCGTAGAAAGTTGACAACGGAAAAACAATCGTCTACCCACTGCAAGAAATCTTACGCAACTAAGTATCGAGGATGATGCAGCTTAATGCCTTCTGCAGGTTTATGTCAAATGTCAGAACGTGCGTTGATGTTATCTGACACCTAGGGCAGTAAAAGTTCCAGTGGCGTACAAAGGAAGTGGCGTACACAAGCGCGAGTAACTAAGGGTTAAACATCAAATCTTATCCGCGCTTATTTTCTTGAGCCCTCGCTTTGTTAGTTGCGAGAGTAGGGGGCAGTTTGGTTATTTTCATAAATGGCATTTTGATGTGAAATTTGTAGTTCGTTTTTCGACGCAAAATATACGGGAGCGATCATTCCTGGTTATCGTATTTTGTTTAAAATCCTCGTTTTATCATTTATTCTTCATTCAACTGTGGTTGGCAAAGGATTGGGGCTAGGTATTCTGGGGCATAAGAAAACGTACACGTATAAATGATAAGTAGAAAACCTTACTTGTAGAAAAGTAAATGGATTCCAGTCAGTGTCGTAACACTATTGTTTGTAGATAATAAACAAAGACGTCGTCAAAATAAAAGACAGTTGCGAATCGTTACGGATGTTTCACATACATTTCGCACACGCTTCGCGATGTTTCTCACACGCTTTGCCATGTTTCGCACACTGTGAAAAATAGCTGTTTCACACACGAAAAACAAACACGAAAAACCGCGTTGCGAACTCAATGTATTAAAAATATTATTTTTTATAAATGAAAATATATAGGTACGTTACATCATTTTTAATCCTTTTCATTATTTGTTCATAATACATAAATTAGTAATTAAAGTAAATTCAATAAATACGCATAATATTTTGCGACATTTTCAATAATTACTAAATATATCACCAAAAAGTGCACAAAATATAATAAATAATATAAAAAAATAAAAAATTGATATTACATGTGTTAATTAGGAAATGTTTTACCAGTTTGTGTTCACATACTGAATTTCATGTAATCCGAGAGTAGTTGATTGGGTAGATTTACAAAATTAAATTTTAAATGTTTACTTGTTTGTACTTGTTTAAATTTTCTTATAATTGAATTCTATTACGTCAAGATAATTTACTTTAAAATGTAGATCTCTTAGCTGACAAACTATTAGTATTAAAATATTTTTAATTAAAAGAATAAGAATAAAAGTATTTATTACATTATAAATTATTGTAGCAAGAAATATCCTTTAAAAATTTAATAATGAGTACATATTTGCAAGGTAAGCAAAAAGTTCTTCCTTAATTTCTTTTTTCATGATATTCGTATATTATTAATATATTTTATTTTCAATGTGAAAAAATTATTAGGCATTAGTTATATTTGTATCAAATTAATGAAACGCCGCAAATACAAATGTGTTGTATTACTAAGAGATTAACATGCCAATGGACGCATAATAAGCAAATTTCTGCAGCGTTGCACACTTGAATCATAACAACGCTAATGCACTGTTAGGTTTCTAGAAGCGCTTTACTCTCGGCATTCAAGCACAAAAGATTAACAGGAGCATGAAATGTAGGTGAAAACTCCATTTTCGGTCGCTTTCAGAGCAGTGTACCGGAAAAACCCTCAGTCACTCGACGACGAGTGATGGAAGAACAGGGGCATTGTACAGTGTGAAAGTCATTCCGTGTACCTGGCGCAAGCCACAATGCTCGGGCGCTCTCACTGCTACGCACTCCGCGGCGACGTGCTTCAGAACTCCGCGCCACTCCGCCCCGCCCACTTCCTGTTTTTGCCATCCCTTTCCACATTCTCTCTAACCCACCTCACCCCTTCCGCACTCTGCTGACATTCGTTCTACCCTTCGCCATCTCTGCACTCGCATCTTACCCTTTATTCGTTTTTTGACGTGTCGCGTCTCTGCACGTTCAAGGTATTTATTCCGCCACCATCTCTACTTACTCTTTTTTCATATATTTCACTCCATTCTCTCACAGTATTGCTCGTACTTGCCACCTTTGACGGTGTCACCCCCACGTGTCCCTCTTACCAACCTCTCTCCGTTTCATTGAATATTTTCACATATTTCCTCCTACAATTTACTTTCTCCGAACGGAGTAGAGAAAAATGTATGTAATTCTGCGCAGAAATTAATGTAAACGACAAATTTTTGCCAGACATTTTTTTATTACGGGCCACGGATAACGAAAAAGTGGACAAATCCAGTTTCTAAATTCAGAACTAATTCTCTAACACGTGGTGTAGAGAACCCAGTTTTTGTCGGTTCACCATTTTCAAAATTCTATTTTCAATTTTCAAAAAATGTCATCGTTTTTGATTTAATGTTTTTGTCAGGTAGCATAAAGAACGTTTAAAATAATGGTGCAGGCCTTATTTTCGTTGAAAATCCTATTGTTTCAAAAATTGCAAAAGTTTAATTTTTTTCGGAGCCTTTTTAATGAAATCTATTCGTTACAGAGAAAATTTAAAATAAGGCCGTGTAAAATTTTTCGAAAATTTGTGTACTTTCTCCCGCCTCACTTCACCTTGCTCCACCTCATGCACCTCGACCGGTTAGGGGTAGCGGCTTCTTCCGCTTCCGCTGCTGCCATCAACCATTGCCATTATTTAATCCCCTTTATTTCACATGATCGTAAAATTTTGAGAAAAATACAAAATTGTAAGTTCAAAAATTAAACTGTTAATGCAAAATAACAACCCCGTGAAACAGATTTTATCTTTAATGATTTGAATATTTATCATGAAAAAATAGTTATAATTTTGAACGTAAGTATATATTTACTGGAAGATGTGTGTCATACAGTGATCGTCCGCTTAAGCGATATATTAGTACAACAATTTTCACACGTCTTTTTCGTATTAAAAATTCAGATACAAATATCATCACCTCTGCTTCATTTGTGTGCGCAATATGCACGAGATGGTTCCCTGTTCATTCTGCGGACCCATTCTGTTTCCCCGCCTCTACACCTCGATCTCATTCTCTGCGCTCAATTCGACTGTCGCTATTCCCTATATCCGCTCCAACCTTTCGGTTCCTCTGGCCTGTCCAATCGTTTCCTCCCACTCCGTCCTTTTCATCCACATACATCCTCCTTTGACCCTTCCCCCCTTCCGGTCCCTCGACCAGTTCAACCTAATCCATCGTTCCCCCACCCACAATTTTCTCTCCGCCCGCTCTGCCGCCGTCTGGTGCGCAGGGAGCGCGTGCAGCCCCGTCGTCAGCGACGTCGTCGTCGTCGTCAGCTGCAGCTGGCAGCGCCGCCGCCTTGGGCGCCCGCGGCCCGCCCGCGCTCCGCCCCCCGCCCCGCCCCGCCCCCGCCGGAGCGATCGCACGTGCCTCATCAGTCTCTCGCGAGCGCCGCGCCGCCTCGTGGCCTTTCGGAAGGGCGGAAGGCCGTCTCGCCCCGGCTCTCGTCCCGTCCCTTCCCTCGTCGCCCCGCCCGATCTCGCTCCTTCCCCGCCCCGCCTCTCCCCTCCCACACACTCCTCCCACACACCCCTCCCCATCACCATGCCACGCCCCTCCACGTCCGTCCCCTCACGCCCCGCCCCTTCCACGCTCCCCCTCCACGCCCCGCCCCTCCACGCCCCGCCCCTCCACGCCCCGCTCCTCCACGCCCCACCCCCTCCGCCCCTCCCCTCCACGTCCCTCCCCTCCACGCCCCTCCCCTCCGCCCCTCCCTCCACGCCCCTCCCCTCCCGCCCCCTCCTCCACGCCCCTCCCCTCACGCCCCTCTCCTCCCCGCCCTCTCCCCTCCCCGCCCCCGCCCCTCCACTCCCCTCCACTCCACGCCCCGCCCCTCCCACGCCCCTCCTCCACGTCCCGCCCCTCCACGCCCCGCCCCTCCACCCCCCCCTCCCGCCCCCTCCACGCCCCGCCCCTCCACGCCCCACCCCTCCCAAACACCCCGCCCATGCACGCCGCTCCACTCCATGCCACGCCCCTCGCCTCCAAGCCCTGCCCCTCCACGTCCCACCCCTTCACGCTCCCCCGTCCACCCTCACCCCGCCGCCCTTGCTTCGCCCCGCCCTGCCTCGCACCGCGCCTGGGGTCGCGCGCCATCCAATCCCTCCTTTGAGAGCGCCATTTCAGAGCGGCCGCCCGCGAAATGAGCGCGTCCGTTCCATACCTACCCTCACTTATTCTCGGCTGCGCACTCGCCGAAGCGTCTTTTTTTATTTATTCTCTTCCGCTCGTTCTATGGACGGCGCAAGTTACACACGGGACTGCTCGGTGGCTCACTTATAAAATAGTGGTTTTAGAGCAACGGGAGGAATCCCAAAAGAACCGTAATATTTAATAGGGCAATCGCAAGTAATACATTATCGTTTGAAAATCAAACAATTTGATGTAGAATACAACTAATTATTTACACACATCTGAAAGTACACATCTTCCAAGAAAAAAAGTATAATTCTTGAAGTATTATTGCTGAGATTCTGACAATTCCGGATACATTATCTGGAATGGTAAAAAATAAATGATTATAGCAGATGAATAATAAAAATAACAGTGTCATCAGCAACTAAATATCAATTCTTTCTATCTTATCCGTCCCCTTGTTTTACTTTGACAAAATAAAATAAAAACAGTATTCCTGAAACTAAGTATTCACTCTAATAATCGTGTTACTCACTAGCAACAAATACTAATTTAGATTTACGTCTACTGAAAAAGAATTAATTAAACACGAATAACATTACAACACCGAATGAATCCTGATTAAGCATTTCTATATTAATCCTCCGGCTTGTTTCCAGGTTGCAATCTACGTCAACGGAGACTCGACGGCGAGAGCGGGGCCTCATCGAACCGCTGGCTGCAGCGAATTCCGGCGACACGTTAAAGCAGCGATAACGCGGGGCTCCCGCAGCGGCGCCGGCGGCGGCATCGCTCGCCCGATGGCCGAGAACAATGACGCGCTGCGCCAGGCGCGAGGCGCTAACCGGCTGCGAGCATTATCGCGTTACCTGCTCGCCAAGGCGTCGCCGCGCCGGCGCTGGCGTCGCGCCGGCGCGGTGCTCAACCTGGCGATGGCGCCGGCGGCGGAAGCGAAGGCGGCGGGCCATTGTCGGCTAACGGAGTGCGCGTGTGACAATGGTGGCAAAGCTGCAGGGGGTGACGCTGAACGCGTATGAGCGCCGTCGTGAGGAGGAGGAGACGGTGTCACGCTTGAGGTGGGGTGAGTGGTGACGTCAAGAGCCTCGAGAATCTGACAGACGAAAGGGCTCCCGAGAATGTGGGATGACGATACGAGAGAACGGGAAAGAATAGGTAATATGACAAAGAAATAATTGTCTCTTATCAGAACATCAGTTAATCATTAACAGAAATAGGATCAGTATTTATAAACTAGTGAACTTTATTCTTTATAGATGTTTCAATAAAACTAAGCGGTCCCGCAATATACATTTCTTCCTCAACATTTTACACTCCAAATAGACTGATTTGAATACACGTTAAATAAATCCTGAAAAATGTTTAGCACGATCGTGAGATGCGGAGAAGGAGGAGGAGGAGGAAGAGAAGAAGGAGGAGGAGAAGAAGGAGAAGGAGGAGAAGGAGGAGAAGAAGAAGAAGGAGGAAGAGGAGGAAGAGGAGGAAGAGGAGGAGATGGAGGAGGAGAAGTAGAAGGAAGAGGAGAAGTAGAAGGAAGAGGAGGAGAAGTAGGAGAATGAGAAGAATGAGAAGAAGGAGAAGAAAGAAGAAGATGAGGAGGAGAAGGAGGAGGAGGAGGAGAAATAAGAAGAGGAGGAGGAGGAGGAGAAGGAGAAGAAGGAGGAGGAGGAATAAGGAGGAGAAGGAGAAGAAGGAGGAGGAGGAAGAGGAGGAGAAGGAGGAGAAGGAGAAGAAAGAAGAAGAAGAGGAGGAGGACAATGAGGAGAAGGAGAAGGAGGAAGAGAAGAAGAAGAAGAAGAAGAAGAAGGAGGAGGAGGAGAAGGTGGAGGAGAAGGAAGAGGAGGAGGAGAAGAAAGAAGAAGAAAAAGAGGAGAAGAAGGACAAGGAGGAGGAGTAGAAGGAGAAGGAGGAGGAGGAGGAGAAGGAGGAGAAGTAGGAGGAGAAAGGAGGAGGAGGAGAAGAAGAAGAAGAAGAAGAAGGAGACGGAGTCGCGCTCTGGAGGTGACTGACGCTCCACGTGGTGTGATGGCATTGAGAGCCTCCAGAATCTGCCTTACGAAAGTGCGCCGGAGACAGCGGGATGACAATGCGAGACAAAATAATGGCGAATGCGGTGTAAAGATAATTGTCGATTATTTACAAACCATTAACGAACAAGACTTTTCATTATCTCTAAGCCTCTAGGCTAACTTCAATTCATTGGACATTTTAGTACACTTACGTGTTAATTAAGCACTTTTATCTTTCGGTCCCCAATCTTTTTACTTAAATCACACTAATTTTAATGGAACCCTAAATAAATTCTTAAAAAATTAATCAAGAGAATCTAAATGATACAATGTAAAATCTGTCAATTTGAGTAACAAGAAAAATCACATCGTACAACCAAATCCGTGGAGTATTAAATAAATACAGACCATCTGTGATAAAAAAAAACACTTAGAACTATCGTTCTTAACTAATTACTAACGTAATTCCCACTTCCCTTCTCTCATTCCTTCATACCAAACACAATAGCGTTTCCCTCGTTTTCTCTCAATGATGAGAATTCCACATTGATCAGTATGTTTATCTTCTCGTCAATTGTCACTTCTTTTCATGGAGTAGGAAAAAGTAAAGTATCTTACTGCATATCATACAGACTGAAGACGAACACAAATTAAAGAAACCAAGATCAGACACAGAATAACCAAGCTATCAAACAGTAACGTTATTGCCCGTGATCCTGGCCCACAAAAACGCTGAAGGTAGAAAATCGTTGCTACTCGCAGTGCTATGTCTCTTAATACCTCAGTCTTCACGCGGGGGGGGAGGGGGAGGGGGGAGGGAAGTGGGTGGGATGCCGTGCCGCCGTCTAGTTCCGTCCCCTCTCAAGGGCAGCTGTCGAGGGCCGTCTGTCTGTCGCCGCCAAGCGCACGCAGATGCCGTCAGTCGCCGTGGGTCCTCTCACCGCCCTCACGTCATCGACCCCCCACCTCTGGAGGACCTGCCACACAGCCACAGTCACCGCCCCGCCACACCTGTGTCTCAGCTCCACTGCATTCATCACCGCAAGTGCTGTCAGTCTCCCCTCCTTCTGCGTTCCCGCCGTTTCCCGTATTCCCTCTCCCGCCTCCTGCCCCATTATCTTCTCCTTATCCTTCATCTCATCCCCGGCCCCTTATACCATCCCCTTCGTCGTCCCTTTCCTCATTCCCTTCCCATCCTTTCCTCGTTACCGTAATTTTTCTCGTCTCGTTTCCTTTCCACGCCCACTTCACCATCCCATTTCCCCATCCCTTTCTCCATTCTTCGTCCCCGTCCTCTCCCCCAAACATGTCCCTTGTCTGTACCGTTTTCCGTCCTCTCCCACGTACCTTTATCCGTCCCCATTCCTTTCCCCACAGCCGACTCCTTCCCCGTCCCCTTCTTCGTCCTTTTCCCCCTCCATTCACTTTCCGGTCCCGTAACGATCTCTTTCCCCGTCCCATTCTCCGTCCCATTCCCCGACCCGTTTCCAGTTCGCTTCTTCGTTCCCTTCTCAGTCCCCTTTCCCTTCCACTTCCCAATCCCGACCCATCCTCCATCCTCTTTCTCGTCCATTTCCCTCCCTCTCTCCAGACTCTCCACAAGCCCCTTTCTGCATCCTTCTCTGTCACCTGCCCCGCCTCTTTCCCGACACCGTCCCCTCCCCTGTTCACTAATCCGTCCCCTTCCTCGTTCCCACCTCCACCGTCGCGACCGTTGTCAGTATCTGTCGTCTCACATCACACGCTGAGAGGCTGCACCAGGTGATACAGTTAGACGCAAATGACATCACATGCTCCAATCACTGTCCAATGCACCTACGGTAATGTCTCTAAATTGCACAAGGCAGTAAATCACAAAGGGGGCATTAAGTCATGTCTTGTATACGCTAGTTCTTACATTCAGTTCACATATTCAAATGAGATGTCTTTTATGAGTCGTAAAATAACACCCTAGGAAAACATCAAAGCCAATTCACAGTCTGTTTGAATGCATTTACAATCTCATAACCATTCAGTTTCCGATCTCAACGAGTCTATGAAAATAAAACTCTTTGATGTTCTTCAGTGCTTTCATGAAACGTAATGTATGTATTAGTTTTCAATAACGACTTGTAGTTGCTTTTTAGAGAATACTACTCTGAACATTTCCAAACACTCCCAGTGAAAGCTATGGTTTTCTCTGTGAAAGAGAAAAATAAATTTTGAAATAGTAGTTCCTGGATTCAACTGTTCCAACACACAACGCTTTCTCCGCAGATTGTTTGGAGATTGGCAACGGACCGCACACCGCAGCAGTTGTATTCCAGGACAGACAAATGGTTCTCACGAGAAAAATTTCATATCTGCACGGAAAGGGAACAGATGTATCCGAAACTATTTTCCCTCGCGAAAGAAAACTGCGAGAACCGCAGGGAATAACGCGACAACGACGTTCTTCGTCACAAACTCCGATTGCGAGAACAACGCCGGGCGAAGGGGTCGTGAGGCACCAACCTGTCGAGCAAAAAAGTCGCTTTGTCGCCTTAGGGCGGCGAAAGCATTGAGGGGGATGGTGGGCAATTGAAGCAGTGGGAAAGGTGGACTGACTGGGTGGGGGTGTGGTGGGTTGGGATGGAGAAAGACTGTGTCAGAAAAATGTAAGGCGGAACGGAGGTATGTAACACGGACCAAGACAAGCATGGAGAGGCGAAGTGGGAAGAAATAGGGCAAGGCGGGGAGAGTTGCGGGTCGAGTCGGAACTCAATGATACAATCTGGAACGAACTGAAATGATGCACGAGGTGGGTAGCAGCGGGGAAGGCAGAGATGAAATTTACGGCGGGACATGGATAGGTAACACGTACCAAGACACGCATGGACGAGGCGAGGCGAGAAGAAATAGGGCAAAGCGGGGAGAGTTGCAGGTCGAGCCGGAACTCAATGGGACAAACTGGAAGGAACTAGAATGAAGTAAGACGAGGTGGGTGGCAGCGGAGAAGGCGGAGATGTGAGACTCGGGGGGGGGGGGTCGGCGTCCAGGTGGGATTTCTTGGACTTGAGTTGGAACGGGTGTTGCGGCGTTCTGGAGAGTGTGACGGGGGTTGAGCCTGAGTGAACCGGTCTTTCTGGCGACAAAAAATGCGGAGCGCGGAGACGCAAAATTGTGTCAGAGGTAAAACGGCGAAACTCAACTAGAATACGTTCGTGTGTGAGCAGAGCGCAAAGGTAAGATAACCATAGAAATGGGACAAGGAAAGCAAATAACGGCACATACTGCGAAAGAGAGTATTGCACTAAAAAAGAGACCAGAGTAGAAATAACCCCTACCTAGAAATAGAGTTTGCTCAAAGAAAGAAATATAAGCAACCTGAATTGAAGAAATTGGAAAATAAAATCCCTGGTCTGGATATGATGAACAAGTAATATCGAATACGAAAATAAAAAAGACACATGAACCGACAATAATTGTAATAAAGATCCAGAGTAAGGAAAATTATACTTTATATGAACAGAACAAATAGGGTTAAAAAAGGAATAAGAAGAGAAAAAGTAGCAGAGTGAAGAAAGGACTGAGAAGAAAAAAATAGGAAACTAAGAGAAACATTCAGAATTTGAGTGTCAAGCCGCTGAACCAATTGCAAACGAAAGCTAATGTAAGTTCATAATAATAATAAAATGTATTGTCAACAATACAATGTAGCCTGATCCTTAAAATATGACGTATCGAGAGTAAAGATAAGCTTTTACTATCCAGAAGTTAATAGAAGATCATCTGATTACACATGGAAAGAGAAAAGAAATAATAATAGTAATAATAATAGCCGTCACAAATAGTAGGAAATAATAATAGTCACAAATAAGCAAAGATTAAAAGAATTAAAAATTAAGAATAATAACAATATCTTTTTGTGCTAAGGTTAAATCTGTTAATTTTACTTGTTATATTTATTATTTATATTTTTTATAAAAAATAACCAAATCTCAAAGAACCTAGTAAGTGACTTTTGTAAGAGAGAATAAAAGCTACTAAAATATTTACTAAATTACTAAAGTAAAAGTATATGGAACGTATATATTCTAAAAGAACATGAAAAGAAGAAAAGGAGCTTCAGTAAGTAGAAAAAAATGTAAGACGAATCAACACGAATATGACGACTTCCCTAAAAATGGAAGATTTTAGGGGGTGGGGCTGGAACCTGAACCCCGAGGACTCTTGTAGGCTCGGCGACAGGAGGCGGAATCTTGAGGGCAGAGAGCTCGAAAGGCAAGTTGGCTGAGGACGTGGCGGAGGGCGAGGCGATTGGCGACGACAAAAAGCGTGCAGATAGCGGGGCGCGGGTAGGCGCTGAGGGCTCCCAGGGGGCGTGGCAGGGCGTGGCGGGTGGAGGAGGGGAGGGGGCGGGGCGCGAGAGAGCCTTTCGGAGACGCGCGACGCGCTGACAGCGGAGACGTCGCCCTCCGCCCCCACCCCTCCCTTTCCCGCCCCGCCCCGCCCCCGCCCGGCGTCTCATCTCTTCGCCACCGAAAGGAAACCGAAGCCGCAATTCCCTCTGAGAGCTACGAACGCGGCGCGGGCCCTCGGCGCCGCCGTCGCCGCCGGCGAGCGATTAAAGGCGCGCGTTGACAATATCTGCCAACCTCTACGCGATTGCTTATTGGCACTCTCCTTCCCAGCAACCGGCAGCTCCTCTGGCGCCTCGGCTTTCCGACAGTTCATTTGTATTTTCTGGTGTGCGATCACAATATTACATTACAATACACAGAGATGAAAAAAATATTTTGAGTTTTTATTTCCAACATCAATGAGTTAAAGTGATGAAGTGGATAAAAATGTGAAAATTTTTCGGAATCAAACAAATCAAAATAAGACTCCTGAAGTTGATTACAAAAAGAAACCCAATGAATTAGCTAATAAAAGCATCCAAGAGAATATTTTAAATACGTAAGAAAATGGATAGTTTCTTCTTAAAACAATTTGTTCGTCTCACAGAAAATAAATTTCCTCCGATGTTTATACCAAAGAGTATCGCATTATTTGCTTACTATAATTGTCCTCTTTACAAAACAAAATAATTTTAATTATGAAGGTATATACAAACAAAAACATTATTTAGTTTTTAGTACATTGTATATTGCAGGAAATTAAGCATTCAAACTTTACTACAAAATGAAAAATACCGAAACAGAAACTTTGTACGCACTTGTGACGTTTCCATTGGACACTATCTCAACTCTCACAAAACAGATAGTTTGCGAATAGAGGGCAACTATAATCACAACAATTGCGTGATACAAAACTCGAGGAGTTGTCGGTTTCCACTTAAACGAAAAACACCGATTAGATGCCCGAAAATAGAAGCAAGAGGGAGAGAGAGGGATAATTCTGAAAGCGCGGAGTGAGAGAGGATGAGAGAATGCGAGGAAGCAGACAGAGGAGTCAGCAAACACAGCACGTCAAAGGCGACGGGGAGCGTATTGCATGGAGAATTAGGAGGAGGGCAGAACCAAGGACGCGGCGTCTCTGGTGCACGATACAAGATACTATGCTGTCCTGCTGAGAGAGTAGTGATTAACTAGATACTAGAGGAGTTAGAAAAGTAATCAACGTGTAAAACAACAATTTAAGCCTTCCGCTCACGTACATTCTGAATAATGAATTATTTAATGTTCCTTTAATTAACCAACAGCAAAAGACGTCTTCGAAATATCTTCGTGTGGTTACTCCTTAATTATAGTAACTGTGTAATATTGATCTTTTTACAACATAATAATACAAGAAAACAGCAATGTAAATAAAACGTCGCAAAATTGTGTGAAATATATTACCCCTAGCTTGAATAATATTAGCCGTCATTAGCTTTAGATCAGAAAACAATGGTACGTGAAAAAATATTGTCAGCTAGAGAAGTTACGACATACTAGACTGCGTATAGAAAGTAGTTATTTTTTTATTTGTGCTCATTTTATAGTAAAGAGTATCATAATCAGATTAATTTAATTTCTGTTAGTTGTTTATTTTTGTAAGTGTTTTGATTTGAGATTTAAATGTAAACAATCTCTGTAAAGCAGTTATGCTGGTCTGTGGAAATAAATAAATTAAAAAAAAATAATCAGATGCAGAAAACAGAAATGTGGCATACTATTCCACCAAATAAAAGTTAATACATAGAACATCAATTCACGTCAGCAAGAACCCTAACACTAATATTCATCTATATTGTTGATTTAAAACACAGCACATATGAATTAATCATAAACAATATTCCAAGGGTCCACTTTATACCAATTTCAACGCTATAATACATACATTTTGAGATGAAAATTTGAATTTTATTATCAATTTTTATCGCGTCTTCATTCAACTGCTACCAAAATCAATTTAAACGTTTAGTCTTGCTCTGTAGCTTTCGTCTCTTAAT
Organism: Teleogryllus occipitalis; assembly: GCA_011170035.1. NCBI lineage: Eukaryota > Metazoa > Arthropoda > Insecta > Orthoptera > Gryllidae > Teleogryllus > Teleogryllus occipitalis. The sequence continues at coordinate 197,356 of BLKR01001269.1, forward strand.
AGATTCAAAACATTTCAAATCCTGTTGGTTTTACTGTTTATTGAATGTTGTTTACAATGCAATGTGTCTATTTTAAAACTAGTAACTTATTTTATAGTTATCACCCATTCCCAAATCGCGAAAGTCTTTCTCCGCGACGCACCGGTGCAACAACAGTGGCGGGCGAGAGGGAGGGGGTTGAAGGCCGAGAGGGGGAAGGGAAGGGGCCGCTGCTTGACGCAGAGCGCGAGTTTTTCTCCAAATGGAAGCATCACGCTCTCGTGGACACAGAAATGAAAACAGCAAAGGAATTTTCATATCGGGAGCGCAGCGGCCCCGAGTCCTTTCAGCAGCTCGCCCTTCTCGCGCGGGCTTGGACGGGGCGAGGACGAGAGCGAGGAGGAGGACGGGGCGGGGACGGGGACGGAGGTGGAGACGGGGGCGGGGGTGGAGACGGGGGCGGGGACGGGGGATGTGGGCGGGGACGGGGGGACGGGGGGAACGGCGGGGCGGGGGCGGGGGCGGGGGCGGGGGCGGGGACGGTGACGGGGACGGGGACAGGGACGGGGCGAGGACGGGGGCGGGGGCGGGGACGGGGAGACGCCTGGCGCGAGTCGACGCGACGCCCCGCGCCTTCGCGGCGCCGCCGCCGCCGTCCCCGTCCTCGTCGTCGCGACGCCACGTGCTCGTCATTTGCGTTCTACTGAGCGGCACATGAAAAGAGCGAATGACATCGGAATTCCCGGGAGTTTCGGTTGGGAAGCGAAAGAGTCTTTTGCTTCCTTGGGAACTACCAAGGTGTCTTCAAACGCCGCCGCTTTGAAGAAAAGAGTTTTATGGAATAAAATACAATTACGGGCCATTTGGTACGATTTCCGTTTATTCATAAAATGTCTGCTCTAAAATTACGACGCTCACACTAATACGTAGCAAACTAGCTTTCGTTCTTATTCAACCCGCAAAAATATTAGAATAATCAATTTTTGTGTAATTGTAGAAAAACTTTTAATGAATTATTTTAAAAGCAAGGAATATTCCACAAGTAGAAACAGTATAAAGTGATTATTCGATATCTTCCATGCTAGCAAGAAATATATAAAAAATAAAGTTTAAGAAACAGTAAATATGAACTTTCATTCTGCTTGGTGAAGCACTGATATTGTTATCGGCACCGCTCGTAAGTTGAAGGAAACATTAAACTTTGCGGAGAAGAGTAGAATGAAGAAGTCCTTTGCTTGTGCAGTCAACATAAATTTGAAAAATATATGAGACACGTAAAAGAATTAGTATTTGTTCTGGCAGAAAATAAGAGAGGAAAGGATAGAAAAATACAAGAGAAATCCATTCTCTGCCTTATTCGTATTCCGTGTCTCAAGAATTGGAACGTTTTACTCCAATGCAATTTGCATTCTGTCGACTCTTTGTTGCCTCAAAAGTTGAGATCTTGTAACATCTCCATTTTGAGTATTCCAAGCACGCGATGCACTTCTGTTCATCTGTATTCTTTCCATGTTTCACAAAACATGTGACTCTCCTACTTTTATTGTTGAACGATCATTTATTATATCGAAGATGCCTCCAAAATGGTAACAAACTTAAAATTTTGCACATGTCTTGATTCGAAGTACAAACTTACGTAACTCCATTTCGAGAACAGTGTGCATCATAAAAAAACAAATACGTGAATTTCCAAGAGATATACAACCACTTAATATGAACAAAACAAATCGTTGTGCGGAATTTTACGCTACAAACATTCTGACGTGATCACCCTTCAACAAAGAAAGCTGTGAAAGCCCAAAGCCTCGACAAAACACAGCATGGGAACAAATATGATTTAGATGCGACCGCTATTAGTTCTCACCCCGTACAGACACACACTAATCGCTCTGACAGACGGGGGCGAGAATTACAATCCGCACGCGATAACACTCGCAACGCCCTTGTAAAAAGGCTCACAACTGCGCCGCTAAAAAAAGAAAAGTGTGGGAGGAGTGGCGAGAGAAGGGAGCGGGGAGGGGGTAATTCGTCCGAGCAGGTGCGACACGTGGCTGACGCTGGGGGGAGGGGCGTGGCGGCGCGGGGTGGGGTGGGCGGGGCGCCAGCCGCCAGCGCGCCTGAATAATGCAGTGTAATCTCGCTGCCGGAGCCGGCCCCGGGCGCTGGCGCCCTCGCTTATCTCGCGCGGTCGGCGCCACGCCGCGCCGCGCGCTTGCTCGCGCCCCACCCCGTCCAACCGCCCACGCTCACGCCCACGCCCACACCCACGCCCCGCCCACGCCCCGCCAACGACCCATGCCCACGCCCCATGCCCACGCCCCATGCCCACGCCCCATGCCCACGCCCCATGCCCACGCCCCGCCCACGCCCCCCCACGCCCCATGCCCACGCCCCATGCCCACGCCCCATGCCCACGCCCCATGCCCACGCCCCATGCCCACGCCCCATGCCCACGCCCCATGCCCACGCCCCGCCCACGCCCACGCCCCATGCCCACGCCCCATGCCCACGCCCCATGCCCACGCCCCCCGCCCCATGCCCACGCCCCACGCCCCCATGCCCACGCCCCATACGCCCCATGCCCACGCCCCATGCCCACGCCCCATGCCCACGCCCCATGCCCACGCCCCGCCCACGCCCCGCCCACGCTGCCCACGCCCCGCCCACGCCTGCGCCCCGCCCACGCCCCGCCCACGCCCCGCCCACGCCCCGCCCACGCCCCGCCCACGCCCCGCCCACGCCCCGCCCACGCTTCAGCCTCGCTGAGCTCCCACAGGGCGGCTCCGCCTACCATTGCGTGTCACTCCACGCACCTCGAACAGCCTGACATCAGCTATTGTGCGTTAGCGGAACTCCCGTCTGCCTACGCGCTTCCCGAGTCTAATGGTAATTTCATTCAGTATTGCAGTGAATAAGATTTTTATACACATCTTCGGTATAACGGCCTCACAATATGAGTGTTTTCTTGAACAATTGCCGTTTTTCCCTTCAGTGCTACAATACTTTCTATATACTACGTAAGTAATTTGCTGCCTATGCGGTTCCGATCCTAATGGTAATTTTCATTCAGTATTGTAGCAAATAACATTTATCCACTTTTTCAGTGTCATGGTCTCACAACATGTGTTTTTCTGTCAAACTATTACCGTTTCTTTCCACAGAGTTACAATAATTCCTCTATACTATGTAAGTAGTATGCTACCAAGAGAAAAAAAAACATGGAAGACGGGGCATGCCTTGCGAGAAGTTCAGTTTCGTCCCTACTAGTACTTCATTTTCTCTCTATCAGCCCGACCGTCAACATGTTGGTGAATTAGTGGGCGGGTGGGAGAATTGAGGTTATAGAAAGGTCAACTGATGCTTCACGATTAGTGCCTTTTGGATGTAGTGCAATCATGCTCCAAGTCAATCAACTGTCACAGATAGCGAACGCGTGGAGATTTCACGTTGAAGGATGGAGTGGATAAAGTTGGCAGCTAGACGACAAATTGTGGTTAAGGAAGGGGTGCAGCCGTCATTCAATTTTTAGAACTGAAAGTTATTTTTGTGCTGTTGAGCGGTAGCAAATTTTCGTTTTAATTGTATCAGCTGAATTACAAATCCAGCCATGAAAACACGGACAATATCTCTTTACTAGTTTTCAATTTGCTCAAGTAATATTTAGAATATTATTTTTTACTTGTAAGAATAAAGAATCTTGTTTCCATTTAGAGAAACTTCGTTTCACTTTTATTTTTAATATTTTTGTGCTGACTGAAATAAACGTAGTATAAATATACATAGTCCGTAGAGTGAGACCGAGTCGATTCAGTATATTTTACGGTTTCGTCATAATTTCCACGTTTTGGTGGGCAGTGTTTGTATGGACATTTCCATGGGTTACCCTCTCTATTACCCTACCATACCTCCACCCAGTGGTCTAACCTTGACAGAAACGAACACCAACAAGGCTCCATTCTTTTTGCTAATCGAAAAATATCAGATATGTCTGCCAACTTATGCATACATAGAAATATTTTAAAAAACAAAGTCATCAGTACCAACTTAAATTGACTAAAGTTAATTATTAATTTCCTATTGAGTCCTATTTCAAATCTGACAGTTAATTCTCCCAATTCTTCATGACTTTTTTGTCTCAATTGTAGTAGTATTTAACATATCTGCCTTATTACTTACATAGAAATTTCTGGAGTTCAGGAATGAATTGTCACAGTTTACTCACCTGAAACAAAAAGGAGGTATGAAGTATAAAACACGATATTCAAAAATGTATACTCACAAAATGACAAGTATATAACAATATTGTTTAAGAAGAAATATTTAAAAAGACTGCTCACTTTTTAAAATAACCATATTTATCATGCATGATGCATGTGGAATTCACTGGAAGTACAGAATATGATTTAATTGAATTTTACGGTGAAAAGGCTGTCTCTTAAAATAACTAAGTAATTTAATGATATTCACTTAGTTATTATTTCTAGCGTGCATGGATATTCAAAATTATTTCTAATTTAGTTAGGTTTTAAATCAATTCAATGGATAACGTAATAACCAACTTTATTCCATTTTCTATTCAAACACACATTAGTTTTCGTAAATACTAATGTTAATTAATTTAATTTAGAGTTAACAAAAATGAAAAAATACAGAGGAATTAAAATAAGCGAATAAAAAGCTACGTGGAAAGTATTAAGCTGCAACACAATTAGTATCATATTTATGAAATGTAGAATACCTGGAATGGTAAAATTGCGTCACAATTAAAACTACATTTCGGCGTGCGACATTTTTTTCCGGACGCATAATGAAATCCCAATTCGTAAAATGTTCAATTATTCTCTAATGCATTCCGAGGGTCATTTCATCTATCTCTAATTCTCATACATACGCATGAAAATTACACCATATTCTATTGTCAAAACGCATTTTATCAAACAATTACGTTCAGGCGTGATGGTTTTTAACTTTTCTGTTGTAGGTAATTCCCTTCTGTTTCACTCCTTTTGTTTTTGTTGTATCATGTTTCTTTTTTACAACATATTTTATTTTTGAACTTAGTTGATCTAGTAGCCAATGTTATGTTTTATTATATTTGATCTTCTTTTAAACTCAGGCTCTTTAACTCAGCATATTCTCAAAGATCTTCTACCGCAAGTACGTTATGAGTTTCAACTTCTGAATGTGGTTCAATACATTCTAACTGCGACTCAATTAAATTACGAGCGTCAATAGTCAGCAAATGCTAAAACACAGACTTGATTAAAAATATTAATAATTTACGCTACAAATACATTATATAAATAAAAACGCTTAATTTGTTTTCTGACGACTGATAATGTATAGAAGAAATTTCATGGAACCTGTGATCTACCAAGACACCTGCTACAAGCTCCATCTCCAGAGCTTCGTATTTTAAACAGTCTATTGTAGCATTCCGCTCAGCTTACACTTTCGTACCACCGCACCAATTTTTGTTAGTCTCATTTTCATTTCTTCCCCTTCTGATCCCATGTTATTTCCCCCTTATTGTTGTTTCGTCGGGCGGTCTCTGTCTGCGCTGTAGCCTCCGCCCGCTCGCCACGCGCGCCCCTCTCAAGTCCCCGCCCCGCCCCGCCTCGCCACGCTCCGCCGCACTCCGCCTCGCCCCATCCCCGCCCCGCCCCGCCACCGCACTCCACCCCGCCCCGTCCCCGCCTCGCCACCGTCTCTCCCCTGTCCCGTCCCGCCCTCGCCCTTCCCCACCCCGAACCGCCAGCGCATCACCCCGCCCCGCCCCGCCCCGCCCCGCCCCGCCCCGTCACGCCCCGTCACGCCCCACGACGCCATGCCACGCCGCGCCACGCCACGCCATGCCACGCCCCGCCATGCCACGCCCCGCCCCGCCGCGACGCGCCTTGCTCCGCCGCCACCCCGCTCCGCCACGAGGTGCCCTTTCCGCCGTCTTGTAATTAAAGCGCGCAACCACAGACCCCCCCTCCCGCCGCCGCAGCAGCAGCTCCTCAGCGGCGCTGGGCGCGCGTCTGCCTGGAAGTCTCGCCGGCGGAGGGGGCGAGGCGGAGGCGGAGGCGGAGGCCGGAGGTGGGCGCTCCGCGAAGATCAATTCGCGCGCTACGTGAGCAGTTTGTCGACAGTTTGCGAGCAGTTCACCGGCAGGTGGTGAGCACGTTGCGAGCAAACGCTGCGCCGGGCGTTGGGCGGGGAGTCGAGGAAAGGCAGAGGTGGAAGGGTAGTTCAGAGTAGGGTACATGAGATGTTGAGACGTAGTGGTGCATGGAATAGAACTGGGGCTGATGGAGAGTTTGGGAGTAGGGCTGCACCAGGCGACACGCGGTGAGGCAGGGCGGGTTGTGTTGGAACGAGGTGTGTCGGGAGGGGCTGGAATGTGATACGCGTGGGGTGAACGGGCCGGGGTGAACGGGCCGGGGTGAACGGGCCGGGGTGAACGGGCCGGGGTGAACGGGCCGGGGTCAACGGGCCGGGGTCAACGGGCCGGGGTGAACGGGCCGGGGTGAACGGGCCGGGGTGAACGGGCCGGGGTGAACGGGACGGGGTGAACGGGACGGGGTGAACGGGACGGGGTGAACGGGACGGGGTGAACGGGACGGGGTGAACGGGACGGGGTGAACGGGACGGGGTGAACGGGACGGGGTGAACGGGACGGGGTGAACGGAACGGGTCGGAACGGGTCGGAACGGGTCGGAACGGGTCGGAACGGGGCGGAACGGGGCGGAACGGGGCGGAACGGGGCGGAACGGGGCGGAACGAGACAAAACAGGACGGAGCGGGATAGCGGAATAGAGCTTGGCGAATCGACACGGAACAGTGAGCGAGATTTTAAGGGTTAGGCAGGGGCAGAGTCATGCAGAGCTGGACATCTCGGAATGGAGTGGAGCGGGCTACATGAAGCAGAGGAGGGCAGCGCGGGATGGAGAGGAGACCTAGAGAGGCGAGGCAAGACAAGGGAGTGCGCGATGAGGTGGCGCAAGAAAGGAGGGAGAGGTGGGATGGCGCAAGGCGGTTCTTGCTCAGTTTCCTAAACAGCCACTGAACTCTTCTCAAGAACTTCTGCATTTCGAAAGTAGTAAGAGAGTGCCTAACACATTATTAGCTAGCGTGAGCAGCTCGAGTACTCTAGAGAAACAGTTAAACTTTTTTCTTCTTCAAGAGTGTTCTGATTGTCTTAAAGTTTCATATTTATTACATTATGTGCTTCAGTGAAATAGAAAGAGTTCACGTAGACCCAATAATGCGGGGAAAACTGATCGCAGTAATTGATAAACATGTTTCAGTTTTTGTGAATAAATTAAATGATCTAGATCACCTACTCCATCTTTGTAATTTTTTGTTAAATTTTAAATAGAGAGTTCTTGTGGTATTAGACTTTTCTAATATTGGCTTCCTTTCTCATACCTTTATCTTCTATATTATTGCTTTTATTCCTTCATTTATGTCTCTCATATAACACAATAGTGACGATTGCAATATATTAGTGCTAAGCTACCAATACTAGGTAAATACATATCCTAGACAAGCATAAACATGTATTATGAAATAATCTTATGAACACCAGGAATCCAACATAGTTTCTTATGGCAAATTATGTAATACTATAATTTGATGTTATTTTACCCATTACTTGAGAAAATCAGGCATCTTGTCTTGTTTACCAATTTAAAATTCTCAACTTGTTCCACGGTCAATTGGCATGGGTCAAAACCACGACAAAAAAGGCGTATGCAAAGTCAACCGGCTATTTCAGGACATCGCAACGCGCTCCGTGCAGCGCAACGGGCGATGCGGAGGGGGTGGAATAGGGGGAGGGGCGTTGCGGGTGCAGCGGCCCGTCGGAAGGGCGCTGCGCGGTGCGACCGGCTGTTTGTTCGCGGCGTGTCATGCGCTGTCACTGCACGGCGTCGGCAGAGCCCTACCCGGCCCAGCACCACACCCCTCTCCCAAGCCGCTCCTCTTTCCCCGCCGCTGTCGCTGACTGATGCGTGGCATTTGTTCGACGCGTGGACAAAAGCGCGTTCGTTAAGTTGCCCACGCGCTGTGTTCGGCGACAGCCCGCCGCCGGACGGTCGGACGGCGGGGGGAGGGGGAGGACGCTGTGGGTCACGGCCTTGGATGTCCGAGGGCACAACACGTGACATCCTACGCGCTGGCTCAACATACTAGAGCGTAAGAGCACACAACCACTCCTTTCAAATGACTGACGTGGAGAAAAGAAACCTGTTTTTAAATTCTGTAGTGGCAGCAGATATCTTGTGGTACTTCATGATTAAAATTTCAGGATATCATAGGTATCAACCACGTACTTCCTTGTATGACGTAGTTATTCATGTGCTAATTTGTTAATTCAATTTTAATATTATAGAGCCACAGATGATGGAGAAAAAATTCTCGAAAGATGTGTATAGCTACATTTTCTTCGTAGTAAATTTATACTGCCTACTAATTGTGATTGATACCGCTGATATCCTGAAATTTTAAACCAGTTTATGATTTGGATGCCTCAAACAGTATATTTACATCTGGTTGCTACAACGACCGAGTATATGGATTGCATATTGAGTATCAATATAAAATTGTGCATCTTGCATTAATTTACTATGCAGATCCAGTAAGTAATCATATTAAAACAACAGAACGTATGATACTGATTTAAACAGTAATTTATGCAACTAGTGTATACTGTGATTTTTCCAAATCTGCTTGTGACACTTCTTCAGACTCTACGGTGATATCTAATCGGAACCTTCACGTCACTATAGTGATGTGACGTCACTATGGTGGCGTTCAACCTTCTCATTGGATGACACCGTAACAGTTGATTTATGTCACAGGCAGCTATAAATAAATCCTAGTGTATAATATTAAGCTTTATTGGATGAGTACATGTTTTGAAACCAAGCTCCTAACGTTGCGCGTTTTAGAAGTTGTACAATTGCAATAAAGCAACATTATAAACGAGTTGCGAACGATTTTTGTAAAATTATTTAATTATTTTGTATAATTAATTTTTGGAAACAACTTTGTGAAATCACGATGATTGACATCTGTGCGAAAAAACGGTGGTCAGCTATTCCGTTTACTCCTACCTCCCCACGATTCTCTCCCTGCAATTGGCTGAAAGGGTGACGAAGAAATTATTCGTGCCATAAACGGAAGATACGTTATAATCTGTTCCGTAAGATCCACACTTTTATGAACGATTTCTTGTAAAGAAAAAGTTCGTTTGTAATGCTTAAATTCAAAAAATTCTTATATATATATATATATATATATATATATATATATAACTACATAGAATACACAATATAAAACTTATATAAGATTACTAATATAAAATCAATACAACTTTAAAAAAACTTGACCTGAAAATTTCTATGGGGTTAGATATGCCTCTACCATACGTGAGAAATTTCAGTATCCACTCAGGAAATATAAAAGGAGTAATCTACCGCGAATGTCTACTTTCTGTGGACGTCCAAAATTTGACTGTGATAAATACGCAATGTAGCAAAATTTGAAGCATCGTTTTGCGGATACTCCAAACGTAATATACATAACAGAGGTTGTGTTATCGAAACAAAATGAGACACGCTATTATATTTCCGTGTTTTTTTTTTTGCAGATCGTAATAAAGGAATTTATCTGAAATTAAATATTTTTAAACGCTCGCAGCTCTGACAGATGAGATAATAAAATATATCCACTCGCTGCATTTCATTATATACAACAGTAATTGACTCAGAAATTGAACGTAAAATTGGACATAAGAGCCGCTGATGAGCTTAAATAGCTCTATATCACATTGTGCAAATATGTGAAAGTGCGCCTCGGCGATTTTTGACCAGTCAGATTGGCCACCGGAGCCATCGCGGGGCGCCGACGAGCCGTCGAGCGCTGTTAAACTCGCGTTACATCGGCGCGTAACGTAATGCGCTTCCTATTAGTTGCCTGGCCCCAGCGGTTTGGCTTGCTTTCCGGAAAGGTCCCCCCTACGCGCAGATGGGCGGCGCGCAGCCACGCGCGCTGCGTTCTGTGCCCGCCCGCCCGCCCGCCCGCCCGCCCGCCCGCCCGCCCGCCCGCCCGCCCGCCCGCCCGCCCGCCCGCCCGCCCGCCCGCCCGCCCGCCCGCCGAATGTCTCTGCGTGCGCCCCGGATTCATTAGCACGGGCTTCATGTGTCCAATACCGACCGTCCGTTCGTTTCGTTGCATTTCGTTTCGTTCCAAAGCCTCCCAGGAATGTGGGTACTCGTGCTACCCCAGGCGAATAACGTGAAATGAAAAAAATCGAATTAACGTTTTGCGTAAATTGAAAACGTTCTGGCGGATGAAATGAAGGATTTTGAAACAAAACGTTAGGTGAAGATGCTTTTTTTTGCTGGGATGGGTTTTCAGAAAAATTTCTACTATTTGCAAGTACTTCAAATGTGCCATTTTCTATCTGGCTTCCCAGAACCAATTTAATTTAAGGTTTAAAGTAATGTACAACATTTAAGAATTTTATTATTTTACCTGAGAACTTTGTTTTCTATTTTCTTCACTTACTTTTGTAATTAGAAACGATAAGGTATTAGAAGTCGTGTTATTTTTCCACCAGTGATTTTGAATTAAATTTCGAGTAACTGCACAGCACGTCAGGTAACAATTGTATTGAGTGTTCACAATAACTGGATTCACTGATTTCGTATTAATGTTTCCAGGGACGACAACTGATATGGTCGTTAGTCCCGTTTCTGAAGTGAATGCATCTTATGAGTGGAGATGGTGTTCTTCACTGCTGGATGGTGAGATACGGATTAGAGTCACACTCTTCCTGACTGATCTCCCATCATGTGTGGTGACATGTACTACATGTAAGTGTGAGTAGGAAAAGAGGAAAAGACAATGAAGGAGAAGGAAAGATCGCGCGCGGTTCGTGACCCGCTTGTATTCTACTACGGCCTTCGCCTAGTATTGATTGGAGAAATCACGGAAAACTACCGATCAGAGCATACGGCTGCTAGAACTGTCGACCTGACAGCAGTAGAAACCTATCTAGTTACAGAATATCCACCACGTCGAGAATTTGAACCCTAGGACCTGTTAGTCAGAGGCGTTGCAAAGACTGCCGCAATGTTGACTCTGAGCAACAATAAAATAGCTGGAAGGTGCGATTTCATGTAACTTGTTTATTTTTTATTCATAAAAAAATACTCTGCAGAAATATATCTCGACAACAAAACATCAACTTTTACGCGCGTCATAAAAATTTGTTAATTATGTTCGCAGATTTCAAGAGAAAATACATGTGAACATAATGCTATTTTGTGGTGACCTTTTGATGAGCAAGAAAATAAAACCACGAGCATAAATAAGAAGCATAAAGAACTCTTTCTATTCATATTTTAGTCTGACATCGTTATCAAGCCACCCGGCACATTATATGAAACAAAGAAAATACGATTTCAAGGAAAGTTGGATTAATAAAAGCGGAACAGGTTAGAAACGTGAATAAACGCGAAGTGTGCGAACGTGAGAAAGCTTTTCTCATGAAGAGGACGATTGAGGGACGGGTGACGGCGGCGGACCGGGTAGCAATGTGTCATCGCGCAGCCCCAAATGGAGGACATTTGCCAGGGCGCCGAGAAGTGGAACGCTGCACAGGCCAAGGCTCGGAATGTAGACGCGTGAATTTCTGAAACGTGTACTTTCCTTTTACTCGTTGCGCAACGATAATGATAATTGGCTGTGGAAGACGAAAAAAATAATTATTCTGCGGACTACTTAGAGCCGAAGCTCTCCAGGTAATCGTTAAGGATTTACCCTTAACCATTTAATCCCTTAAATTTTATACACTCTTTTCTCAGTGGACACCGTGTGACAGGGCCATGAGTCAAAGTTGCGAACGGACTAGAGTGATGAAGGGTTTGAATTTTTCCCAGACATCGTTTGGGATTGAGGTTCTTTAACATGCCACAAATCTGTAAGAAGTAAAATATAAGAAGTAATCCTACGATGAAGTATTATGGTCTTAGCTGTTATGAAAATGAGTAGTACATGTACGGGAGATTAATGAATGAAAGAGAACAACATGAAGAGAATAGAATATGGCAAAAAATGAGAATTGCAGTAGCAGTGCACTCTCAATTGGGAACCGGCGACGTTCGTGTATTCAGATATTATTGCGGCACCTTTATTAAAATGTCCCAAGTAGTTCAGGAATTCAATTGCCACACAAATTGTCACAATATCTCTGTGACAAACTTCACTTTTCTCCCAAATTAACTGAATAAATAGGGAGTGTAAACTGCATTAACAGAAAAATGGATTGAAGTGAAACATTAATGCAAAACTAACAGGATTAAGAACGCCCAGAACACCGAAGAAACCAAAGAGGAAAAGAAGAATCGCCGCAACAGATGCCCAGAGGTGAGCGGCTCCTGAGGCGAAGTGCAGCGGGCCAGGCCTGGGCCCGGGGGGCGTGGCTAGACGTATGGGTCGCCGAGGAATTGGTCACAGCGTCTGATGCGGAGGGAGGGGCGAGGAGAGAGGAACGAGGGGCGAGGGACTTGGGGCGAGGGACGTGTGGTGAGGGGAGAGGGAGAGGGGGCGAGGGTGGAGGGGCGAGGGAAAAAGGCAAGGAGCGAGGGAGGGCGGCCGAGGGCGGTCGAGGGTGGCAGAGGGCGGAGGGGCGATGGGCGATGGGCGAGGGAGGAGGGGGCGAGGGACGCGAGGTTCGGGGTGGGGTGCGGGGTGGGGGGCGCGGTAGCGGCGAGGGACGGGGGCAGGGACCGGGCGGGGGTGAGGAGCGGAGTCGTGGGTGGGAACGTGGGTAAGGGGGGGCGTGGGTGGAAGCATGGTGGGGGCGGGATGGAGTCATGGGAGGCGTGGGTGGATGTGAGGGTGGGCGTGTGGGTGGGGGCATGTGTGGAGGCATGGGTAGGGGCGTAGGTGGTGGCGAAGGGGCGGGAATGGGAGGTGAGGGGGCGGGAATGGGGGACGAGGAGGGTGGGGGCCAAGGTGACGTCGTCTGGCAAAGGCGCGGAAGAAGCGCTCGCGGGGGAAATCCAGCGCGGAGACAGGGCAGGTGCTCCGACTCCCTGAGCGCAAACCTCCACCTCACCACCCCACACTCAAACCCATACACGAATTCCCGATCGCACTTCGCTCTGCAACCGAAATCCTCAAAAATAATTCAACTATACTGAAACTAACAACGACGATGAACGGCCGGCAAAGTTTGCTCAGGGCAATAAATCAATGTCATTGCAGTGCCTCTGATCGGGAGGTCCTAGGGTTTGAGTCCCGGCGGTGGCAGGAGTTTCGATTCTATCTGGACAGCTCGCTTTCTCCGATAAACCCCAGGCGAATGCCGGAGCAATATTTTAACAAAGGGCCACGGACCGTGCGCGATCTTTCTTTCCCCTTGCTTGTCTTATCCTCTCCCTTGCTTACACATTCACTACACTATCGCACTTGTGAGGAGACCATCCTGGAGCTTACAGCTTGTTCCGGCTTGCGCGGAGCTCCGCTGGTGGGAGATTCTTGATTGGTGAAAACTCTGCAAGCCGACGGGTAGGTGAGCGCAACAAAAACTTGCACTGCAGTTACGTGATTAATGACCATAGCAGTTGACGCACCCAGAATCAATGATCAATTATTTTAAGGTTAAACATTGCTCTGTGTGTTAAATGGTCCTTAATGGTTATTAGCACGGTAATTCTTACTTTAGAGTACCTTTCTTAAAATAGAAAATATTTTGTAAACCTTAAGTTTATCTTATTTTTTGACGAAGGATCAGATGAGAGCACCCGCCCCAGATGCAAGAATGTCGCTAAATTTGCGAGACATTTCTGAGTTTTTTCTTTTACATGAATTGCCATCAATAATCTGCTATCGCACCTGTCTCAACTCAAAAATAAATTATTTTCAACTATATACATTCAATGAATTTTGGCACAGGGTTTACTTCGACACTTTATACAGAACAACCAATTTTTTCAGAATCACATTACAAAATGTGTATTCTGATTTCTAGAGTGAAATTTCGGAGATATGCATTTTCCCCTTCTTCAGGCTACACTGTGTAAAGGGGAAAATAAATTACTATTTTATGTAACAACGAGCATCTGCAATGCTGGATGTGCGTTTGCACGATCTGCTATAAATATGTGATTATTTATATTTTACTTTATTTTTGTATGATCCTTTGATGTTTAAAATGGTGAGTCTTTATATTAGTTTATATTGAGTGTCATGTTTCATTATAATATTTTTATTGATATTCATTGCAGTAGATTCTTATTTATATTTTTATAAAATTGTAATAATATTCGCCTTCACTCAGTGCAACCTGAAAATGGGGTAAATGAAACGTCGCTGTGCAACTAATAGTAAAATTTGTTTAAATGCTTCTGAACAAATGTGTTGTTTTATATAAACTGTTTGTCTAAGTAAACCCTGTGGCCAAATTAATTTAATGTACAAGTTGAGTCACGTAACTTTGGCACCTTCAGTAAATTTTCAACGGTTTAAGTTATTGCAATGCAATATTCACGGAAGAGCATGCGAGAATGGGGCTATCTGATGTATGTATTCGTTTCCGTTTTATCACTTGCATTTTTCGAGATATTGAGGTAACTTCCCTTTTTTCAATTGGAGTTCTTCATATTTGTTTAGTCTATAATGAAGAGCGTAAAAATACGAATCCAATGATAGACATATTGGCATATGTTAAACATTATTGAGTAAATTTAATTTTTTTTGCGACTCATATTCAATGGATATTTGAATGTAAAAGTTCACGCAGCACTATCCCTGCTAATGATCACTCGGTGCATTACAATATTAGTTAAATGCCGAGTCACAAAAATTAAAAATTACTCAAAAAAATGCTTATCTAACATGTGAAAATGTGTATATCATTGGATTTGTTTTTCTACACTAGCCATGATAGACTAAAAATGTATATTTACATTTGAAAAACGTTACCTCCATATCTCGTAAAATACACGTGATAAAATAGAAATTAATATATGCATAAACTAGCCCTATTCCCTTCTATGAAAACTGCATTGCAATAACGTAAACCGTTAAAAAATAGCAGTAGGT
This sequence comes from Teleogryllus occipitalis, assembly GCA_011170035.1. Lineage (NCBI taxonomy): Eukaryota > Metazoa > Arthropoda > Insecta > Orthoptera > Gryllidae > Teleogryllus > Teleogryllus occipitalis. Next base: position 212,437 of record BLKR01001269.1, read on the forward strand.
ACGTGATTCACCTGCATCTAAAATAGTGATACGGCAGATAATTTTCTGTTTTTGGTGTTAATAATTATTTTCAAACCTACATTGTTTCTGAAATGGTATCAATCAGAATCAAATGTTGTTCTTTTTACGTATTCACTCCTCATGCATGACTTTGCGTTGAAATACATTGCTCTAATATGGCCCGAAACGAATCCATACAAAAGTGTGCAAAAAGTTTTCCATTCTGCACACTTTTAAATTGTATACAACATTTATGATATCTCCAGATGAACACTTAATCCACAAAAATATCAGTTCTACTGTTTTCGAAACTCCGGATTTATCAAAATAACCTCGAATCCAACTTGCACATACGTCATTTGTCTTAACTAAATTCCTAACACACTTCTTACAATATTTCACACAATATCCTCATTAGTTCTACAGAATAATTAAGATAATACCAAATGAAAACCCTTGATTTTAGACATAAACACATAAACATCACTCATCATCTACGTCCGTTATCGTTCAGCTCTCAGGCCTCTAACGTCTTACAGCTCATTGCTATTATCAGTAGTCAGTCAACTAGCAAATGCTTTCCATATATTCTATCGCATACATCTGACGAAGAGTAAATAGTCGTGCGGATACCCCATTCAAGCATATTGGATATTGGACTATCCCACAAAGAGCAAGTTTCCATCCATGAGATTCACCGCTCACCGAAGCGCGATCGCGCCGAGTTCCCGGAAGGCCGCTCCCATAGGCGCGGCGGGCGCCTGCTCCGAGGCCGCAGGTGTCTTGGCCGGAAGCGTATTGGCTGCCTCGCCGGCCCCAGGGATTCAAATTGAGTGCCAGCCGCGTCTTCCTCTCCGTCTTTCCCCCGTCTCAACTTACCCGCCTCACATCACGTCTCTTCCCGCTCCACCCCACTCAGCTCCGCTCCGTCCCACCCCACAACAACTCGCCTTAGTTCACCCCACCCCAGTCCTCCCCATCCCAGTCCGCCTCGCCCCCTTCCGCTCCGCCCCAGTCCGCCCCGCCCCGCTCCAGTCCATCCCACCCAGACCGCCCCGCTCCGCCTCAGTCGTCCCCGCCCCGCCGCAGTCTACCTACACTCGATCTGCCCCACCGCAGTCCGACCTGCCCCAGATTGCCCCGCACCAGTCCACCCCGCCCCAGTCCGCCCCGCCCCATTACTCCTCGCCCCAGTCCGCCTAGACTCGACCTACCCCGCCCCATTCCGCACCACCGCATCAAGGTCCGCTACGCCCCGCCCCGCCCCGCCCCGCCCCACCCCGCCCCACCCCGCCCCACCCCGCCCCGCACCTTTCTCCGCCCTATCCCGCCCTCCTTATCGCACTTCCCCTTTCTCGCTCTGGCCCGCTCTTTCACCTTCATCTCTCTCCCTCAACCCGCTCCAAGGTCTCGCGACGCCACGCCCCGTCCGGTTTTCCCACGACTCGCAGCGCCATGCTCTGCCCTGTCACCTGCCCTTTAGATCGCAATGTAGCTACGTGGGTGGGCATGGAATAAGCATTACCATAGGCATACCAGCGTGTAGATAGGTAGGAAAGTGAGAAGGTAAACGTACACGCCTTGGCGGGCGAGGGAGCGAATAGGCAAGTGACTAGCTTGTGAGCGAGTGGGCGGACGAGTTGGTGTGTGGGCAAGCGAGCGGGCGTGCTTTCGAGTGGGCGGTCGCCGTGACAGCGCGTGAGTTACTGCGCGCATCGGGAAGCACTAAAACGCGTAAATTGTTTACCGGTGCATTAAAGCACCCAGCTTACTTTACATTACGTACGAGCCCTGACACAAAGGGGGGGGGGCGCCGGGTGATAATGGTAGGACGGCACGGAAACGCGGTCGAAGCCTGCCGCCCTCCAGCGGCGATCTGCCGCGGAAATTTATGCGAAGCAGGTTACAAAAGCGATATATTTCCGAAAATCGAGACAAGCCATAAATATAGAGCGATGGCGCAAATAAAAGAGAGTGGCGGCCGACCGGAAACTTCATCCGGAGAAAATGACCTCTCGGGGCGGAAACCTCGACCCTGTGTGTAATATATCGACACTCGAGCGACGGCTCACGACCGGCAGGCGCGAAGCGAGAGGGAGGTTCGAGCGGGTGTAAGTGTGTGTGTGTGTGTGTGTGTGTGTGTGTGTGTGTGTGTGTGTGTGTGTGTGTGAAAAAGGGGATGAAGTACGAAGGAGCTGCTTGAACAAGAGTACGTGGGAAGGTGAAGTGTTGACGTACCAATTCGTATATTAGAGAACGCGGCATAAAGAAAAATACTTGATGCAATATGAGAAGAATATGTGGATCAAAATGTGGGTTGGAACAATAAATTAGACGTTAAGTAGAAGCATCAGTACGAATATCTTATAGAGCAGAATATTAAAACTTGTAAACTTGTTAAAATACTTTAATATAATATAATACTAAATACTAATAATAATACTAAATACTATAATACTAATATAATACTAAAATACTGTTTATATAATATAAAGAGAATCTAATACAAAAAGTCGATGTTTGTATTTTATGTGCTGTCGATTGTGATAAAACTTTTCAACTTATTCCTCGCACATGAGCGAAGACTATAGGCATAGAACAATGGAGATATGCGTAGATCTGTGGCAAATAGATGTAAAATGGAGGGGTTATGGTGATTTTATGCGCTTATGCTTACTCATGCGCCCCTGAACAGAAGCTGTATGCAACCCGCCGCACTCTCCAGTATTAAGCATGTCTTCGCTGCATATTCTGCCCCTGAGACTGTGAAATACCGGCCGGAATTATTACTTGAAGGTTATCTCAGGCAAGTAAATCACATCTCTCCAAGATAGTGTCTCAGATAATGTATGTTCGAACTTGAGGAAGAACGTTTTAACAATACGTTTATATCCAAGGTAGGACATAGAACAAACCCATACTCACGAGAAAGTCTAAACAAAATCTATTAAATTTTTTGCAGCGTAAAACCTGATTACAGTCACGTGACCAGTAGCGTATGTAGTGTGATACTTTACAATAGTGAAACATTGCCGGCTCCACTAGAATATTATAATATAATATTGAGTGTTAATATAAGTTCCCTTATGGAAAAGTAAATATTTATTAGCGGGTAAAGAAAGGCACGTTTCGTATAGCCACGTATCTGCGACAGGAAAAGCGCATTGAACTGCCCCATTTGCAACCTACAAGCCATAGCGAGAATGTCAGTCTGCAGCAAACGGGTAGAGGAGAGGCGTCGAGAGTTCATGAGCAGGCGTCCTTGACTCCCTCGACCCCCTGCACTCCTTCGCCTACCCCGCCCCATCCCGACTCGCCTCGCCGATCTGCTGCGCCATATTTCAGCCGCAAACACGCGCGGGGAGCAATAAGTCGCCCGAAGGGTCGCGGCGCCGCCTGGATATGAGACGCGCGCGGCATGCGGAGGGCGGCCGGGCGGGTGGGCGACTGGCCGATATGAGCACCGCGCCATCTCCGCCCCTCTCTCACCCCCGCGCCAGCCAGCGCTCTCGCCGCCTCTCGGTGTTACTTTCCCTCTTCCCATTGCCATCGCTTTAGCTATCGCCCTCGCCATCGCTTTAGCTATCGCCCTCGCCATCGCTATCGTCCTCGCCATCGCTATCGCCCTCGCCAGCGCTAGTGCCCCCGCCATCGCTATCGCCCTCGCCATCGCTATTGCCCTCGCCATCGCTATCGCCCTCGCCATCGCTATTGCCCTTTCTATCGCTATCGCCCTCGCCATCGCTATCGCCCTCGCCATCGCTATTGCCCTCGCCATCGCTATTGCCCTCACCATCGCTATCGCCCTCGCCATCGCTATTGCCCTTGCCATCACTATTACCCTCGCAAACACTTTTGCCCTCTCATTCCCTTTTGCCCTCCCTATTCTGACCCTCGTCCTCGACCGTTCACTCTCTCGCCTTCTGCATCTTCGCACTTGCTGTTGTCCCATCCTGGTCTTCTCGCTCGACCTTGCCTTCGCCTTTACGGTCGTCCTCCACCGTAATTTTACTCTCGTTTTTTCTCACCTTTCATCTCGTCCTCTTTCTTGTTCCTTTACCGAGTCGCTACCCCCTCCTTATTCCACCGCGCCGTGGCCCCCCGCGCTCCGTCCAGCTATCTCGCCCTTTTGGCAAGCAGCCTTCCCGTAGCCTGCCGGACAGCTCCGAATGAGCGCTTTGCGAAGGTCTCAAGGCGACGAGATCGCTGGGAGAAATTTTAAACTTAGCCGAAACACGTAAGCTCACTTCAATCTCACACTTCTCTCAAAATAACATTTTATTTCATACTGAATATTACTTGATATCTGATATGGAAGTCTTTTAAGACATTAAGAAACTTATAAACACCAGGAGAAACCTTGTTCGGGATCACATGAGGTTAAAATGTCATCATACAACTTCTATTATTTTGTTAAAAATGTAAATGTCAGAAGAACAGAATTATTTATGCACGCAGTTATTACAAAATTTTACAAACCGACAATATAGTTCATCAAAATCCATACATTTAAACAATTTATTAAACAATTTTTAACACAATTTAAATGAACAAATTTCATCTCCCTCGCCTCTTCTGAAGTTCACTGTCTCAGACGTACTTCATTAACTTATTTCGCCGTCTATTTTCAGCCGCATGGGCTTCTGTTTTCTTCCCTTTGACGGTCACTTCACGGAAAATCCCCTTCACCTGACCTGTACCTCTAAATAGCAAGACAAAACGACCAACCCATACTGTTTTATTCTAATGAACTCGCAGCCACCACAAAACTGACATGTCAGTTTTCTCATCTACATGTATTTATTTTATTGTTTCTGATGTTATTCAAACAATGAAATGGTATATTTGTAGATGTGCTTACTGCTTGTCCTTTTTTGAAAAGTCTACATTGCTAATCATTGCAAATGAAGAGGCTGAGAAAAATCGCTGAGGTAAAGGAAATCACCAAGGAACTTTATAAGTAGAAAACACATTTTTTAGGGCGATTTACATGTGTACACGCGATATTAGAATTAGATAAGAACAATTGTCAACAACTGCGATGAAAAGGGTAACGATTGCAACAAGAAACCATTATCATATACTAATTTGATCTCATTTTATAATATTTTTTTAGAAATTATCAACCGATTTCATAACGATATTCTTAAATTATGTAATTTAAAGGTCGATGATCTATATTTGCAAAGGTCTTTCTGGTTCAAACATGGGTGTGATGGTGAATGCCGTCCGAATTCTAAATGCCCATGTGCAATTGGCAGATAGCGCTGTCGTGGAGCGCCCCTTCACACATCCTCCGATACGGAACGGACGCGGTTGATAAAAGGTAGAGATTCCAAACTTTTCATTTCATCGACTCCTTTTAAACGAAATGTTTGGTTCATCGACCCCCTAACGTGTATCTACAATATATAGTGTTCACAATCATGATACAAGTGTTTGCACTTAAATACCTTAAAGATAACAATTTCATACACCAATATTCTCGTAAATATCTTGATTTTTTAACAGTCAAAGACTTCTTCGCTTTTGGGTAACTGTATTTCTAATCTTCATTCAAATGCAAGGGTTACAAGTTGTTCAGTTTTTCAAAGACCTGACTATTACATTTCTCCCGTGCGTATTGCAGAGAGTACTTTCTTGTGCGAAAGAATATCGTTAAAGTAGAGTCATAATTTCTTGAACTTTCTAAACATCCTACTTCCTAAAATTGAACAAGGAATACGACAGAAAACAGCGAATTTATAATTTATTATCATACGTTTTGCTGCTTTCTATGAGAAGAAACTTAATTATTATTAATATTTTTTGGTAATCAATAGGGTCTTCATTATCCTGATCAAACGTCGGTTCATATTCGGCTATTAATCACCCCTTAAACATCATTGACCCTCTTTAAAATTTCATCGGCCCCCAGAAGTTCCCTCCCATTGATTTCCAAAGGGATGGGCGCGCGCGCCTAGAGGCGAAGAGGTACGTCCAGGGGGCGCGAGACCCATTCAGCTGTGTGAACCGAACATTTACGAGGAAGCACTGAGAAGATTTGAATTTTATTGCCATAGTTGCCTTGGTGCATTGTGTGATTTGTGCCATAAGATTGAATATGAGCCCTGCAAAAAACGCAAGTATAACAGTGATTAAATAAAATATGGGTTTATTTGTATGCTTCAGGATGGCGAAGAACATCCACAGTGTGTAATTCGCTATAAAGTATTCAGTAATATTGACATGAGAGATATTTGTGATAATTTGATATTACCATCTGTTCCAAGAACAGAGGGAAAAACATAATTAACATGTAAAATTGTAAAGAGTAAAAAAATTAAATGTACTTTTTTATTCAATAAAACACTTGTTTTATTCATTAGCAAATAAAAATGTGCAAGGGGATGGAAACTATTCCTCTTAAGAAATGGAGGGCGTGGCAAAAAAAGTTTGGGAACCTCTGGTCTTTACTGACCTCGTTGGGAACCTCTGATATAAGACAACTATTACAGAACAGCATGTGTAACCGTTTAAAAATTACGTTGTCAGTCGGCGCATTTTATTCTCTTTTTTAGTTCTGTGAATATGAACTGCATTTCTTGTAATTGCTTACTGAAATAGAGATCCTTAAGAAAAATCAATGTCGCCAAACTTGGATGTTTCTGCTCTAGAAAGGTAGCCTTGCTCCCCCACGATATGGCCTGCACTAACAAGCATTTTAAAATTTTGTTCCATACGAAAGTCCAATGCTTCTGCATTTGCCATCCCTAGTTTAATTAGTTACTTATAACTCGGGCCGCCAGATGCAATCCCAGTCACTTTTTTATATTCAGACCGAACGGGATGTGTATGGTGCATTAATTGTCCGTTCTCTCCAGACTAAGCACTTACAATTGTTTATTAACAGAACTAAAGTTATAGACAACCCTATATTGACTACTCTTCAATCCTTCAATCTTTAATCTAGCGTTTTTCATGAACTTAGGGCCTGTGGTATCTTACTCGATTAGGAAATTGAATACATGAAATTTCTGAATAGTATTTGTTTTCCTAAAACAAGAACAGAATAATAATATTGAACTCAAAAAATAAAAAACACACAAACTCTAAAAATTCATAAGTTACTTTTTAAAATAATTAGCTCTGCTTTCGTGCTCAAAAACCCTTCAAGATCTTTATTAGTTGTAAATATATCTCATATTTATATTATTTCTTTTCCTGGGGTGCACTTTTCTACACAAACTTTATTACTCTAATTTGAGCTTACTTTAGGTATAGCCCCTAAATTCAAAATGTTCATTGAAACATGAATGATCTTGTAATAATTTAATCTTACACTGTTCATACTATTTCAATAACTACAAAAATCGCTACTTGCTTGCATAACCTTGATAACCGACCTCAAGTCACAGAATAATTATTCACATTAATGTTCCTGTTCAATTTAAATTAATTTACATCAGTTCAAATTCAGATATACACTTCCATATAATATTCAACCTTTCATATCACAGCAACTAATTGAATTCCTTGAAATTTCTATTCTACAAAATGTCCCATTATTTACAATGAGACAAAATTTGCATAAAATCAACACTTCGTTCCATTAATGTACACTCTATTGATTTATACTTTCGGCAACACTATCACACGTGAAATTGCTCATTCTAATAATTCACTTTTAGATTATTTCCTTTCTTAAATCTGCTCAAAACGTCGACCTTACTTGTGGTACTCGTTATACTACTCACGTCTTGCCTACACGAGGTCGTGTTCTAGAACACGAATGTTGTAGATCTAGTGGCTCAGGATCTCAACGATTTGGATTGAATTACAGCAATGGCTGGACTCCAAATAGATTTTTACACCCGAAGCATATAAATATAACCAATGCACTCCAACCATCGAACACTAAAAAGCTGAAAATAGTAGCAGCGTGTTAGCACGTTCATTTATTCTCGTAAAAATCATGCATTTTACCCCGAAACCAGAATTTGCATATTAAGAATTTACATCAATGCAATTACCTCTTATTGAGCTTTTCACATGTTTCCACGTGCGTAGTAATTCCATATTCACAATTTGTAACGTGTAATTGTATGCACGTTAATTTCAGGGACCTCTCGCCGGCAGCAGTCAGGAAGAAATGAAAGCGAATTTTCCGTTACCTCCTCTCACTTCCCCTTCTCTACCCCTAACTTTCCGGTTTTACTAACCCACTCTCTTCCCAAGAACAGTCGACCTCCCCTAACAGCGTTGTTATACTTGGGGTTTTCTAACGTGGCAGCTGAGGGTAGAATCTCCAAGATAGAATTCGTCACGACTTTTTGAGTCATTCTCAGTCCTGCTACATGATCGCGACCGCATCAAGCAGTGTTGCAGATCAAGCGACTCTAGAGGCAGGACTGAGAATGACTCAAAAAGTCGTGACGAATTTCATCTTGGAGATACTACCCTCAGCCGCCACGTTAGAAAAACCCAAGTAAACGCTCTGGGCGTTCGGTGCCGATTCCTTGTCTTACAGCGCCGCGCATTCACACAGTTCTACGTGCGTGGATGCGATTCGCACCAGGCTACCAGTCACACTGCCAATGGCTTTGTGGCTACCATGTTGCCAGGACTCATCGGATTTTTGATTGATTGATTTTTTCGTGTTTCCGGGCGCGTCAACTGCTTTGGTCATTAGTCCCGTTAGTAGAGTGCATGTTTTCCCTCGGCAGATGGCGGTGATCTTCCCCCGCTGGATGGTGAGATCCGGCGCCGACCTACCGTCGGCTAGTGGGGGATTCGCTCTAACCAGGACTCTTCCACCAGCGGGGCACCGCCCCAGCCGGGACAAGCTCTAAGTTCCCGACCGAATATGTCTCCCGGACTATGTGGTAGTGTAGTGCATGTTAGTGTAAGTGTGTGTGTAAGGGGAGAGGATAGGACAGGGAAGAAGAAGGACAGATCGCGCGCGGTCCGTGGCCCGTTTGGTAGGGTACTGCTCCGGCATCCGCCTGGTTTTGATCGGAGAAACCACGGAAAATTACCGATCAGAGCAGCCGTCCGCTAGAATTCTCCTCCAGACAGTGACTGAATTCGACCTAGCTGGAAAGCTCGAGTCAAAAATCCAGCCGCCGTCAGGACTCGAACCTAGAACCTCCCGGTCAGAGGCGCTGCAGTGACATCAGTTGATGCACTGAGCTACCGCTTTCAGTAGGACTCATCGGACAAATAATTCATTTTCCTGTGAAGAATCTTATCAAACCATCTGTCTCAAAATACAATTAAGTCTAAATATGTTTAGTTTTGGAAGCCATACATTCACATTTTGAATCATTGGTAAATCAATGCAACAATATTGTAGTATTGACCGTTTCGAACAGAGAATGTGCTTAATCAGAATAAAAAAATACATTAACACTCCTCTTTAGAAATACAATTCTAAAATATAAAATTTACAAAAAAACAAAGATTTTACAAATGCATATATCACAAGAAAATATCAGCGCATTTATAATATCCCTTTACCTCACAAACTTCCAGTATTATCAATTTATTTAATGAAGCATCAGAACGAAGGGCTCAGAATCTCCGAAGGGAGACTGTGAAAGGTCATGGTGAGACTACCTAAGTTGTTGAGAGGAAGCAATACAGGGAGTGCGGGCTGTCGTGCTTTCCTCTTTCGATTCCGCCCCAACCTTCGCGCCATGCAAAGGTCGCGAGTTCAATTCCCATGGGGCGTCGGCGGGGCCGGTGCGGACGGAGGGTGATGAAGGCGGTGGGGCGTTGCGCACCTTGGGAAATTAGACAGGGGGTCAGCGGTCCCCGAGGGGGTGAGGGATGTAGGTGATGGCGTCGGCAGCGTAGCTGAAGGTTTTCACATTGAGAATAATAGAAAGAGTTTTGAGTGAGAGATGTTATAAATCCACCAGTGTTATGGTTGTGGAAATTTCAGTTTTTCCAGAAGTTTGATCTCACTCATAACTTATGGGACAAAATATCTTAAACGTTTATGGACATAACATGTTTAACTTTTCACTAGAACTGACGAGAGAATTCAGCACGATTAATAGCGTTTTCCATTCGCCGCACTAGTGCGCACCCAGCGCGCATTCAGGGCAGCTTTCGTGTTCCATTCGACCGCTAGGGCACACCAGTGCAAAGAATTGCGTGTTCCATTCGCGCATCAACACGGAACCAGGGCGCACTCGGGGTGCCCTAAACTGCTCTGACGCTCGCGTCAGTGCAGTCCAGTGCACCGGGCCATTGTGAGGTTAGGTGCGGATGTTATCCATGCTGATTCGTGGTGAAATTGTGAAGGCAATTGAGGATCATCTGACACGCAAGGATACTTCGCATGATGGAGTATATTATATTTTGCAAGAAATGTCTTAAAATTATGTTTGTGATTTACACGAAATTCGGAAAATCAGATTGTGTTTTCCGAAAATTTTAACCTTGAATAACCTCATATTAACAAATCCAGTGCTATTTAGAAACTAAAGTGGTTTAGGCACGTCTCAATTTTGAAAAGCAAATAAAGTGAAAATAAAAATAGTGACCCTTACAAAATCATTCAAATATATATGCCAAGAAATGTTTCTCGCACGCCCATACATATACCAGCAGAAATGTTCATGTCAAATTTTTTATTGTTTCCAGTAATCAAACAATTCTACAGAAGCCTTTCCGTTCAAAATTTTGTGTACTATGTCGATCACTGGCAAATCTCGAAAAATGAAATTACGACTCATAAGCATTTGAAGTTTTCGTAGTTTTTTAAATTAAGAAATCACACGTTAATAATTTATGAATTAAGAAGTAAGAATTACCAAAAGACTTCATAAAAATTATAGCGACGATCATAATTCAAAATTATTATTTTTCGAGTTCCATCAGTGTGACTGACAAAAAACAGCTGTGTATAATTTCACTGTGTAGCGCACAAGCACTGACTCAGTTTCGGAATCCGTTTCATTCGTAACTGCCCTTCACACGAGTGGGGCAGCACTGTTGCGGAGCAATGACGTTTCTGCCTTGCACTAGGGTGGGTTTCAGTGCAACGAATGGAAAACGCTATAAGTTTCGTCAAGGGACGTACAAAAGATAAAAACGTCCCGAGTTTCAGTATATTAAGTATAGTAAAATTTCTTCGAGATGGAACCTTAATAACACGAAAATCTGTCCAAATCGTAAAATATTTCACCGACAATTAATTTTACTTTATAGCTGCGAGAATATATATTGCACCGGTAAATCTGGAGAAATCTATAACAATTGGTGTTTAGAGACCAATGCTAGGTAATATCACGTAAGCTAGTTTATAATTATTAAAATAAATTTCTTTATAAAACTTTATAATTCTTATACGAGATGAGTTCCAAGATTATCGCCTTTGATAAGTTACGAAAATATTGTAGACACTATTACAACAAGTATATTAATTTTATTTTATATATTAGCTATTGCTTGAAATTAAATATCTGAATGTTGTATCGGAAGAACTTAGTCTCCCGTTTGAAAAAATAACAAGCTCCAACAATTTACGGAATGTCTCCGATTGTCGATATTGGCGGTTAACGGCAACTACATAGCTTTCGGTATAAAAGGGAAGTTCCTGTATTGCATACTTTACACAATGTTCTCTCCTGGTGAAGTATGTGTCTGGTTCCATAGAAGACCATTATAAACTTGTGTAACCATTTCTCCAACAAGGACAAAACATAACACACCTTCATGTGAGATACAAGCTACAAACTTCTCTGCACAGCAAAGCCGAAGAGAATAATATCGAATGAAGTTTACCTCGTACCTTCTCACACTGTTTTCCAAGACTACCGTCGAAACTGAGAAAAGCGTATTCTCGCACGTACATCTAGAAGGAAGTTCATCAAAATTCCGAGCCAGGAGAGAGAGCAGAGAGCTAATTACGAGCGAGACCTCGAGGCCGTTCGCCCCACTCCAGAGGCTTTCGAACGCTCTCTTCCCCATCGGCGCCATCTGACAAGGCGACGTGCCGCCTGCGCTCTGTCGGCAATCGCGGAAACTTCTCGCGCGCGAGGAACGAATCTTCCGACGGCGCGCGGCGCAACGCCAGTGACGGGGAGTCGTTCACTTCGTCGCGCGAAAGGCTTCTCAAGTTCGACTCCCTCCCACCCCCACCCCTGCCTTCCTCCTTTCGTTCCCGGTTCTCGCCCTTCTCCTCCTTTCGACGCTTAATTGAAAGCTTCGTGATTTTTTGTTTGGGAAATCTCTCGGTGAAGTTGGCGGCGCGCGAGTGGGGTTCGCTCGAGTGTTTTTGAGCCACGAACGGACGCAGCCGCCCGCCCGCCCGCCCTTCTTCCAACGCCTCCGCGGCCCAACGGGGATTAAACTGTCATTTCGGAGGCGCCGAAGCGGCTGGCGCCCGCGCCGCCGCCGCCTCCGCAGGCGTCAGCAACGGGAGCTGACGTCTCTTAGAAACGGGGTTGGCCATATGTCCGGGTTCGTCTAGCTTACAAGCAGTAGAGATGTTGGGAATTGCACATGAATGTGAGTTATGGCCAAAGTGAATCTTCCTTTAGAGAGATATGTCTATCCCTTACACATTTAAGTCTTTTAGGATTTGAAGAATGACAGTAACTGAAAGATTTTATTATTTTCTTTTCCAATGGAACTACTAGGTATAGTACCTTTCATTATAGATACTGAAGATATCCGTTTTGATTATAATTATTAACGAAAAGACGTGACTCGTGTAGAATTAGTGGTCAAATAAAGAAAATGTCATATTTATGGGAGAATTCACTTTAGGATTCTTCCTTAAGAGATATAACAGTCCATCGATAGAATTTTCGTTGTGTAAATATTAACAATTAACATTTTTACGAGCATAATATATTCATTATCATGCAATTCTACCTTGAAATCACATATTAGATAACTTTAGGGGTGCAATTTCTTCCCCTTTTTATTCTTCGTTACAAATACAGGTTTTAAATAATAAACTACACAAAAGATAACAAAAAAACATTTTCAGAGACCTGCTAAGCACTGCAGCGAATTTCAAAGAACGAATCATCGAGGACTTTGTTCAACAGTAATATAATAATTAATGACGCACATTTATTTAATACAATGTCCAAATTAATAGATATATTAAGCAGGGAAAAACGATATCATGCGGCTGATTTATCGTCCAGAAAGCAGTGATTGTGTCAAAAGTATAAAAACCCAAAATTATGTGAAATTCAGCTACATAATCTGAAACCGCACAATAATTCTACATTCTCTACAAATATCTACATTGTTTAAGAAAAAATCAATACATGATAGATAGATACGTAATCGAAAGTTTTTTACGTAAACATTTACAATATGAAGTTTTCTTTACGAGCATGTATTCATAAATTATTACGTTAGCTAGACACTGGTACTGATTAGATTACTTTGGAGGTATGATTTCTTCTCTTCCATTTCATTCTTCATGAAATGTACTGACCCGATTGGCAGAGTACTCGCTCTTAGCTTGTGTTTATTACTTGTTCCTGTTCAAATACCGCCAGATAGTGATTTGGTTAGATGCCAATCTGCTGAAATTTCTGGCGCGAGGCTCCTGCCAACTTGCCAGCACAAACACAAACAGCGCCAAGCTCGTAATTTTCTTTGCCAACCAGGACGGAAATATAAGCACGCATACCGTCCGATAGAGCCAGTGCTTGAACAAACATCTCCTCCACTTTAGATTTAAAACTGCAAAATATACGAGAGAAAAATATCTACATTTAAAAACTGACATTTGGGTCAAAATCAAAAAGAAATTCAAAGAAAATTAATGTGTAATCCCTAGATCATGCAGTAAACTTCCAGTGGTGGAAAGAAAGATGTAAATCCAGATTTACGTCATGGTTACAGAATTTTTCATGACCTAATCGGCAAATCATGTTATCAGGGTAAAATTGAAACGACATTCTGCAAGTTAATTGCATTGCAAATACTTTTTTAAAATTTTAATACACATAACAGAAAACTTATTTGCATTACAAAATATAGTTATGAAACTACGTACAAATTTTTGTCGATTGACACCAAACTTATCGTTCATTCCAATGGCTTCATTGTGCTCCGTTTTGATGAAACGTGAAACGATCTTAAGCAATTCCATGCAGTGCTGTTTATGTATGGTACGAGTATAATAGCTTATGACTACGAGACAATCTGTTTATGATAATAGCATCTAGAAAAATCTCAAAATAAAAAATAATGAAGTTTACGTATAAAGAAAAATATGTTGTTTCCTAAAATCACTTATCGTTTTGAAAATAAAAAGGTAAGACTTTCACTCCAATTACTATAGAGTGAGAGAATAAAATAGAAACCGATACTACGAACCATGGAGGTCACTGATATTTCGGCATATTGCTGGGACGGGAGCGCTTTGTTCGGATATCGCTGCGATACATAAACATGAGAGCTTTACATCACAAAATCAATTACGCAGAGATTAGAAACGTCAATGCAGTGACCAGATACAGTAAACCTTCAGCCATGTAAGTGACGCGTACACGCGGGCCATGTTTTATATGCAAATATTACAAATCACTGTGACGCACGAGAAAAAATTCAATCACAGTCCATGAATATTTAGTTGTTTTTTTTATAAAATAAAGTTATCGCTGTGAAACGTAGTGTTCAAATATACGAAGTGCTCGCATAATTATTCGCAGGTACTTAGTTCCTTATATTTTCAATAAATTGAAAATTAACACTTACATGGATTTTACGTTCTTGAAACATTTCCTTCATTTAATTATTGGGGTACTTAAAACCAGAAAAATCTCCATTTTTTGCGGAATGAAACCAAAATACAACAAAGTGTGTACCAAAACATTTTGTTGTAATAAAACAATTGTATCCAAAGAACTTGATTGTAAACAATTTTCTTATATCGAGAAAATACTTTAATTTAATGAATTGTATATAGTCTTAAAATTGAATATTAAACAAAACTATATACATCCAGGAGCAATGGTAGTAAATCTACATACAAATTTGTGCTAAAAAGTGGTTTCAAACATATACCCTGAGTTCCAGAAGAAACTATAAAGCTGTATTTCTTAGAATTCAATACTAACAACTCAAAAAAAAAAATATAAATGTGTTTAAATTTTTCGCTTACAAATGTAACCCAGGAATCACTCGCTTAAAGATTATTAATGAGTAAATAAGCATTATT
The DNA here is from genome assembly GCA_011170035.1 of Teleogryllus occipitalis. Taxonomy (NCBI): domain Eukaryota; kingdom Metazoa; phylum Arthropoda; class Insecta; order Orthoptera; family Gryllidae; genus Teleogryllus; species Teleogryllus occipitalis. Next base: position 227,621 of record BLKR01001269.1, read on the forward strand.
AAAAGGTTTTATAGGAATTCTATTAATAATAAATATTTGAAACTACCTTTAATAAAAAATCACTACAAATTGATATATTTTTAGTTGTGCCATAATTGTAGCCCATGAACTGCGTTAAATGCTTTTAGAACAACCTGCTGTCATTCCTTATGCGTAGACATTTTCTGAAATTAAAAAAACAAGTCATGCTAGCCGAAGACTCCGCAAAAGCATATTACAGGTAAGTAGAGGAGCAGCCGGGTAATACGAACCGAAACAACGTTATGATAAGATTAGTTTAACTCCACATTCCATCGTGTTTACGGCACGTCGCGTCGCTTCGCGTTGCGTCGTGTCGTGTCGTATCGTGTCGTGTACCGCCGTCGACTTAGCGAGGGCAGACGCCTTGAGACACCCGCTAACGGGCTCCTATGACAAGATTAAACAAATGAAATTTTCAACAAAATCTCTTCTTCGCGAAGTCACGGAGACTGCCTTCCAGGTGGTCGTCGAATATCGGCTCGTCCGCCTCTCGCCGGCTAACATGCTGATGGATCCTGGGGCGAGGCCCGAAGGCAATAGAGATCAGGTTGCAGATCGGGAGGGCAGCGCTAAGAATTATGAGGCCACTAGTGATAGATTTACGATTACTGGCGCGTGCACTTCTAAGGTCATTAGTCCCGTAAGTGTAGTGCATATTCTCAGCGCGCAAAAGAGAGAGCGAGAGAAGAGAGAGAGACAGAGAGAGAGAGAGAACAAAGAGAGAGATAGAAAGAGATAGAGAGAATAAAGAGATATAGATAGAAACTGATAGAAAGAGATAGGGAGAGAGATAGAGATAGAAATTGAGAGACAGAGAAAGAGAGAGAGAAACAGAGAGAGAGAAACAGAGAGAGAAACAGAGAGAGAGAAACAGAGAGAGAGAAACAGAGAGAGAGAAACAGAGAGAGAGAAACAGAGAGAGAGAAACAGAGAGAGAAACAGAGAGAGAGAAACAGAGAGAGAGAAACAGAGAGAGAGAGAGAGAGAGAGAGAGAGATGGCACTGATCTTCCCCTGCTGGACGGTGAGATCCGACGTCGACCTAGGCACCGGCTAGAGGAGTTTCCCCAACCAAGTGTCTGGTACACCCCAGGAAAGTATATTTTCGACTAACAGTTAAAGGATGAAACCAATGACAGTTTTCAGCCAAATCAGTTTTTTTGAATTTTGACATTCACTTTAGAAGATGTCAATTTAAGCAAAGTTGTGATAAGTAGCAGTAAACGTGCGTGTTAATTATAATAGCATGCGTTGGTCAATGTATTCTACAAACACAAGGACATTCGGCTATACGAACGGGAGAAGCTAGAGCTCCGAGCTTCTTGAACTCGTATTTACTAAATGAACGATTGTGATTTAGTTGCTAGTCAAGAACTCGCGCATTTTACGTTTTGCGCGCAGAACTGAACTGATCAAGTGTAATGTCAAACCAGAGCCACAGCCTCAAAGCGTGAAGGGAGCGTACCTCAATATGCCGTGACTCATGGGTGACAGAGCTTCAGGTCAAAACACTACGACAACAGACACGCCCTTGAGTTACACAACCCTCATCCCACATGTTATTCTGAAAGAAATTATATAAAACCCTCAAGTCCGTTCATGTGCGGCGATAACACTCCTTTCGCTCGAAAGGCACGTTTGTACGCATTAATAAAGTGTGTCAGAGCCAACGAAATAATTAATAGATACATTGGTCAGTTGTATGAGACATATCGAACTGTCACTACAACGTTCTCCAGCATCAACTTTTCATCCTGTTTTCTTAATTTCTGACGCATTATTTTAATTATTTGTATTGTTTTAGCCTTTTTGCAACAATAGTTTTTGCTTTAAACATATTAGTTTCATTTATTTGTACATTTCTTTTGATTTGTAGTATCTCCATTCTCAGAAACAAATTATTCATGATATACTACTTCATGTAGTAGAAATTTCATCTAGTAGTACCTGCTACAAAATAGTAACAGTTTTAGCGCTTACAAAATAGTTACACCTTTAGAAGTTCTTCGTCTAGTTTCCTCTATCCGCCGACCTTCTACATGATTCCCCGTCAACTTCTTCCTACAATTTTATTCTTTTATATGGAGGCATATTTCTAATCCCCTCTCTGCTCTGTATATTATGCTAAGGAAAGATGATGGAAGATTCCCAATTATAAAAAACGATGGTTACAACTATCCGCAAGTGTATTACTGTTTAATAGGTAATTAATCCCCAGGGGTGCACCAAAGACTTTTAAGACGAAAAACATAGAAGTTCTTAGGTTATGTCATATTTGAATAATCAGGAGCATGTGCAACTTGCAAAACACATTACGCAGGAACACTCTGTGCATAACTCAAGAGATGCTGCGACCTAAATCGTTAAGAGCAGTTTTTGTCCTCTGAAGTTATGTTTTATACATCGTAATTTTAAAAATTAGACTTATTTGGACGTTCTATTACATATTTTGTATTGTTCCATCATTCCGTAGCAGGGGTTACCAGAAACACTGAAAAGTAGAGTTCCAGTGTGATATTACTTACACTTTTGAAACAGTTATTTCAAAAGTTATGTTTAGGAGATATTGCAATATTTTGCGAATCTTCTGGGCACTTCTATTACATTTTTGGGTTTTTCTCTTTTTTGAGTACCTAGCTATTGAGAACTGCCCGTTTCATCCGGCAAGGAAGACTAAACTATATGCCAACTTAATGTCTATATAAATATTTCGAAGTAGAAAAGTCTATCTAATCTCAAGTTGGAAGCCAGTATGAAGCTATTTTAAATTTTGAAACAATTTACAAAGTGCGGAATGCCTGTGGGGATTCAGATAGTACGAATATATTTCTGATGCGATTGAACAGCATATCTGTTAATTTTGAATGTGATTCAACCTCCATCAATAGTCATAATATGATTTATAACTTACAGGAGTTAAGAACATAAGAAGAACAAACAAAAACTTAATTATTTTCTTAGTTCGTTCCTTTGTAACAAAGCGTTTTCAGAGATTTTGTGATCACTGACAATTGTAATACAAGCCGTGCAACACTTCGGGAGTCAAGGCAAAGTTATTAATGGGTGTAATGCTTCAACTTCAATTCAGGACATTATACAAACCATTCTACAAAATTTCCATATTTACTGACGTTCTATGATTTTAGAATATCATCAATGGATGAGGTCACTGAAGTCTGGGGGAATGCTTATACCAGACAGAAGAACGGATAGAAAACAACGCAATTCATATGTTTGCGAGCATTAAGTCCCTTTCTACTGTGAGTCGCAACAAAGACAACCTTGTGCATCAGATAGTACTTTTCTCTCTCCGCTTCTTTTGTTTTTGTTATGCACGAAGCACAGGGGCCAAGTTCTCTAGGGAGAGCAAGCAGTACTCTCAGAGATTACAACATTCGAGAATATCCAGCGAGAAATTCCGAGAAAGCAGGAGGAACTGCTGAGGCTTTAGCTGTGAATCGCGCTGTTTTTGTGTGAGCTACTTCGACGATTCGATGCTGGAATATGACGTTATCTCTGTCCACAAGACATAAATATCGCTAAAAATGTGGAGTACGGATGTCATTAAATGTACTTATTATGTGCGTTTAACGTACCAAAGTGCCAGGTGCGGAAATTAAATACACTAACACAGAACGCACTGTCGGAAGTATACTTTTAACATTTAGTACCTGAGCCTCATATACTTTAAAATATTAATATACGTGCGAGTACTATTTGCTCCTTAGCATATTATACTGGTATCATTGGAATTATTATTCCACGCAATTGTTGCACACTGACAAAGAAAACCTTGAATAATATTAAACGGATATAACTTATTGTTCTTCAATACTGAGAAAAGTTGAAATGTTAAAACTAGACACAGTGTAACGAACCCTACAGCAAAACTTCACGAACGTATTTTCTCATCATGGAAAGATCAACATTTTTTCAATAAGGTAAAATCCTTTTCAATAAGGTTCCATAAGTACTACTTAATTTGTTAGTTATCAGTCTTATTGATTTTAGCACGATCAAAATCTGTGGATGTAGTGCCCATTGTTTCGAAGTCTGACGATACGAGCACGCAGAGTTCGTGAATGATGCACAACATACGAATCTCCCAGTATACTCAAAAGAAAAAGTCCACAATATTCAGTACACTCAAAGGAAGAAGTCCACTGGATTAAATCTCGACATCTTTATTACAGATTCAGAAACAGAAAACAGATAAATAAAACTTGTCAGTTACAGCTTTGGCTCGAAAATATTGGAAATCTTTTGTAGTTGCTGAGACGTTTACACGTGAACATAAATTGTATTCGCAATTTGTAAAAATTGGAACCAAAATATGTTATTGTTTAGTGCTTAACACTAATAAATGTTAAAGTGGCGGTAACATTAATAACAGTTCAGTTAATTCACATGAATAAGAAAAGTTCAGGTAACTCTAATTATTTAGAATTTCCATAGCTTTGTTTCAATGAAGTTTCTCACTTTCCCTGTTTGAAGAATCTATTCAAACTTTTTCATTGAAATTCCATTTTATATTTGAAAAAGTAATTTATTCACATTTCATTTGACTTGCTATGCAAGCCACACCTTATTCCTGTATTCAACGCGGGCGTGATTCACAGGAACTAAGCTAGACCGTCGTGTTTCAGCTTTAGTTTATTACACTCCGTCGAGAAGGCGAGAGACGCGCAGCGTTCGGGCTAGTGAAATGCAGCTAGCCTCTCATCTTGCGTAGAGACGCGGAAACTGCAGGAAACCGGTTGGTCTAACAAGGCCATTCAAAGGAACTTGCGGGAGGGGCGGCGTGACCGCGAGGCGGCCGGCCGGCGCGACGGGGCGAAAGAGCGCCATGCGGGGGGGGGGGTGCGGTCTGAGGCGAGAAGGCGGCAAGAGGCAGGAAGCAGTGGGGGCGGGTGATTAGGGGAGAAGCGGGGTAAAAAGCTGGAAAGGGTGAGTGTGGAAGAGGAAAAGGTCGTGAAATATCGAAAAGGAGAGAGTTAGCAAGAAACGGGGAAGGACGAGGAATGGCGGGGAGGGACGGGAGGAAGATGGTCGGGGGGCAGTGGGGGTGAGAGAAGAGTGGGAGGGGCGTGGCATGGAGGAGACGAGTGAGATTTAAGGGACATGAACAAGAAAGGTGAGGGTCACGGTAGGGAGGGCTGCGTAAATGCAAGGGCGGGGAGGGGTGGCGGGAGAGAAGATGGTTGGGGAGCATCGGGTAGGGGAGGGTAGAAAAGAGGGGCGTGGCTTTGAGGGGAGGAGAGGGTTGAGGGCCATGGCATGGTCAACGGTGCAAATGCGAGGGCGGGGAGGGGTGGCGGGAGAGAAGATGGTCGGAGAGCAGCGGGTAGGGGAGGGTAGAAAGAGGGGCGTGGCTTTGAGGGGAGGAGAGGGTTGAGGGCCATGGCATGGTCAACGGTGCAAATGCGAGGGCGGGGAGGGGTGGCGGGAGAGAAGATGGTCGGAGAGCAGCTGGTAGGGGAGGGAATAGAAAGAGGGGCGTGGCATTGAGGGGAGGAGAGGGCTGAGGGTCATGGCTGGGTCGGCTGTGCAAATGCGAGGGCGGGCATGGGCGGCGGGATATGAACCGGCGCAAGCTCTGCGCCGAGTGCGGTGCTGCGGCGCGGTCACTGGCTGCTTCTTGAGAGTTGTCCGCCCCGTCGCGCGGAGGAGGTCGCCCGAGGCCGAGTCGGGGTGGCCCGGCGGCGGGGGCGGGGGAAGGGCACCCAGTTAGACGGCGCTCCATCAGAAACTTGCCCGAGCCAAATGAGGGTCTGTCACCAAGGCAACAGACGCGGTCCGGCGGCGGCGTCGGTGGTGGTGGTGGTAGTGGTGGTGGTGGCGCTGACGGTGGCGATTGCGGCAGCCGCGGGGAGGGCTGAGGGTGACGGCGGAGAGGGCGGGGACGGCGGCGGTGGTGCTGATGGGACAGAGGATGGTGCCACGGGAGCGGAGGCGGTGGCGAGATCGGGGGTGGGGACAGTGTTGGTTGTGGCGACGGGGGCGGGGCGGCGGGGCTGAGGCGGCAGGGTGACAGGACCGGAGGGACGGGAATGGATGGGGCAGGGGCGACAGCGCGGCCAGCCAGCGGGTGCTGCGGTGATGTTCATGGCGGCCTTCACGGGGGGATGGCAGAGTCAAAGGACGAAGGCGAGGCTTGGACTACAGAGAAATGGCCCTTGGAGTGTCGTGGAGGTCGGAGTTTTTGCTCCAGAGAGGGAGGGTGGCTGAGTCCAAGTGGTCAGCGAACCGCAAGAGGGAAAATTATGAGAGAACGAGAAGATCCACGAGTGAGACAGAAAGGATGTACAAAGAAGAGAGTTCAAGGGAGGTGATAGTAAGCGTGCACGTGTGTGTGTGTGTGTGTGTATGTGTGTGTGTGTGTTTGTGTGAGTGAGTGTGGAGAAGAGAATACGGCGATGAAGGGTGAAGAAAATAGAGGAGTGGCAAAAAGGTGACCAATGAGATATATATCTCTTTCATCGACATATTTTTCTTATATTTTAATAATAAAATGTTACCATGAGCTGAGAGAAATTAAAATAAAGATTGTAAATTGTTTAAGGCGAATGGAAAGTTTACCATCGCTCTAAATATTCTCGACAAGACGTGTACAATGTAGCAGTGCTGAAAGACAGCAATTAAATCACACGACATTAGAGAACGCGAGGCAGCCACTAAGTAGTACAGGAAGAGAGTAGCCGGCGTTAACGTAACAGAGCCTTCTGTGGCCTTCTCTCCCCTGTAGGAGCGGCTTGCGCAGCCAGTTTGCGGCCGCCGGGTGTCCCGGTGCTAAGACGCGGGCATCTTGAGCCCACGTGGCGACGGCGCGGCGGGGGCGGGGCGCCGGAGCCGTGAAGCGCGACGCGGGGCGAGGCGATGAGGCGAGGTGAAGAGGGGCGGGACGGGGGTGCGGCGGCGCGTGGGAGCGCTGGCGACGGGCGAGAGGTGAAAGTTGTGAGGCGGGTGGGGATGGGGGCGGGGGAAATGGCGGGGCGTTGCCGCGGCGGCGCCTGGGAGCGCGGGCGAGAGGTAAAAGGCGTACGGCGGGAGCGGGGGGATGGGGACGGACCCACGCCATGAGGCGTGGCGAGGCCGAGGGCGCGGCGGCGCGAGGGAGGGCGGGCGAGGGACGAGAGGCGAACGGCGCGAGGCGGAGTGGGGATGTGGGCGGGGAGCAAGGGCGCGGCGGCGTGTGGGAGCGCGGGCGAGAGGTACAAGGCGTGCGGCGGGAGCGGGGGTGATGGGGCAGGGCGACGCCATGAGGCGTGGCGAGGCCGAGGGCGCGGTGGCGCGAGGGAGCGCGGGCGAGGGGCGAGAGGAGAAAGATGTGAGGCGGGGCGGGCGTGGGGGCGGGGGGCAAGGGCGGGGCGAGGGCGCGGTGGCGTGTGGGAGCGCGGACGAGAGGTAAAAGGCGTGAGGCGGGAGCGGGGGGGATGGGGGCGAGGCGGTGCCATGAGGCGTGGTGAGGCCGAGGGCGCGTCGGCGGAGGAAGCGCTGGCGGGGGCGAGGGGCGAGAGGCGAAAGGCGTGAGGCGAGGTGGGGGTGGGGGCGGGAGGCAAGGGTGGGGCGAGGGTGCAGCGGTGCGTGGGAGCGCGGGCGAGAGGTGAGAGGTGGTGGGTGTGAATGTCGGAAGGGCGGGGGCGGGGCGGCACCATGAGCCGAGGCGGCGCGCGTCGGCACGTGGTCCAAGGGTGTGGGGCGAGGGCGACGACGCAAAGGGCGCACGCGGCGAAGGGCGAGCGCGGGCGGCGCAGGCAGATCTCAAGGGCGAAAAGCGGTCGGCGGCGTGGTGGTGGCGGCGCGGCGGAGAGTGGGAGGGTGGCTCAAGAGCCCAGCCACTCAACAGTGCGTAAATCAGAACCGTAGAGCCATTCAATACCAAGAAGCGCGTAGAAGACGAGAAGAAAAAAGACGAAGAAGAAGTGGAGAAGCTAGATAAGAAAACAAAACAGTAGACTGGTGATTGTAATGCAAGCAAAACAGAAGAATTAACTGGCAAAATCATTTTTTTACGGACGCTTTCTAACTGCTTGGTCATATAGTGACCACTGTGGTTTTTAAACATTGGAGTATCTGTAAAGGGATCACGTAAGGATAACACGAATGCACACAATCATTCATGACCGAGGCAAGATTCGAAGCCGCGACCCTTTGAGCCTAGGCCGCTATGGCTCTTCAACCTTAGCGACCGTGTTTATGCAGAGCAGAAAAAACAAATATTTAATCTTCGCAAAATGATCACATAAAAGTATTATATCTCGTTTCGAAAATGGAGATTGACCATTACTATATGATATAAAATATTAAAATTTTTGGAAACCGAATAAAAGAAAGTATTTATCTTTCAAAAGGCTGGAAAAATTTAGGGTTCAATCGTGTAACTATACATTAAGTCAGGAAATCGAACAATGCTACAAATGATATTAGATAGAGTACACATTAAATGCCAGAAAATATCATAGAAGGTGTTAATGGGAAATCAGTTGAGTACTTAAAAAACATATTAGATAAAAGAATGGGTAAGAAAATAAAGGTGGAAACGTAGGTTTCAGATAAAAGGAATGTGGTAAACAAAAACTCTCGCGAATTTAATTTAGCTGAGTCATACGGTTGAAAGGGAAACATGATATTGAAACAAATTGCTGAAGAGAATTTCAATGAAATTCAAATTCAAAGTTTCATTAACATGCTTGCACTGTAACCTGAGTCGGGTCGGGAGGGTCACGCATGATCGAATCTCCGGGCTAAGCCTTTCTGGCTGTAATCAGATACAGCTGGGATCCAAAGACGTGGAAGCGGAGAGGTGGAAAACAGCCGCTGGTGAATCAAGCGATGCGGTAGTGAAGTGGATGCTGAGGCGGTGGTCCGGGGAAGGGAACCCCGGTGGGGAAGGGTCATGGGGGTAGAGCTGAAGGGTGGGAGGCCGGGTGCAGCGTTGAGTGAGAGGATGGGCACATGGTAGAGAAATAACCTGGGTCGTAGGATTTAGAAGGGCTAGGAGAAGCATGATCGGAATGAGAGCAGTCCTAGGTGAGTTTGGGGAAAGGGCCGAGACGGAGCAGATACGGAAACCAGGATGGTAGAGGGGGGAAAGGAGACACAGTAGAGTTGTGGCGGAAATGGGTACGCACGGGGTGAGGGTGGAGCGGAGATGGGGCAGAGATGAAACGAGGTAGAAGTGCGAGAATTTGTGGTATTGGGAGATTGGCGGGATGAGGTGGGCGGGAATGGGCAGGGACGGGCGTGGACGGGGGAATGGGAGAGGATTAAGTGGTAATATGGTGGGAATTGGACGGGGATCGGGTGGGGATCGGGAATAAATGGTTAGTTTGAGGAAAGAATGAGGCGAGGATGAGGCGGGGATGGAGCGGGGAGATAGCACCCGGAAAGGGTTTTTTGAGAAGGGGATGTGCGGGAATGGAGCGGAGGTAAGCGGGATGGGGTGTGTGGCAAAATGGGGCAGTAAATAGGAGAGGATTGGCTTGGGACGGGCGGGGATGTGGCGGGATGGGCCAAAAATGGGATGCGTGTAGGGGGGAATGGGACGCGATTGGGACCCTGAAGAACCAGAGACAGGCCGAGGGAGGGACGTGACCAATTAGGTACGTAGTGGGAAGCGTGAAGAACATTACAGGGGCAGACAGAGGAGAGGCAGAAAGTCAAACCGAGAGCGGGACGTGGCAGGACGGAGGGGGCGCGGAGGCAGACGAGTGGTGTGAACCGGGTCCTCGTGCTCCGGCTGCCGATAACAGGCCGCGCCGCCCCTACCCAGCCCTTCCGCCGCGCGAATACCGCGCAGCTGCTGCTGACCCCAGATTCGGAGCCGCCATCGCCTCCCCCTCTGCTTCCGCCTCCGCCCCCACCCCCGCCGCCGCCCCCGCCGCCCCCGCCGCCCCCGCCGCCCCCGCCGCCCCCGCCGCCCCCGCCGCCCCCGCCGCCCCCGCCGCCCCCGCCGCCCCCGCCGCCTCCGCCGCCCCCGCCACCCCCGCCACCCCCGCCCCAACGCCCCCGCCGCCCCCGCCCCAACGCCCCCGCCGCCGCCGCCACCCCGCCGCCACCCCCACTACCACCGCCGCACCGCCACCGCCGCCATCGCCACCACCGCCACCACCCGTCCGCCGCACAGACACGCCTCGCCGAGCCGGACATTTAAGCGAAGGCAGCGACAGGAAAATCCCATGAGAACGCTCAGCCGTATTATGTTAATTCGCTGCTCGCTCGTGCTTCAGCTCGGCGACTGCTGTGGACGCAAGTTAGAGAAGCTGTCTTCAGCCACGGATTATGTGTGTGACAAGGCTTCTGTGCATCCGTGCGTGCTGAACATGTGCCCAAATACGTGAAAAATAGCTAAATGCTGTACTATAAATAGTCAAATCATTTTTAAAAATAACGCGAAATTCTCCGTATTTTATCCTGGGTAATTTTGACGATTGATATTACGTTCCATGTCTTTAGTCATCAATTTAAATGTATTTTTATGAATTAAAACAAGTCCCTGTTCGGATCTATTTGTCTGCAAAAAACATAAGAATTTCTGCGCAGATTTCATTGCGATGTTTATCATTATTTAAAAATATGATTGCAGAAGATTTTAAACCCTAAAATCATTCTACATCTTATCATAATGTTTAAGTAATCATACAAAGCTCCATTCATGTACATAATTAGAAAGAAAGAAAGATAGGCTGCTTGTAATGCAATGCAAGATAGACAGGGCGAGGCCGAGTGGAGCGGGGAGTAGTGGAGCTAAGCGGGGCGGAACGGAGTCCGGAATAAAGGACGTATAACGCAAGTAAATTATTTTCATTTTACACTATTGTTTTTACTTCTTTTTTATGTTTAATACGTTATTGATGTATATAAGCATACGGGCAAGGTCGAATGCTTCAGCAGGTTTAGTATATAACTAATTTATCTTTTACTATCGTGATGTTAAAATTCAAGATCTGGAACTGATTTCTTTTATATCTTTTCTGGTAGCAATTCAGAATTTGGCTTCATAATTTATTACTTAAAACAAAGAAAACTCTGTTTATTTTATAAGTAGTTGTTGACCATGATGCTATCTTTCATTAAAATTTGAAAATAAAATTATATTGAATCCCATGGCATAACCTAAAGCTTTAGATCACTAACATAAATATTCCTTCAGATTTAATAAGTTTTATTTAATTCTCACATACTTACATATTACAAAGTACATCTCAAATAGAAAGACGTACATTAGACGCTAAAAGACACAACAAGCGTTAAAATTAGGCACCACTCAAAGCCCATATCAACCCACATATTGTCTTTGTACAAAATTGGGATCCTACTACCGATTTCGGCTCCTGTCAGCCTCGCCAAAGCGTTGCTGAGCACGAGCACGAGCGCTGTAAGGCGTGGCGGATTGAGGCGAGCCGGGCAGGATAGATTGGTTGGTTGGTTGTTAGTGATTCCGGGTGCGTTAACTGAGAAGGTCATTAGTGCCATAAGTGTAGTGCACGTATTTACCTTGGAAGGTGGCGTCAATCTTCTTCCGCGAGATCCGGCGCCTACCTACCGTTGGCTAGCGGGATTTCCTGTTAACCAGGTAACTCCCAGCAGGGCACCGCCCCAGCCGCCACATGTTCTAACCTCCCGACCGGTCTCTCGTCATGTGTGGTAGTGTAGTGCATCTTAGAGTAAGAGTGTGTGTAAAATATGAGGATAGGACAAGGAAGATGAAGGAATGATTGTGAGCAATCCGTTTGTTAAAGTACTGCTCCGGCATTTGCCTGGTGTTGATCGGAAAAACCACGGAAAACTACCGATCAGAACAGCCGGTCGCTAGAATTCTCCTCCAGACAGCGACTGAATTCGGCCTAGCTGACAAGCCTTGACCGGGAAGGGTAGGGCGAGGAGGGGAAACGTGGGGCGGACAAGGGTGGTGGAGGACTGAGGCGTGAGGGGCAGGGCGTAGTGAGATGTGTCGGGTAGGGAGATGAGGACGGGGCGGGGTAAGGCCTGGAACGGGGGACGGGCAGTCGGAGAATAGCGAGGAACGTTGGGGAAGGGTGGGCGAGAAGGAGGAGGAGGAGGAGGAGGGGGTGAAGGAGGGGTCGTGCCACGGGGCAGGCGTGGGGCCCTCGGAGTTTCCGATCAGCGGCTGCCGGCGGCGGCAATCTCCAGTCGGCCTTGAATATTCATCGGCCCCAGAGGCGCCGCCGGAGCCGACGCCGCACGGCGCAGCCAGAGCTAGAGCCAGAGCCTGAGCCGCAAGAGGATTCCGCACGGAGGGCAGGCACCGGAAGCAAAATACGGCGTCATCTACCATGTCCCACGGTCCGATTCCCTCCCTCCTCCGCTCTCCATCTCGGGTTGAGGAAGAAGCAGTAAAAAAAATCACATCAAACTGATTCTAAGTCAACTGACTGAGAACAGTGCTGGCTACCCGCCACGCAGTTACCAGCTTGAGGAAACTTTAACATAGCTGTAACCGTTTTCCAACAACTGTCTTACACTTACAAACCTACACTGCTGCAATCGATTGCGCTGGCAACGGCTATGGGCTACAACGTAATCCCCTTGTAATTGGCACGTGATAATTAAAGGTAAACAGTCAATAATTCCATACAATCATCAAGATCATCGTTAATTCTTACATAATTAGCCTCCATAATAAGTTCTCTGCTTGTTATTCTGAGCGTTTGGTTAAGTTAAGTTTTTTTTATCCGAAGTCATTAATTCGGGAAAATGTGTCTCCGGTCTATAGTATGTCCCGAGACGAAACGCAGGAAAATTCTTGCAAAACGCGATAATTCAGTTAAAAAATTGGGAAACATTTTGTTTTGTTACAATCAAGTAACATTCTACGTTTTTCACAGTGCCTGTGTTGAAGGATACAGAAAAGACTCTCAAGTTTAATAGTGTCTTATACAATTAGTTTATAATGTTGCCCTTTTTTGCACGAATAAGAAAATATTACCGAACGAATGAAGTTAGGAGTGAGTTCGGTAATAATTTCTTATGAGTGCAAAATAGTAACATTAACGAATTGCATATGCTATTTATTTTTTGTATAACAGTATTACAAAAAAATAAGGAAGTGAAATCAATTTCAATGTTAAGTTGTAACCCCGGATTCATTTTATGACGTCATGAGTGCTACCTAAGCTACTAATTTGTTAACAATTGGCCATTATGTTGAAAATTACTTTTCAAACATTATGAATTCTTTGCCAAAAGAAATTTTGGAAGAAGCTGTAAAAGCAGACAATGAATGCTGGATGGATGAAAAATATGCAAATTTTGTACGCGAGGCTGTTGTTCTTTCCTATCTGTCGGAGTAGCTGGTTAAGTTACTACAATGCACATGCTAGTATAAAAACCGTAGTTATGATGCATGCTTCTTTAAACATTAAGTCCACAGTGTGTAAAGCGTCTACTTTATGGTTCACATGTTCAAAATTAAAGGCAATTTGTAAATGTGTTCGTTTAAGAGGATATCCGCGACGTTTTTCGACGAAAATGGTGGTGAAATTATTGCACTTACATGTCATCGTGGTGGCGATCTTAAAATGTTGCTGAATCTTACATTAAATAATCAATGAATAATAAGATTTGCATTGCAACAAGATATTGGTTGATGCAGAAACTGAAGAAAAAATAAGCACTTTGGAATTAAATAGATCTTCTGGAGTGTCTTTGTCAAATTTAAAAACCCAACTGTACTATTAATATTCATATTCAAAAAATCTAATTTGATGGTCTTTGTTATTATTGTTAAATATTACCGCATAACAGCAACATGAAATTTTAAAGTTAATAAATTAGATTTTAAATGTGGAAGTTTTTTCACAATATATTTGATTTTACTGCAAAAATAGAATCTATTTACGTGGTACCACTCCTTCATTATACTCCATAACTGATGATAAATGGGGGCTGGGACTATTATGTCAATTCTGACTCATATTTCGTGCAGAATTAGCCCTGCCCATACCAATAATGATTCCTGCCATAATATGCCATATTATGAACGATTTTGTTAATGGAAAAGGGTTGTTTATAATGATGGTATACATAATATTTGCATTTATAAGCGACTCACATTGTCGCTTGAAACACTACGGTGTATGATAATAATAATAATAGTAATAATAATAATAATAATAATAATAATAATAATAATAATAATAATAATAAATTAAATTTATTATTATTATTTGCAATTTGTTTTTGTTATTATGCTTATATTTTTATTACTACAATAACTCATGAAACAGTTTTCGAATGACTGTAAGAAATCTTCAGTAATAGTTTCCGACATTGAAAGAATATTCGAAAAGTTTCAACGCCGTTTCCCTACGGATATAAAAATATTTAAAAAAAAGCAGCCAAGAAAACTGTTCCTCACTGCTCACTTTGATCCGATTTGTGACGTATTATTTCTACTTCAAGAAGTAATTATTCAAAACAATGACATTAAAGGTAGTACAAATATACAAACTTTCAAAAATAAAAGCATCACTCACTAAAAAGCTAATCTGGGACATAATTTTCCATTTTAATTATAATTACTATATTATTTCGAGTTTTTCTTTTATAGTTTCGTTGAATTGGACTAAAAATATTGTTTCTGGAAATGTCTTTACTTTTTATGTTTGTAATTTTTCTGAATCGATCAATTCAGATATATACAAGATTCAAGAACGCTTGCAACATGCCAAGGAAGAGGCCAGCTATTCGTTCCCTTGCATTTCCTTTTCGGAAAGAAGACGATTTGAGGTCGGCATAAATTAGGTGGCCGGCAATGGGATGGTTTATACTCGCTCATTAAAAGGCAAAAATAAGTCAAATTAAAATTAGAAATAGTACCAGTATAAGCTAAATATATCGTTAGTCCGAATTTTTCACACGCTCATACTAAAAATTCTGACGCGTTATTGCGTAATGTTACTAATTTGAAACTGATATTGGGATTCCGTGACTTTTATCTTCAATCCGTCACGTAAAACCATTTTTCTTCGTGATGATGTCGCAAAACTTGGAATCCAGTTGCATATTAGGTTGACATACATAATTCTTTTATTCGCAAGAGCTTATCGTCAACAAGGAAGATTGTACGAATGAAAAACAAAGATAAATCTTGTACCAAGGTTACGAGTATTCAACATTCTCTCTGAAATGTTGGGAGTATTGAGCACGAATATTATGTCTATTTTGCATTGGAGTTGATACAAAGCTGTATCACCATCTGAATAAACTTGAAGCTTTATATGAACGTCTATAAATACACAGGAAGTAACCTCGTAAATGAAGATGACTTCGCGTCTGGGTTAATTGCTCACGCTGTTGTTGGCATGGAAACACAAATTACATTTAGTATTCAAGCTATTAAAGGAATTTACAGACTAGGAACATATTTCGGGTTTTCATGAAGAATTTAAACTTAACAACCTTTGTAACATTTGATCATAACGAACTACTGAAGTTGAAAGCAGAAGTAACATATTTGTATCAAATATAGTTTCACGCATTATAGTTTTATTTTCTCTCATTTTCGTCACTAAAAACACCATTATTGCATTAGCATACCATTATTGCTGAAAGAAATGCCTTATCCACTTCAAAACGAATTCAATTAACAAACAATTTCATTCAGAGTTTTAGCGAATTCTTTCCTAACACAGTGTATTATGGGTCTAAATGATTTCTTTCAAAAGTCAAAGCTTCCATTATCCATGAATAAAACAATAATATGTCTCAAGCTTGGCAATATTAACTAATGATGTGTTACTATTGTTGGTATCAATGATCAATTTTCTTTATAAAACCTCCCAACACTGAATTTCTCTACTTCATTTTGAAATAATTAATACTCTGACCACCACCATTTTTGACCCTTCACCCTGCAGCAAATTATACACACAACTCTAATTTAAACATTCTGTATTTCAGCATTTACTTTAGGATTATTTAAAGATAAATGACTTTTTACAGTAAAAAGAAAGTATCTGTTTTTAAACTGTAGAAAAAAGAATATCTGAAATTTCTCGACGCGGACTCTTTCCTCCTCTCATGCACCACGCCCAATAGGAACATGTGGAAAGGAAGGAACGAACATAGGTCTCTTACAAAAGCAAAACTAGTAGTGCTTCAACATCACACACTTTTTCATATTATTTACAAATTTTCAATTTTCGGACATTCACATAAGGCAACGCTAATGAGACCCACGCCATTCTTTTAAACATCCTTTCTTCTATACGTTTTTTTAAAGAATACGTAAATTTTAAAGAAAATATCGTCGAACGGTTTTTGAGAATTCTTTTTAAGATTCACCTTTAAGAAACAGGTTTCTATAAATATAAATTCCTATCTTCAACATTATAGTTGTAGGAAAACGATCCAAGAAAATTGCACTTTTGCAATATTAAAAAAATCTGGGATTTCAACAAAAATGAGCTTTGCACCATTCATTCTTAAGCGTCTTTTACACTATCTGCGAAGAAAATTTGATCCAAAAATTTCGTTTCATTTCTTCGAAAATTTTGAAAATGTTTTTGAGGCTTCATGAAAAATACCTCAAAAATCAAAATATCCGTTTGAAATTCCGAAAGCCTCGACCTCATTTAAATCGTTTGGGGAATATCAATAGTGAAGAAGATTGGCTTAACGGTTTAGGCACTACCGTTGATCCCAGGGCAGACAGTTTCCGCGTCAATCGTTTTTTCAGTGTCAAGTACTTACAGAGCAGGAATTCTGGCTACACCAAGAGTTGGAGAAATTTTTTCTACATTCAGTAACAGGATATATCCACTTTTCCGTTACCAGGGCCCGAAAATAAGTTTTTTTTCCGAAAATCCGCCATTTCCGGCGCACGATTATATTTCTTTCTCTCCTTACGAAGTAAAGAGAAAAGAGTAAAAAAAGTACCAATCACCCATCACCTACACTCACAGTTGGGCAGTATTTAAATAGTTGTATTTGAAATAATTGCTTTAAATCCATTTTAAATTTGAATAACAGTATTTTTGACTTTTTTGGACATGCGCTTTGAAAACTATTTAAATAATCTCTATAGTGCATGTTCAAAAACAAATCAAAAAACAGTTATTCAAATAAAAAATGGATTTAAAACAAGTATTTCAAACACGACTATTTAAATATTGCCCAACCCTGCCTACAGCGCCTCTTCTCTTAATGGAAGAGCGAGGCGATTTTGGCCCCCCGGCGATCCCGCATCACCCGCATAAATTCCCTGATAACGTCATCCCGTCGCGCGGGAAGGCTTTCCATCGAAGGCTTCCCCTCCCCGCGAGCGCTTTTCCTCGCATTCCCCGCCTCGTCAGCAGGTCATTACGCAGCTGCGTTGGCGGGAGCCTCGCGGCCCGCGGCGCGCAGCGCATTCTGGCGGGGCCTGCGGCAACGCGCGCCGTCGCGTCGCTCCCATGTAAATGAAACGCATACTGCAGCGGCTAATGAGGCATCGGTGAATTTTAGGCCCGTTAATCCGATTACTGGGAGAAATCTCAAATAAAAATGTTGGCGTTCATCGAATGATTCCGGTAAATAGTATTTATTACGTTTCTGAAATGACACAACCAATGCTCATTTGGGGAGTGTGGAACCACGATAATAAAAGAGCCAGCTATCATGTCATGTATTTTCGTTTATAAATCTAGGCTTTATTGGGGTGGTTTGGAATATTAATGATATTATTATTCAATTCGCTATTGCGTTTCGTTTTTATTAATTATTGAAGACAAAAAGATTGAAAAAATGATAAACAAAATATTTTCAATACATGCATAGAGAAACATTAAACTTACGAGTAGAGCATCGTCAATAATACTGCGTCTCTTTCTACCACATTTTGTTTTTAATCAGGTTTTTTGTTTTGTTTTTTGTTTTTATTTTTTTGCGCTCACGGTAGTCAGCAAGTACACGAAACGACGTAAGAAACGCTGCAAGAACAATTTAGCTCCGCGGAAGAAAAAAACAAGTTTTTTAGTCCCGAGAGCAAACGGCAGCCACAACGAAAAAGCGGTGAATGGAGAAAAGGCACGAAGGCGGCCAGGGTGTCCTCAAGAGTTCGCTTTTTTTCATCGCGGCCTCGTAGGTCCCCAGGTCCCGCGACTCGGCAGGCGGCAGCGGCGGAGGCAGTCGGGGGGGCTGGGTGGCACCTGCCAGGGTAAATATTTGAGAGCAGCGAGGGATGCGCCATGTTCCGCTCTGACATTTGATATTGTTCTTTTGACGAAAACAAATACAAACAAGTGGGCCACCTGCGCGGCACGGCGACGCGACGCGCCGCGGCGCCTACGCAGGTGAGACACGAAAGCTCCCGAGACCAGTCCACTGAACGAGTGGCGCTCAAACAGCACCCACTTTCTCGTCCTTTCTTTCACGTAAAATTACGCGAAAATTACTCAAATTTTCGAAAAACTGTACGTGACGTTACTTCAAAATCTATCTGTAAGGAACAGATTTAATTAAGAGAAAATCTTCTATCTTTGTAAGTGTTGTTATAAGAACACACCGAAAAAATATTTGTGTTTTGTAATTTTCGAAAAATGGGACTTTTCAACGAAAATGAGACCTGCACCATTTTCTTGAACGTCCTTCACACTATCCAAACTTTGAAACCCAATCAATTTGAAACGATGTTTCCTGACTAGTCCATTTAAGAGTAGTTTACTGCAACATATAATTTATAATTAAGAAGTCTAGTGCAGAGTAAGATTGTGATAGAATACAATTATCACATAAGAGAAGTATAATTATTATTCATACGATTCTGAAAATGTGAATATTCACACTAGTACAACTCATGTTTAGAAGTTCTTGATTGATTGGTTGGTTAGTTGGTTGGTTGGTTGGTTGGTTGGTTGGTTGGTTGGTTGGTTGGTGTCTTTGTTGTATGATGCGTAAGTATTGGATTGAGTACCAGTAAAGAAATAGAACGAAGGAAACAAGTTCAGGGTATAAAGGCTTAGTTTTGCCTCCTGATACAGAAACAATGCTGTAAAGACAAAGAATCTGTATACATAAAGCTTAAAAAATAAGTTTTAATACATAAAGGGGTCGCTTTTAAATTAACTATTTCGCTCATCTACTAGTTTAGCAATGCAGGGAAATTATACATCTAGGTTAAAATACAACCTATCTGTAACATTTATTGACAAAAGGTTATTCAGATTTTTAACTGGTGAAAATCCGACTATGTGCATTTGTTTTAGTTTTAACAAACAAGCAAACTTTCTTTGTAAACTAACCTTACGTAACTGAGCAATTAAAGTGATTAAAATTTATATTTTCGCTTTTGGGGCGTAATATTTCACTCCTCTTTACTTATGTATTTGTTCGTCGAACATGTCGTGAGATATAAATTCTCAATTAAATTCTGGAATGTAATTATCTATTATAATATTCCTATGCTTCAAATATACAAATTCTTCCAACACATAATGTTTCAAGTATTCAAGGTGTCTGTCTCCCACTCGTAATGATAGTAATTGAGGTGCATAGAATAATAACGGCAGATCCCAACCAATCGTTTTGAGAAAAATGACTTTTTTCCTTTTCGTTCACGTTCACTTACACTCTGGACAAATTTTTGAAGATAGAATTTGATGGTTTTGCCACATCCTCATTCACTTGATATTTCTGCATATGATACCAATACAGGAGGAGTTTACCGTCATACTCGTAACTGAAAATGCGAGGTCGTTTGGGATCTGCCGTTATTGTTTAAGATGGTACGCACCTCAATTATTGAAGAGAGTATGTACACAACTCATACAAATCATTATCGCCGCTATACACAGGTACAGTTTGGTTGCCTTGCGCGCCCCGCCCCAGATGCCCTAAGCAGCGAGCGGCCGCTTCCGTTTATTTACGATCATCCCAAGCGGCAGCGGCGGCGACCGCAGAGGCGTCGCCAGCAGTAAATCTGAAGGGCGGGGCGGGGCGGGGCGGGGCGGGGCGGGGCGGGGCGGGGCGGGGCGGGGCGGGGCGGGGCGGGGCGGGGCGGGGCGAGTGTCTCCAGGTGCGCGGCGGCGGTGCAGAGCGGGGAACGCGAGGGGGCGGGGCAGCGATGGAGAGGGGGGCGGGGAGGAGCGGGACGGGGCGGAGCCGCAGTCGGCAAACACACGGGAGGCGCTCAGTAATTTGCTTCCGATAACAGAGACGCCCGCCCTCGGACGCTGCGAGGCCGGGCCGCGGCACAAAGCCCCGCCGCGGGGACCGAGAGGACGCAAGGAGGATGGGAGAGGAGGACGGTGGGAAGACAAGTCCAGAGAGACAAAGAGAAACGAAGACTAGATATTTTTTGGATGTAGTAAAGGGTAAGCGATATGCTGATGGGCTGAGGACGGAGATCGGTGTTTATAAGATACAGAAAGAAGACAGAAATAGAAATTACCAAATGAAAAAGATGTAGGAAAAAAATACAAGGCAGATAGCCCAAAAAATATACGTATTGTTAAAAATCAAAAAATGAAAAGAAGTAAAATTATTGGAAGGGGCATATTTGTAGAAACTGACTGGGATGCTGGAGACTACAGAAGCCTAGAGGAAGAAATACTTAAGACCCAACTTACTCGTCTTAATTTGACAACCAATCTCGGAGTTTTAGTGAACATGCACATGTACAGTGTGGCTCTGTAGCTCCCTCAGGTCGCTCCATGCATTTGCGGTTCGCTGTAATTCCTCTAACTCCTTAAAAGGAACCGAGTCTAAGTGGGTGAATATTTTGTAGAAGCAGGAGAATGACACAGAAGTATCAAACAATTAACATTCTGTTATGTGTGTCATGAAGTAATAAAGGAGACAAATGAGGATATAGCGAAGACATTTGTTGAAGACTGGATTAGGCAACAAATTAAAAAAGTGTCAATAACGTGACAAAATTACGGAAACAGAGAAAGCAGATATAGAAACACAGCAGTAGCGACATTAATTCCATAAAACGAACAAAGAAGTTAATTGAGAACGAAAGAAAGAATGATAGGAGAGCGGGATCGAAAGATATGACAGCGTATAAAAGCAGAAAGTTGCAAAGAGTGCACATGAAAATAGAATCCACCGAGATATGTCGCAAATACGACGGTAAACAAGATTAGCATAGATTAATTTGTGTATGCAGGGGTATAACAGAAGAATGGGTAATACAGTAACAAAAACCACGACGCGAGGCTGAAGACACTCCGAAACAAAACGCGACGCTCTGAAGGCAAAGGAATAGAGTAAAGAATTATTTTGCCTACTAGAAACTTCTTTAGTCTATGGCAGAGGAGTGGTGCCCAAAAGAGAAGAAGACAGCACAGAAGAGGAAGGCAGGGCGTTGCGAGGCGTAGCTCAGAAACCAGTGTTGCCAGGTGGTTTTAAGCATTTCCCACTACATAGCGCTGAAAAAACCACCAAATCGTAAAAAAGCACCCAATTCAAAAAATGATGGGATGTGAGGGAATATGGAAATCAAAGAAATACAAAACATATTATTAGTTATATTCGATGATATTTATATTTTACAGTATACACCTATATTTTTAATATATAAAATATGTGTAACAACTATTTATACAATAATGTACCTACATACACATATTGTATAAGTGTTTTAGAGTTTTACACTGTGTACAAGTAATGAAACATAAGAGGTAACTTTGTCCCACTCATTGAAATGATTGAAAAAGTGATAATGATACCTCTTTGTAAAAACTTTTCTTCAAGCGAAATACCTGTAGTTGTTTACATTACTTGTTTATTGCTACAATTTGTTCCTTTCTAACAAATGTGTTGCCCTCTTCTTCAAAGATTTCGTTGTAACAAATAACACCCAAATTTTAAACGAGAAAACTCATTCAAATGATCATACGCGCCTAAAAGTGTTTTACTACGGTTAGCTATATTTGAATAAATATACATAAAATAATCTTAGGAAACTATTTTCGGTTTTCGTGATGCACAATAGATATATTTAAAATACAAATTTAAAAACCCAACAAAAGCCCCCAAATCAATTTTCCCCCTAAAACATCCACTAAATACCTCTCCCCCTCCAAAAATAAAAACTAAATTTAGGCGGAAACCCGTAACCTGGCAACAGCGCCCGAAAGGGGCAAGCGGGAGCGGCCGTGATGACCAGAGCGGAGACCAGAGTACGTGTGGGTTGGGAGGTCGGCGCGTATGATGGCCTGCGCCATCAAGACGCAAGCCCGGCCCGGGGCGCGCCGTGTCAACAGCGCCACTCCCCTCCCCTCCCCCTTCCCTTTCTCCTTCCCTGACCGCCCTGACCCCTCCCCCGCCCCGCACCGCACGACAAATATTGGCCCACATATAGCGCGCTTCCGGCGCGTGTGGGCAGGAAGGGCGTGGGGCGCGAGGGATTGTAGGGGTTTGGGGGCGGGGCGGGGCAGGCCTGATGGTCCGGGAAAGTTCTGCCGCTAGAGAGCCCCCTTCGGATAATTACATAAGAGCAGTGATCACATCGCACTCGCCACGTCGAGGGGAAAGTGACCAACGCTATCACTGATCTATTTGTGTTTGCTGGTGTCCGTCACGACTGCTCAGCTATAAGATAATCCCTTTTCTCAGACTTTTTCCGATTTCTGCTGACTTAACAATTACAAAATAATGATCGTACTGTTTAATCTGCAAAGAGTGTTTTAAATAAGAAAGTTGAACGCCAGCCACTTTTCAGTATCGTTCCCAATTTAGTTTCAGACGACAATACACAGGGTTGAATAAGAAAATTATGTATCGTCACATAGCAATAACTCATTACAAAGAAGTTCAATTTTTTATTTTCTTCGGAACACAATCTGCAGAATCAATTTCAGAGAAAACTATTTCTAGAAATCATGTATTCAATAGTAGGTAATGTTGCTAAAAAGAAACTTTGCTCGAACAAAGGGAAGAGATGAAATATTTTATGAAGCAAGAGTTGCGATTTACTTATGAAGAGAAAGGATATGTAGAAAGGATAGTCATTCTTCATTGATTGATTGATTTGATTGATTGTTAAGTGAATGTTTTTTATCGCGTAATTTGGCAATATTCTCAGTGAGATGGTGACATCCGGCACCGACATACACATCAGCCTGCGAGATAGGTCCCTCTCCAGATATCTCCCCTAACCGGGACATGCTCTAGGATACCGACTGGTCTTCCGTCATCTGTTGTAGTAGTTCATGTAAGTATGCGTGCGTGTAAGGGGAGAGGATGAAGCGAAGTACGAAAGGTTTCGTGAGAATCTTGGCCCTTTTATTAGAGCACTGCTCCAGCATTTGCGTGGTATTGATCTAAAAAATCACGGAAAACTATCATTAGAATTCCAGCCACTAGAACGTGGCTGCATTCGACCTATCTCTACAATCGAAAATCTCCACCGTGGGAATTTGAACTTAGGACCTCCCGACCAGATTCACTGCAGAAACAATAGCAATGGCGGCTCTGAGCAAAACTCGACCGATGATCACCGCTCTTGAATTCCGCCATTACAATGGAGGAGGCACCACAAGACGACCAGAAAAGCGGTGAGAGAAGAACCGGAGTAAGGCGCGGTCAGCCGCTTCCGTTGGGCGCGATGCGTTCTCCGCAGCGCGAGGAAATGAGGCAAAGAGCCGCGACGAACACGTGCGAGGGGATTACATCACGTGAGACGCCGCCCGAAAGAACGATTCCGGAAATTGGATAAGAATTCGGTCGCCACCCTGAATCAAAGGGCGCGAAGATGAAAGCACCGCGGAGCGAGTGCCGGGGCGGAGCGGTGGAGGTGGAGGGGGGCGAAAGCTGAGGGAATGGGGGGCGGGCGGACGGAGGATGTCTGGCAGGAGGGGAGAAGGCCGTCGGGCGAGGCGGTGGCGAGCGGCTAGGTGGGTGGGGCAGGGGGGCAGGGCGGATGAGGTGGGACCGGACGGGTAGGAGGCGGGCACGGAAGGGTGGGGCGAAGGCGGGTGGACGGGATGGGGTGGACGGGACGGGGTGGACGGGACGGGTGGACGGGACGGATGGACGGGACGGGGCGGACGGGACGGGGTGGACGGGACGGGGTGGACGGGACGGGGTGGACGGGACGGGGTGGACGGGACGGGGTGGACGGGACGGTGGACGGGACGGGGTGGACGGGACGGTGGACGGGAACGGGCGGGAGGGAGGAAGGAGGCGAGCGGGCGGGACTGGGCGTGGCGGAGCGGAACGGGGCGGAGGCGAATTGGGACGGCAGCAGCGGGAGGGGGCGAGGGGTGGGGGAGCGAGGCGGAGACAGGCTGGCAGACAGCAGAGTAGAGGCAACAGGCAGGCAGGAAGGTGGGGCAGTGGCGGGTGGGTGATTGGCTCCAAATATCTCAAAGAGCGACAAATGAGCTGGATTATCTCCCTTTCAAGACCGAAACCCAAGTTAGAAGACGATTGCAATCCTCGAGACTTGATTCTAATCTTGTTTTCTAACATATCAACTGCAAATTTAATCTGCTCATTAAGAAGATAAATCCACAATTTCTGATACAAAAGATGACGTCATTTAATAAGCTATGGAGTTCTACCAAAATCTATTACGCATCATAAGAAAATGTAATTGTATTATGAACATAATATTAATTTAATATATCCATTTCTTAACCCTCCAATGAACGCACTGAAGTCTGTGAGCCTTCAAATTTAGTTTTCCTGTCAATAATGGTAATACGTACATTTGAGTTTCTTCCATTTCAATCTAAGATTTATAACGATGAGAAGTATAACATATATTAAAAGAGTCAGTATGGGTACATTTTGAAAAGCGACCTATCATTACGTTTGATTATACCTAAATTCTACATGTTGTTGAGAGAGGTGATAAACAAAACGTACTTATTCACCTCCTACTACATTTTGGAATAGCTATTTATACTTTCAACATTTCTCAACAACCAAATACCTTTTCTTCAGAATATCCACTCACAAAAAGGATTCAAATGAACGGCCTTATTGTGTTCTCTAGAGTATTTTTTTGCCTCACTTGGAAATAATAGAGAGTAGTAACGCAATTTATATTAAATACAATTTATTTGGACTACAAGTGGCTTAATTCCACTAGTGGCGCTCATAGTTTAGTACAAAATATACCCTATACTCGTAAATAAGATTGCATACACCATTCGCATACATGATTAAAACAATCATATACACTGCTTTTATATTACAAGTTTTAGTAATACACAATGGCATTGAATATTCCTATAAATTTTATTTTCATTCAATTTAAAACTGGCATGCAAATTAAACACTGCACCTCGTTTCACTGCTCAAGTAACTAACTTTTGAATTTGAAATTCTTATTACTTCATCACTCTTAACCGCACTTAAAAATGTTCGTAAAATGTAACCCCTTATACTACCTTTTTATTAACTTTCTCGATACATTTTTAAACCTCATCACACTTTCAGGGAAGGGCTCCAGAACTGTTGCAGGTAAATCGTTTCAGTCCCTGTGGTTCGATTTGCAAAAGGAAATTTTTCCTGTGGGTTTGCTGACACAGGGTTTTACATTGTACTTACGGTCGTTTGTTCATACTTGCGTGAGAATACCTAACCTTCTCTTCATACCTGCCCACGCCGGTATCCCCTGAAGAGCTTTAAAGAAAGCAACATAGTCGAACTGTGTCTCTGTGCATGCGCAACTATTCTAACGTTTCATATACATTGGATGCTTCGTCACTTACTTTATTGATATACTTCAGTGCCTTATTTAAATTTTATCGAATTCTTGTATCTAACATAATTAATGCAAATTCAAACAAATGAATGTGTATTCCAAATTTTCTTTGACCAAAAGAGTGAAAGCAAACATTCTGTTTTCCCTGTTTCTATTCTTTAAGCATCGGATTTGATCTCCATTCCTTACGGATACATGATTTATTTGATCTCCACATTCCAAGTCCGTTCGCAGAATAAATACTTAGTATTTGCAACTGGATACTTCAGAAATGATTGTTTTTCATTCAGTAACTGAGACGGTTCTTATTGACTCTTTTTGGAAAACCAATACTATTACATTTTTCAGCATATATTTTAATTTTATTTTTATTTTATACAAAATTTTATTTACATCTATAAAGTAATTTTTGGCTAAGCTGTCAGAAGCCGTATTGCTTCAAGAAGTGTTCATCACTCAATACCCTCGCAGACGAAATGATGGATTGACCTTTCCATATTTAGATTGAAGATGTTTCCCAAGCGAATAAAATTGATTCACCGTCTTGTCTCTTTTGGTAGGATATGCGGACTCGCAGTTCGTGTGCGTGAGTTGTTACAATCAAATTCGCGTGTAGTGAAGTGTTTATGTTTATTTATTGCTACTGTAAAGAAATCATATGAAAAATCTAACTGATAATACATTTTATGTGCTGAAAAGACCATACTTGTAATTCATGTTATAATTACCATTTTAACATTAATATGACACCTAATTTTCATGATTGTGTCATTCAATGTCTGAACTTGTTTCAGTTTCTGAACGCCCACATCTAGTTTCAAGACCTCATGATCAAAATAAATTGCCCCCAAATCACTCCTTTCTCACTCAAAAATAGGTAAGCTACGTATAAAATATCTTTGCGAAGAAATAATAAATAAAAATAGAGCAAATAGAACGAAATGAGATGTGAGATACAATTTTGTATACTAATAAATTAGGATAAAATATATCCTAAAGCTCCTTAATTCATAAACTCTCTTAGTAACCTAGAAACTGTTACTCCTAAATAGATAAATCATTTTTCAGACTACGTACGTACTTACGACCACGTGTATGAATTGTGCTAGACCACAAAATTCACATCACATGCAAAATTCTGCTGTGGCTGCTCTCGACAGAAGGTGATGTCGATCTCCATCGACGACATTCCATTTTCCGAACTATCTCGCAACGATTCAGCAAAAGCCACAGTTTCGGAACCGCTGATCTGAGGATCCGCAGAACACAGTTCGGAAATCGCAGCCCTAGCGCGCCCTCAGCCGCGCCGACGACTCATCGAGCGAGAATCGATTCGCCTCGCGGCCTCCACGTACTTGGCGCGACGAGGGCGACGACAGCGCTGGAGGCGGAGGTGGTCGGGACGTCGAGGGGAAGGACGCGATGCGACGGCTGAAACACCGCGCCGACGCCACCAGCACGCTGACTCGGCAAAAACCGCGCGTCCAAAGTGAATATGAAAGCGGGACGGGTAGTAAAGCCCTAGAGCACGCTGTAGGACGCCTTATTTCGGGCACTTGGGTGGTGGGAATATGTCCTGCGTCAGGAGAAATTTCCTTGCGATTATGACGCTCCCGCTTTGCCGAATTATTTTTTTTTTAGTTTGATGTTCCCCTATTTAATATTAAGGACGTTGAATACATTATAATAACATGTGTGAAATTTTTATTTGTAGTATCTTTTTCATAATAATTGGCGGAATTTAAACATTCATAAATCTTGTTTTGATGATAAATATTTTCTCATCACGCGTTCAATAGCGTGTAACAAATAGTAATGATCAACGTAAACGTTTTGAATTTTCTTTTTTACTTCGTTATTTAAGCAGTTGACCATACAATTTCCATTCATTGCTGTTAATGTCTGCTTGTTTTTGACATTGATTCTTTCTTTGAGTGGATTGTGTTTGTATGTTTTCAGAACCGTGTTTATATAGTACGTTCTCACATTCATTATCCTTATATAATTACAATCCATTGTTAGTTTATTTTTTAGTTCTGCTGATTGTTTTATTTTTTGTAATTTTAAGAAAAACCTTACAGAAAGAAATAACAGATTTTTCTTACTTAATTACCACTTATAAAATATAAAATTAGAATCGTCTTAATAGAAAAAATATATTAACTACGCCACCAATGAGATGCCAATCTTTATAGAATTCTTTTCAAACAGTTGCTTATTTTGTAAGTTAATTATTCTAAAACGATTTACAAGTATGTAGATGTAAATCTTAGTCAAATTAAACGCTTTTCATAAGTAGCTCTTGATATTGCAAATATAAATTGCATTATAATACGCAAACACAGATGAAATACAAATGAAAATAATTCTACAACTTCTCTGAGAATGAGGAAGTGAGGATAACAGAAGTAGATGATGCAAAGGAAAAACAGAAGAATCACGAAACAGCAGATGCCATAAACTGTATAAGACTAATCAGAAGACGAAATTAGCTATAGACTTCACAAAATGAAAGTTCGTGAGAATGTGATGTGAAAGAAACAAAGTAAAAAAGTGCCGCGAGAACTCAAAGGTGTCAGAATCTGCTTGAACGTGAACATAGTTGAAGTTAAAATGAAAATTCACTCCACGTTTCCCCAAAGTTAAAGGAAGTCACAGAAGAAGAAGAAGCAAAGGGAAGGATATGACAAGGGAATGCGAAGTCAGAATCTGCACAAACGTGAGCACAATTGAAGTAAAAAACGAAAATTATTTCGACTTCACAAAGTATAAGGAAGCGTGAAGTTGCGGAGTAAGCAAAGGAAAGTGATTGCTGAGAAAATACGAAGGAACGAAGAAGGTGTAAAGAGCGGCTGCTGAGATCACGGGGTAGGAACAGCCGCCAGGGCAACAGCGGGAGCAGCCAGAAGACGCAATTACCTCTACGACTTCACAAAATATAAGGTGGTGGCAAAGAGGTGTAAAAGAAGGAAAGTAAAAAAGAAATATTCCGCGAGAATATGAAAAGTCAAAATCTGCGTAAACGTAAGTAAAAGTTCAAGTAAAAACGAAAATGAATTCGTCTTCCCAAAGTAAAAGGAAGCGAGCAGTCGCGGAAGAAGCAAAGAGAACGACGTGCCGATGGAATACGAAAGAAGGAAGAAGGCGCGAAGAGCAGCTGCGGAGGCCACGGGGCGCGAACGCCTGCTGGCGGCAGGCAGCTTCCAGGTCCTAAGGCGCTCGGGCGCTTTAACACGACGACTCCATAAAACACGGAGCGGTTTCCTCCGGTCGATCGATGAAAGAGCTAAGACCTCCGCCCACCTGCCTCCATCCCTCCCTGCTCCTCCACCCCCGCGCTTTCCCTCGGGACACTTGTAATCCTCCGGCGCCCGGGGAGGAAGGCGGGGGCGGGAGCAGGCAAGGCGTGCGGCGCAGAATGTCAAAACGGCGCCGACCAGGTGGAAGGAGCACGGTTGGCGAGAGGGGGGCGGGCGGAGCACGGAGGGACGGGAGAGACACGCGACGAGACTGGACGGGACGGGACGGGACGGGATGAGTCGTGGCAGGAGGAGGCGAGTGGAGCCGACGCGGATGATCGCGCGTCCTTTTATTACGAGCGGCCACGCGCGGCCGCTCCCGCCCGGAAAGTCTTGCCGACGCACAGTGAGGCCGAATGACATCAAGAAGTTCGCCTGGCACGTTTTCGGATTTATAAGCAAGTTTTTCAACAACGGTGGTCTTTCCAACATTAAACTTTGTATTTCAGTAGACAAGAAGTTAGAAAAAGAAGTGGAAGGAGTCAATAAAGAAAGTATTTTATATGAATATTTATTCATTATCTTCGTCGGACGAGAGTGGACAGGACGGGACAAGACTAGTCGTGGCAGGAGTAGACGAGTAGAACCGACCCAGATGATTGTGCATCCTTTTATTACGAGCGACCACGCGCGTCCTTCCGCCTGAAAGGCCTTGCCGAGGCACAGTGAGGCCAAATGACATCAAGAAATTTGCCTGGCACGTTTCCTGATTTTTATTAGGTTTTTCAACAAGGATGGTCTTTCCTACCCTAAACCTTGCATTTCAATAGGCAAGAAGTTAAAAAAGGGGAAGAAGCAGTCAATGAAGAAAACATTTTAAATGAATATTTATTTATTATGTTCATCGGACGGGAAAGGACGGAACAGGACGAGTCGGGGCGGGAGGAGGCAAGAAGAGCCGATGCGGAAGATTGTGCGTCCTTTTATTACGAACGGCCACACGCGTCCTTCCGGCCGGAAGGCCTTGCCGATGCACAGTGAGGCCGAATGACATCAAGTTCGTCTGACACGTTTTCTAATTTATAGGCAAGTTTGCTAATAAGGGAGTTCCTACCCTACATTAACCCTTCCATTTCAATTTCTCAAAAATTAGAAATACGGGCAGAAGGTGCCAATAAAAACAGTGAAAAATGAATATATATTCATTACTTGTTACATTCAATTGTTGAGGGGCTCGTTACATACTATTACTGACATAGTGAGAGACGTTCAAAGGTCACTTTTAGCAATATTTTCTTTATTTCTATTCTGCTACTTGGCTTCGTCTTCGTTTCGAAGTCGTTTTTGATGTTCAATGTTTACCTTTGTTATTTTTATTTGTTTCTGTGTGACATCATTCGATATCCACAAATTATTTCAAATAAAAAAGTACATTTTCTTTTTACTTTATCCTTCTTTTTCATTCAATGACCTACACATTACTTCTATCAAAGAATCCCATTTCCATCTAAAATTCCAGATTTTAAATTAAATTGAGTCTTCTCGCGTGTTACAAATTAGTCTTTATTTTATTCCCAATATACGTCACAGAAGAAAGGTATCCCATGATTTTTTTAAATATTTTGTTTATTCTACCTTGTTTTCAGAGATGATTACAAATGTCATTTTTTAAACGAAAGTATTTCAATGTTGTGAAGAATAAGATAACGTGATTCTACCTGAAAAAGAATGTTTTGAAGAGTTCCTAAAAAAAAGAAATATTTTTACAGAGTCTTAATGTTTATTTCATCTTCTCCAACTAACTCTTGAGTCCATCAGAGAACAAGCTTCCTTCTTTCTAAATTCCTTAGACCTGTAGTCTACATAAGAGCAAACTAGGAATTTTCTAAAACCTTTTTCTACTCTCGATCATTCTACTTTGAGTTACTTATTTTAACTTTAAAGAACTTTAAAATTTTAAGTTAGGTATTCGAGCTTTAACCCCTTTTACTGAACTACGCTCTTTTTTCCCGTTTCGGCTCACTGTTCGCCACGCATCGCCAGGTCGCTCCCCGGAAAAGAGACCTGCCAACTGTCTATTTCTCGGGAGATTTCGTCGGTGATTCGCTCGCTCACAAAGGCCGAGCTCAAATGGTAGAAAATGGCGGATTAGGGGATCTTATTTCGATCTCTTCCGCTCTTTTATTTCTTCGCGTTGAACGCTTGTTGCTGATGAAATGAGACAAGCCTCACACGCAGTCTTTCTACAATGGTGTATCTCGCGGAGGGTGATAAAAAGAGTTTTAGTTGTATGCATTAAGACCGGGAAAGAAGTGTTGGGATGCTTTTATTTAGTAGTCTGAGGCAAAGAAGTATTAGGATGTTTTTATTTAGTTGCCTGAAAGTAAAGTTTGCTAGTGTTGATATGCTTTCTATATACCTAAGGAAATTTTACAGTTATTTTCCGTATTTAATTTAATTTTGAATCAAACTCTAAGCAAAGTATTTGTTATAAAAATTTAAAATATTGCGTTATTTCTGTTATAATTTGTGAATAATTATATGTTTATTTCTAGGAGATATTCAGGCTTAGGAATGTTTGTAGAATATTTCGTATTACCTTAAAACTTCGATTAAAAATTGTAAGTAGGTTTATACAAAAAAGTAATAGAGTGACTTACCAACTTTCAAGTCAATGTAAATATTTAGTCTTAGTTTAGATTCTACGCGCGTGGCAATGAATTAACCAACCGTTCTTCAGTTATTGGTGACTATTTTTATTGTATTATACGACTGGCGACGTTTTATAGCCATAACCGATCTCTTCCAGTTCTGCACGATGCAAATAACTCAGAACAACATTAACTAATAAAACGGCTTCAACACGCATAAATCTCCATTCCTATGTATTTTACAAAGTGGTGAAACTGAGTCAAGTAAGGACGGTAAAAATAAATTATGTAATACAACTTGTCTATCCAAGTTTTATGAGTAACCCCTACGTCTATTGTTTCTACTAAACATATAACAACATAATGCATGGAATGGGATCTCTCAATGGCTACGGAGGCAACGGAGCTTTAACGAATGATTTATGTACAGGCACAACTTCTTGGAATATTCGTCTTGGAAGGTCGTAGTCTTTGAAATAC
This sequence comes from Teleogryllus occipitalis, assembly GCA_011170035.1. Lineage (NCBI taxonomy): Eukaryota > Metazoa > Arthropoda > Insecta > Orthoptera > Gryllidae > Teleogryllus > Teleogryllus occipitalis. The sequence continues at coordinate 259,677 of BLKR01001269.1, forward strand.
CCTGCATTTCTCCTTCGTCGGGATAAAGAGAGTGCGTAAGTCTCGAAGTTTCCACGCTCCTCGGAACTTACGCTGTCGAACATGCGGTACGCACTATCTAGAGCCGCTGAGGCTACAGCGAGTTTGTCGAGTCAAGGTGTAAGTTACGAGAGAGCGCAAAAGAAGAGGAAAGTAGATGGTCGAAGTTTTCCTCTCACTTTGTTCTTTCGTCTGTACTTCGAAAGGAATTTTCAGAACACGAAACAACGTTATCTAAAACTACAGATTTGAATTATATTTTAGTCTTCTCGAATGTTCCCAGAGAACATAGTCTCTCGTAATACTAATTCGGAAAAGCTAATGCCAAGATAGGTCATTTTGTAGTATTTACGTCCTTGGATGTGATTATACAACTTCTCTTTGAAAAATCGTAGGTCATAAAATAGCATATTTCTAATTTTTTTATTAACCTGATAACTTCTTTCATATTAAAATAATGATGGATTTCAAATATACTTTTTAATTCGCGATTTCTGTCAATCATAATAAATCTGTTACTTAAATCCCGTTTACTTACCATGGATTGCCGCAGCAACGTCAGACACCTGGTTTCATCAGCTAGATATCTGAAACAAGAAGGAAATACTTGAAATTTCTATGAGAATAGTTTTATTTTATCGTTCCCTATAACCTGCATATTTATTGTTATTCGTAAGCCTATGTGATTTTTACATCCGATACTGCATTAAGGGAACAAACAAAACAAACGCAGTACATATATGATAAGGAGCAAAAATAAAATTAAACATGTGAAAATTATCTCTAACATTAAACAGAAAATAGTTTTGGTAAGAAATCGTCAAGTACTATGTACCTATGCTTTTTTACGTTTCGGGCAGTATTGATGAATACAACATTGCCTTCTTTTGCAACATCTTATTGTGAAGTAAACCAATCAGTGTCGCTAATGGTTAAAAGCACATTAAGTGGAGTTTTCCCTGTTTTCTCTTAAAAAGTAGGTTTATCATAAAAACATTTTGTCAAATTGATCATAAACCGAAAGAGTTACAATGTTTTTTTTTTCAAATCTTGCATTTTTTTGTTCCCTCTTCCTTCCCAGAAACCTTCTCATATTGAATACATATTCATAGGAATTTTACTTCACTACATTTGATAATAATATGGGTGTGCACCTTATATTGGAAGTAATTTTCAGCTACAAAAATGTTAAATACCGAGTTATCTTTAAATTAAAAGCGAATGTTGGTTACAAAAAATCTATTGGGAATGCGCGATATATCGAAAATGTACTTTCTCTTAGTGTTCAACTTATTCAGATGTTTTAAAAAAGTGTGTAGCATCATTTAAACGTCTACAATTGAATGAATTTACGAAGTTAACATCCAATCTGAATGAATCAATATGGTGAAAAATGGCTTTGAAAGTTCGAACATATCTTCTAATTTTGAGCAGCAAAAAAGCCAAAAATTAGATGTGTGGGATGTGGATATAGAAAAATCGTTCTGCGTGTTGTATTATCTACACGGAAAGAAAACCCACCAAAACAGCAATGTCGTTCAGTATTAAGTCTTGAATACTAATGAAAAAAGGGAGGGTACACACTCTGGAACAATACAATCACTCTTCACTGTGAACCTAAAGTTCAAAATTTTTTTGAAAAAGTAATGAAAATATTTTTGTTCACAGAGATCTGGACACGTAATCTGTAGAGAAATATGGCAAAGAAAATTTGCTGTTTACCTTACCTTAAAAATGCAATGCACCAAATAATTATAACCACTGACGTATTTTTTCAGCAAGCACACTTGTGTAAAAGTAAAAACATTGTGTTTACATACACTCACAAATGTTTGTATTTAAAACACACTTCAAACTTAAGAAAACTCGATATGTTTGCTTCTGTAACAACAACCTTAATATACATGTTTTCTCAAAGAGGAATTATCGCACACTTTCAAAAGATCGATCACAACTAATACAAATGAAGGCGGATAAGAGTTTATTCTATTAATATTATGACTTTGTTAAAATTTAGTGTTCATACTATGAAACCGATTAAAAATAGCCAGCGATCAAAACATCCGGAGATAAGTATCTCTCATATAAAAGAAAATCTTGAAATTTGGTTCAGTACAAAGCAAAAATTTCTTTCTAAAAATTTCCTTAATGTTCTAATTACAAAGACATCTGATTTTTTTCAAATGTCACAGGTTTTAATGAAAATTGGAATTATACTATACTTATTCTTCTTTCTTCTATTCGAGCAAAAAATCAAGAATTAAATTTCAACTATTTTCTAGAAAATGGTCAAAATATCCTGAACGGGTAGACATTACTCCTGACGTCTATGCGTGATTAGAGCTGAAAAGAACCTTAAATACAGACTTTACGTCCAACATTCGAGGTTTTATTGTTGAGGTAATTCCAATACATTTTCAATACTTCAATATGGTAACTTTTTATTTGATCAATCATAAAAAGCAGAAATCGTTGGTAAGAGTAAAGATGAAGGTGTATACCTTGCAGGTGAATAAAAACTCATCATTGTAATAATCAGACCATTTAGATTTTGAATCGGGCATTGCTGCGCATAGCTTTCCTATATCGCTTATTATCGTCGCTGATTAGCAATGCGGCGCGAGGTGGTGCCCCTTATTAGCGCACGTGCTTGAGGGCTTGTAGCACGTGCAGTGGGATGGCCACGGAGAACGTGAAGGGTGCTCGGAACTCGGGTCATTGTGTACTCTCCACACTCGTGATGTACAATACAAACCTGCCGTCTGCAACGAGTTTCCTTCTATGTTCATTTTCATTCTACGCACATCATATCTTTAATGCGCAACATGAATTGCATTTTTATATTCCTGCTGCACCGAGACAAAAACACTAGCAGAAAGATTGAAGAGCTATTTAGTATTTCAGTTATACACGGTACAGACTATAACTACGTTCTGAGCTGTTTTTTTACTTTCATTACTGAAAACATAGAAATGAATTTTTTTGCTAACTGCTTCCTGCATATATACATATCAGCGTATACTTTCCATTTATAGTGATACTATCGTTTAAAATGAATTTTCTCCGATAAATGTATCTTATCAATCTCGTCAATCACAATAAATAAATAAATAAATAAGTAAATAAATAAATAAATACCAACAAACACGTTCATTTATGGACTATTTAAAATATATTAGCGCCAAAAACTAATGGGAAATATCGTTCTAGTTTCTCGACGGCAAAGGTCATTTCCAGTTTCCCTTGAAATTACGTCGAAATAACATCTCAGTACTGCAATACCCGCCTTACACGATTAAAGAGCAATGACGAGGACACAACAAATTCATAAATATGACTTTTTCCATGTATCATACAAGTTGCAAAAAGAGGAATTCAGGGGCTCCTTTGAAAACTATTTAGACCACTTCTTTTCTCGTCATCCATTAGAAGATTTTTGCTGTAGCATTTGTGCGCATTTCCACTAAATCCATTAATCTTATGCATGCGACACCGGAAACGTATCTCACCCCGCTCAAAGAGCTCACCCGCGGTGTGTGCGAGGCATGAAACCCATGCCTCGCACACGAAGCAATGCACCGCAGTGCAACTGCGTTAGAAGCAACTTCTCAGCAGCGGCAAAGCCACGCACAGCCCAAGCACTGCGTCTGCAAATCCGAGAGCCTGTGTGGAGCGAAGTGTTGCCGCGATGAGCTGCAGGCTCACCTCGTTACCGCCTTCGCCGCCGCCCTCAACCCCAGCCACGCCCCCATCCTCCTGACGCCGACTCTGCCGCTTCCGCTTCCATCGCTTCCATCTCATCCACCGCCGCTACCCCCGCAGCCCCCGCCACCGCTCCCACCACCTTCCCCGCCGCCGCCGCCCCCACCGCCGCCACCCCCGCCGCCGTCCCCGCCGCCGCGCCGTCCCCGCGGCCGCTCCACACCTGCCGCCAACCCCGCCGCCGCCGCCCCGTCGCCGCCCCGCCGCCACCCCACCGCCGCCCCCGTCGCCGCCGCCCAGTCGCCGCCCCACCGCCATCCCACCGCCGCCCCGCCGCTACCCCCGCCGCCGCCTCCGCCGCCGGTCCCGCCGCCGCCCCCGCCGCCGTCCCCGCCGCCGTCCCCGCCGCCGTCTTCCCGCTTCACATTCCCGTGCCTCACCGTCACACCCGTCTCCGTCCCCGCCGCCGCCGCTCCCACTTCTGCCACCCCGTCTCCCCGCCACCCCCGCTTTTCGGTCCCTTCTCTTTCCGCCGCCCCTACCCCGTCCTGCCGTCATCCCGCCGCCCCCGCCGCCGCCCTTGCCGACGTCCCCGGCGATGTCCCCACCAACTCCGCCGCCCCCGCCGCCGCTACGCACGCCTCCATCGCTTCCATCGCCTCCACCGCCGCCGCATGACAGCGCTAGGCCGCAATCTAATTCCGCAGCGATCGCGCAGCTAGCCAATCTAATTTGCGCCGAATGGAAGGCCAGTCTGTTGCGCGCTAATGCGCGACGACTGCGCGCCCCAGGATAACGAACTGAGCGGATTTAACGGCATCATAAAGTAAATTCAGTCATTTGCGAAGTTTACGGTGCGGGCGCGAGCCTGACGTGTTCATCATAGCGCGGGAAGTTACGGGCGAATGGCGACGATGTGCTGACCCGCCGCACGCGGCCACGCCGCCGCACCACGTCGAGTCGCGCCACGCCGGTCGAGTTGTCCCAAGTCTGTTCTATAGGGGGCGGGGAGGAGTGCAGAACGCAGGGTGGTGTGTGGGGCGCAGGATGGAAGAGGGAACGAGGTTGGGAAAAGATTGATTGATTCTTAGTGATTCCGGATGCGTTAACTACAGAGGTCATTAGTCCCGTAAGTGTAGTGCGTGTTTTTCTCATCGGGAGATGACAGTGATCTTCCCCCACTGGATGGCAAGATCCGGTGCCAACCTACAGTCGACCAGCGGGGCTTGTCCCAACAAGGTATCTCCCACCAGCGGGGCACCACCCCAGCCGGGACAAGTTCTAAGTCCCCTACCGATCTTCCAGCATGTGTGGTAGTGTCGTGCATGTTAGTGCAAGTGTGTGTGTTAGGGTGTAAGGGCGAGGATAAGATAAAGAAGAGGAAGGAAAGATCGCGCGCGGTTTGTGGCCAGTTTGTTAAGGAACTGCTCCGGCATTCGTCTGGTATTGATCAGAGAAACCACGGAAAATTACGAATCAAAGCAGGCGGCCGCTAGAATTCTCCTCCAGACAGCGATTGAATTCGACCTAGCTGAGAAGCTAGTGTCGAAAATCCTGCCGCCGTCAGGGCTCGAACCTAGGTCCTCCCGGTCAGAGACACTGCAGTGACGTCAATTGATGCACTTAGCCATCGCTCCCGGTTTGGGAAAAGAGGAATGGGCGGAGTGAAAGGAGGTGGGAGGGGCTGTTGGACTGGACACGTAGTGGGGCGGGGTGTGAAGGTAAGTGCGGGATGGAGCGACACGAGGTTCAAGCTGTGAGGTGAGGTCTAAGGTGGGCTGAGAGTCTCGGGCTTTGGCCATTAAATGTGGAGTCGTGAGATGTAGGGAGGGAGGAGAGACGAAGCGAGGCGGAGAGAAACGGGGAAAGGTGGGGATTTGCGAGAAGCAGGAAGGGGCAAAGAGACACGGAGAGAGATGAAGAGAAGTGGAGAGAATCTGGGAGAGGTGGGATATTGAAGTAGTGCATCCACCACCCACTAACCCAATTTTTTTTATTTCGAAGTTTGCTCTGATTATTTGAATTTGATGAATGTAACGAGATATAAATGGAAATATATTTCCAAAAAGTACTTTGTCAAGAAATTATTGAGCCAAAAAATAGTGAGTTTTTCTTCGTTTTTAGTCTTGTACTCGAAGAAATACAAAACTCTTCTGCTAAAAAAAGCATTTTCTGACTTGGTGAGTTTTGGAATCCACCTCTTCAATTATGAAGAAAGAAGGAGAAAAAGAAGGGAGTGAGACGGAGGGAGATAGAGGAGAACAAAGGAGAGAGAGAGAAAGCGATGAGGAAAGAATCGGGGATTGTTAGGAAATGGCGAGGAGAGGCAGAAGAAGAGAAAGAGAAATGGAGAGAGGCGGTGAGAATCAGGGAAGGGGGAATGGGGGAGAGACATAGCGGTAGAGAAAGGAGAGAGAGAGAGAGAGAGAGAGAGAGAGAGAGAGAGAGAGAGAGAGAGAAAGGGAAGAAACGGGGATAGTTACAAAATGGCAGTGAGAGCCTGAGAGATCGAAAGAAGAGGAGAGAAACGGAGAGAGGCGGGAAAAGTGGGAAGAGGCGGGACGCTGCACGAAGAGCTCACCCTGACAGCGAGTGCAGCAGTTCTGCAAATGATGGGCTACGCGGCCCGATGTGCCGTGTTAACACCACGGGGGATCTTCGCAAATTGATGGCTCTCGGCCTTCAACTAGTTCTAACGCCACATCTGAGCTTTTAATAACTGCTGTCTATCTCACGATGATACGAAGTTTATCAGATTGGCACACCTGTGCGACCACTTTAAAATATTGTGAATGGCTCCATCCTAGGGATTCTGCTACAATACAATCTACTATACAATCTGCTACAAGTCAACATAAAACGTTTTGTCATAATTAAGCTGGGTATTTTTGCGACTCACGTTTAAGAAACATTTCGATATATTTATCCATATATTTTTGTGAAATAAATCAGTTCATTTATTGGTATTTCTCTGTTAATTTCTAAAAAATATAAACCCTTGAAAAGTATGCGTAGAATTACTACACACATTCAGTGTGATACAGCAAAATAAAAACAACATACAGTGATTAATGCTTCATATCTTCTGATTGGCTCCCAACAACGTATACTTGATACTGATAAAACATATTGATATTTTTTAAAGATGTACTTTCAAAACATGATTTGTCAGTAGTACAAATTAATAAAATAATATTATAACATAATGGAAAAAGATGTTATGGGTCAATTCAAAACTCCATTTTCCAAAATTTAGTGGGTGTCATTCATCCTTTTTGTGCCACTTTTTTAACTCTAGAGAGCTAATCTGAAATACCAAGAACACAAACATTTAAGAGTGTTTTTGTGATCTCAATTTCTTATTTATTATTGCAGTTTAATGTGTTTTATAAACATCAATGTATGTATCATTACTTGCTTTTCATCGCTCAAATATTGTTTTTTACTTCCTTGTTTCCTGAAGTTGATTTCTTAGAAGAGAATGTCTCGTATATTTTCGAAGAAAAGTAGTGTAGCTTTAACGTAATATATAATACGTTAATGACATAATAAAATTAACTAATGAATTAATATAATAAGTTAATAGTTAATTAATAAGTTAACATACTTAATTATAATAATAACGTAATATATATTAACGTAATAAATAATCCTAAATTTGCCCTCACACGTGTTTTCAAAATAATTTTGTGAATTTATCACCTGCATAAAAATTAAAAACATTTAGTTACGTTTCAACAAACACCTACTCGCTAGAACGTTAGTGTTATTGTGAACGTTTTTGAATTTCTTGTTAACGTTTATCAGTCACATACGTCATTAACCCCTGTTAACATGCAACCCTGCATCTTTGTTAAGTGCACTTGTATCTATCTGTATGTTAAGAAATTCAACATCCTTAGCAACGGGTTTTAGCATCATTAGCAACGTAAATAACCATCGATTCATCTCCAGTCAAATGTTTGTTAAGGAAAAAACATGGCAATATACAAAACAATTCAGAAGTAATTCACACAAAAAGTAGAAAATTCTTGTTGATTTGGGAAATAATTATTCTTAATTGTAATATTATTAATAGTACAATTAGAAAAATGTATATTAGATAAATTAACCTCATTTTCCTCACAATCCATCAAATGAAACTCCTCCGGTAATCGTAATTACTGACGATGTGAATGTGTCGCCACTGGAAGTCAAAGCGCTACTTTCCGAATCGAAGGTCGTTTCTTTAGGTATCTGAAGGTTAAGGAGAATTATTTGCAAACAACTTTCTCGAATATTGCTTACATAGAGGCCAAAAGTTAAAAATCGTGGTGGAGTGTGGGGGAGCCGAGATTTATAATTTGAACGAGGAACATTTCTAGGTATGTTAATAACTAAAATCTGCATTATTCTTGTAATATACTACTTTCAACAGGATATTTTGATAACGTGTATACGCTCTCACTACATGATGTAATCCGTCATGCCAGCACCAAAGAGCCTGTGGTATTAGCAATTATATTACTCAATAACACTTTTCTCTTTAAGCTCTCATCTTTTTTCACGCCCTCTAATTGTTTCAGAATCAGGTAGTTACACCATCCTCCAGGTCATCGAAAATGCAACTCGTATTTTGCTTCGTATTACGCATCAGGTAGGGTAATGCGTTCAATTAACTTTGTCATTGTTCTGGCTCCAATGGAAACATCGGCTTGTGGGGAATGGTTCACGCATAGAAAATGAATCTCATTTCCAGATACATAATCATCCGCTTTTCACCTGCAACTGCGCATCCCGTATAACTAACGACATTGGGAAGAGAATTAAAGTGATTTCGTACGTATTGTCCCACTTCAAGTACATTAATAGCATTCAAATCATTTTATTCAAATTTTTACACCGGTCTCCCAAATCATCGCATGTTCACCACAGCTAGTATCAAATATGAATGAGGCAGACGTTTTTGAGAGAATAAAGTTCACGAGATGAACAAAAATTTCTGACGCGGTCGTTTGAAATACATAAAGTAATGCTATTTAAATTTTTATATATTACTCGTACTTTTTTATTTTTCTTTTTTTTTTTTGCTTGACTATTTTCAAACAACAACTGCACAATGAATTTCAACTCAAAACTATAGGAAACCACATCATGAATGTCTCCACGCAGTTTTCCCATAGCTTACCTCAAATCACCAGAATACGTCCCCTCCTGTTAGGCAGAAATCCAACTAATAATACCCATATTAAAAATAGATGATATAAAACATCCATACAAAGTTTTCCGAAACGTAACTTCTCCGAGGTCCCCCCACAGAGGATTCTTCCCCCAAAAATGAAATTTTTAGAATTAAGTTATTAGGTTATTGACATTACGTTTATACTAAACCAACAATACAAATGTATAGTGTAAATAGAACTTTGTAAAAGGTTTATAATAAAAATGTATTACGAAGATACTGTAATTGAATAATATTTCAATTATGCCTCAACCGCTCTCACTCACAGACGAAGAGGTAACATGACCCCTTTTAGCAAATTTTATGAAAGATCAGACATTACTCGTGATTTGAACGGATGAAATGTGCCGTATAACATACAGGCATACTACTGACAATTATTTAATTTTTTGTAAATTTCAAACAAAAACAGAATCGTCGATTGTAGTGAAGCAGAGATTTTTACCAACAAAATACTGTTATCACCTGAGTTACCACCCAAATATTATTAAAATGTATTCTGCAATAGAAGTTGCAATCAAAGAAAATCCTCTAACCAACCGGTGGTGAAGAAAGTAGCAATTGTAGGTAATTTTGAACACAATATAGCACAGCGCAAGTAATACTCAAAGAGAGAGTCATGAGTAGAGAGCGGATTTTGATGACCTAAAACTTCTCCAAAAATGACCAATCAAATTCCCTTAAAATACTTTTAAAATGCCCTTAAAACAAACAAAACTGGAGAAAAAATCCGATTCAAAACATTTCAGATGAACAACTCAAACTGTTGTACATGTTACTGACGTAATCGAGGCTTCTTCCTTTCGTTCAAGAGAACTCAGTTTGCAAACTTTTGTTTTTAACTGTTCTTTACCACCAAATATCTGTATTTAGTTATTCCGAAATCGGAAAATCTGCGCTGATAGCGTCACAAGAACCTTAGGTTACATACAACGGCTGACATTACAATTTCTGGGCAAAGAAATCGAAAAGGCTACTCTGGAAATCTGTGGAGAACATTTGTTGCATCTCGTAAATGTTATTTGAAGCAAGTAACTTTAAAATGACATTAAAATCGATGAATTACCGAAAAATTCGTTAAAAATTATGGAAAAGGTTAAAAAAATAACTTATTAGTCAAAATGATCGACAAAAGCAAAAAAATCCTATAAAAATGGGTCATTTGCTTTTGTAACAACATAAAATTGATGTCTACAGTTAAATGAATTGTTGTAAAGCAAAAATAAAAAAAATACATTTTATAAAAATCCGCCCCCTAGTCATGAGTCAATGAAATGCGCGGCTTACTCACTCCAGAAAAGGACAGAATTTCATTTTACTATAGTTAAATAGTATTTAAATAGTATTATAGTATAAATAGTATTCAAATAGCTAGTAATTACTATCGAATAAATCAGAATCGTAAAACCTATGGTATACTGTTCGTATGCGGCCGTGATCAATCATTTCTAAGAATTCGTTGCCCAAAGTGTGGCTTGTTTCCTTTCACAGTTCGAGAGTTATGTCTGCCCTCTCGGAGTCAGCGCCGTGCGTCTCTTGATGTGCGTGATCTCTGGGAGCAGAGGACGCTGCGGGGAGGAAGTTGGCGCCGAACGGGATGGCGCGGGACGGGGCGGGGTGGGGCGGGGCACATGGTCTCCGTCACGGCCCAGTCGCGCCCAAACGGCCGTGAAACGCTCGCCGGCCGTCGTTACCCTCGCCTCCGTCAGACGCCGCGCGCCGTGGTCTGCTGGGCTGAACTCTCTGTCGCTTCCTCAGCCGCGTGGACAGTCTCGCTGCACGCTTGTTGACGGTGCTCACTCTCTCTGCCGTCAAGAGCTCCAGCTGGAGGATGTTTGAAAAGTCCTATTTTCCTCTTCACGTTCTTTTCTCCACGTTATTTACATTACAGTATATACGTCAAGTTATTCCCTTCACGTCCTTCACGTTCTTCTCTTCACGTTCTTCCCTTCACGTTCCCACACACGTCCTCTCATGTGCTTTCCCTTCACGTCCTTCCCTTCACGTTCTTCTCTTCACGTCCTTCTCTTCACGTCCTTCTCTTCACGTCCTTCTCTTCACGTCCTTCTCTTCACGTCCTTCTCTTCACGTCCTTCTCTTCACGTCCTTCTCTTCACGTCCTTCTCTTCACGTCCTTCTCTTCACGTCCTTCTCTTCACGTCCTTCTCTTCACGTCCTTCTCTTCACGTCCTTCTCTTCACGTCCTTCTCTTCACGTCCTTCTCTTCACGTTTTTATTTTCTCCGTCGTTTTCTGTACAGAAAACTGTTTTTCTCTACAGGAAAATGGAGGACAAATCAATGAAAAGAAGAACATTTTACATTTTTATACTGCACGATGTATAGACAATGCACTCAACAATTTCAAACCATTAGTAATCTTTAAAAGTTATATTAGACAACGCCTCATTAAAAATGAAAGCTTTCGATTAGAGAACTTCGTTGCGACACTCGTCTTCGTTATCCACCCAGCAATAAGCAAAAATAATTTTTATATCACAATCAGCCTAATAATCTATTATGCAGGCCATTTAAAACAATCAAAATACAGATATTCAAGACGTGAAGTCCCTTTAATGAATCAAATTGCTTTAAATTTATGTCAGTATTATTTTCATTCAACAGGACAATAAGGAGGACGACCCATGAAAATTCAATACAGGAGGGGGGACAATATTAAAAAAAGACGACATGTCCTCTGGAAGCAGGACAGATAGCAATCCTGGAGTTATAATATTACTACGCAATGAAGCCATCACAAATGTTATCATTGTAGTAGTTATATAGTAAAAGTGAAAAAATTTCGAACTGGATTTAATAATAATATAATTGATAAAATATCGACCTTTTTAATTCTTAACAATGTAAATTTACAATATATTTTATATTGAAATAATCAGTAAAATTGATAAAAGTGAAAGTTAACAATGACAAACTAATGTGGGTGAAATATCACAATTCGCTTCTTGAGTCTAGAACAAAAGAGTCAAGCTGGTGCTTTCAGTTAGGAGTTAATGTTCAGGAATATACGCTATTATGTATACTGAGACTAATGTGAAAATCTATAACGAAGTTTTAAGGATTGAAGTCTTTGTAATAGGTCGGTTCCTTCACTATTATCTAATATCGATTATTGGAAGTAAAAATACGATCCCTCAAGATCAGGTATTTTGTAGGGCTTCTCACTGTACACGCCCGCCGCCGCGCCGACCCGTGCCTTCCCCCCTCCCCGCCACCGCATTGTGGTCCGCCCCCGCCCCTGCCCCCGCCCCGCCCCGCCCCCGCGCGGTGCAGTCCATCATTGTTAACAGGCGCAGTGTACGCTCGTAAACACGCGCGCCTAATCGCCCGCCTGCGCACCCTAACGCAGCAGTTAGCAGCGGCCAAGCTGCTCAAAGGGCGGGGGCGGCAGGCGGAAGGGGGCACGGGGGCGGGGCGGAGCGGAGAGGAACAGAGGGGCTACTGCAGCGGGACACGAACGCCAGAGTGCACTTCGACTTGCACGCAGCCTTGCATAAGGAAACGACGGGGCCCCGAGACGGCAGCAGCCACATTTCCTCCTTAGATTATTAAAAAATTCAGCAAACAGCTTTTGCAACTCTACGAGTACATGTTTCGTTATGGTTTTTCCTTGTTTTGATCATCCAATGTTAGTGTCATATCCAATATTTTATTTTCGGAATGTAAATTTTGGAAAGATCTTTATTTATAATCATATTCGTGTTCATATAATGACAACCCAATTACATTCTTGATTTTGTGCTGGAAATATGCGGATTTATTACATTATTAAGATACTTTAAAATGTCACAATAATGTTAAAAAAATATGTATTGCGAGACTATCTTCATTTTCCTTCAACATACTGATATGCATTTATCCACACGATGTCATATTTTTGTACCCTAAGACAAAAAAGTATAAGAAAATATATCTAAATAACATTATTCAAACTAGAAGATAAGCTTAAGTTATGCAGTAACATGTTCGAGGAAATCACTATTTAAGATTACATTCACGATTCAAACAAATTGTCTCCTGTAAATACATTCATTAATAAAGATAACCGTATCTAAAGGTATTGTCTATTAAGGAAAAGTACTTTCTAAGTAAATTTCCTAGAGTCCAAAAACAGTTTATCGAGCACTGTGCATTTTAAAGACATCCTAATCGCAATTTTAAACACTATTTGAGAAGGAAAACAATAATCTTGACGTCCCACGCTAAACGTCAAATGATTTTCCTGACTCTGATGCAATGGGCGAAAACACGCAAAGAATCCTAGGAATTGCTATCAATTCGCATAATCGCGAACTTTCAAAATCAAAGAATAAAGGATGTATGAATGACAGTTTTACAATTAGATGCTAAATTAGAGATTATAGATAAACTATATTAAAAATGGTAGTTGATATAAAGCTAAAATTGCAAACAATCAGACATTGTTTTGTATTTTAATCTGGATCAGTTTATCGTTAATATCTGTGGAGCTGCGCTCAGTTTCAAGGTACTCACCAGACTTGTACACAATTCACGAAATAAATTTCACTTAAAATAAGGATATTAATATTAATAATATGCTATATCGGTAACTGAGACTATCCATAATAAAATAATATACCGATGTTGGAAATTCTAAAATAACGCCCTGCAAATGAAGCCTTCAAATGGAAAAAGCAATTAAACGTTTTGTTTTCTTTAACTTGTAAATCTGTAACTTGAAAGTATCTTAGATAATACAATAACAATGACGCGTATGCGTATAATATAATAAAATGCATGTATGCATAAGTAGATTACGTGAATGGTATTAATACTAGCAAACAGTTACAAAAAATTTTAAGAAAAATTTCTTATATTAAGCAATTATTATTTATTTTGTAGACACAATTTATCACTGTAAAAGGGTTAATTAAATTCTTATCTTAGAGAGTGAGTTGCATTGTTTTCCTTGGAGTGATAACTCCCATGGTTCGTCAACTACGCCTTAGCTCATCTCTCCATAGGGGGAGCTCCCTCATTGGAACTGGCCACACCCAGAGGATTTCGCGTCCCTTGGTAAACGTTAGCTCATAGTTCGCGATGACAGGCACGTCGTCTATCTTCGTTTCATCTCCGCGTCTGCAGCATTGCTGCCTTGTCTTGCACAGTTCATTACGGAAATTTAATCCCCATGTTTGAGTGAATACGACTCGCCTGACTGGTGTTGCAAATCGATAAATAACCAAAATTGTCCAAATAAAACAGATCGGTGTGAATATCAGGAAAATTAACAACCTAAGAAACATTTAAAAATTCATTTCTTCTAAAGCAAAAATATTGGATGAGAATTTGGATGTTTCAACAAAGAAATTATTTTCAAAATGAGTTTATAGATGTTACAAGCGTACCTATGGGAGAACTCACGCAAGTTAAACCCTACCCTCTTCCCTATTTTTTCATTTCCATATTAAGCCTTTAATACATATTTTTCTTCAAGAATATTTTATCCTCGGAACTTGTTCTATGTGTCTCCTTGTAATTGATAACAATTCAATACATCCTGGTCAATACAAACAATTATTATTTAATGTTATTACCGAGCTGAGAGGTACATTCCTTATTGATTCGCGTAGAATATCAAGAAATTAGTTTCATTTTACATAGACTTGCAGATTCTACAGGCTCTGAACAGATGGGGTAGAATCCAGAAGCGTCGAACCAGCAAAAATGTAATAGAATGATCAAGAAGGTCTCATCCTTTAGATTATGGTGTGAGAAACGATCTTTAGGCTTTTGGCCTCAAAAATTTAGTTTCTGGGGTCCTAAAACGCTTCGTTTTGAAGATATTTAATGATATGGATTAAAAAGTTTGCTGTGTTGCGGGTTGTATTTGGCATTAATATTTAGATGCATTTTTAAATCAATTTTAAATATCTTTTTAAGTCAAAGTGCAATTCGTCACGTATCCATGACATTCTATTTCTTTACAGACTTCATTTATACAGTCTGGTTGCGTGTGAGAGCCGCAAAAGGTGTATAAACTACTGAAATAATATGGACGATATAATTGAGTAAATATTTGCATATATGATATTTACTAGGTGTTTGTCAAAACGTCAAAAAAATCTGTACTCCAGTCAACAAAAGCACCCCCACTATTGTAACTGAAACTCAGTTTAGATTCTTAGCGATACATTTTTCCAATTCAAACAGAAGTACTTCTTTGATATTAAGGATAACATCCAAACCATGCTTCCAAGCACATCGCTGGCATGGGCTGAACGACGGCCCTGCAAGGCGGGCAGCGTAATTGGCCGACAGCTTCCGGCAGCGGCATCCGCGAGGCAGCCACAACCCCTTCGCCCCAAGCCAAGGCCGCCAGTTGCACAGATCCGCGCACCTCTTCGTTCCGTTCCGCGCCGCCTCGCCCCGTCCTGCGTCACTCTGGCGCACAGACCCCACGGACCCCACAGACGCATGGTGCAGAGACCCTACGGGCCTTGCTCTGTAGTACCACACCATAGTTCCCCGCCCCGCCCCGACCCTCCTCCACGGCCCCTACCCCTCCCAGAACAAGTCTTCTGATCATGTCCTGGCCACGCTCCGTCAAGTTCCGTCCCGTCCCAATCCGTCCCTCTCAGCCACGCCTAGTCCTATCACTCTCTGTCCCATTCCGACACATCCTCTACCGTCCCCGTCTCCCGCCATCCCTTCCGGCCCGCAATTAATGTATCATTTAATATTGATATGAATTATGTAAAGGGAATCTGAAAGGAATGTGTATCCCTCCATACCGAGTCTTTTTTCAGTAAGTTACTCTATTCAACAAAAGAGAACTACGTTTATTAGAGGAGGTTATTTAATGAAATTGATACATGCTTTGCGTAATAAGAAACGAAGTGTAATTTCATATTAAACGGCGATTTCTATTACATAAACACTCCCTTACTCGCTCCGCTATTCGCCCCGCTCGCCCCGCCTCACCCGCCTCCCCCGCCTCGCCCCGCCTCGCCCCGCCTCGCCCCGCCTCGCCCCGCCTCGCCCCGCCTCGCCCCGCCTCGCCCCGCCTCGCCCCGCCTCGCCCCGCCTCGCCCCGCCTCGCCCCGCCTCGCCCCGCCTCGCCCCCTCGCCCCGCCTCGCCCCGCCTCGCCCCGCCTCGCCCCGCCTCGCCCCGCCTCGCCCCGCCTCGCCCCGCCTCGCCCCGCCTCGCCCCGCCTCGCCCCGCCTTGCCCCGCCCCACCTCTTCCTGCCTCGCCCCGCCAGGACACACCTCCTCGCCTCTCCTGACCACTCCTCGTCACACCTCACCCCACGCCACGCCACGCCACGCCACGCCACGCCACGCCATGCCAGGTCCCGCCACTTCCGGAGGTTCCGCCGCCCCGGGGCACATCCTCTTGCCCGCCACACCACCACCACATCGGCCAGCGCCTGGCCGTGGCCGTGGCCTTCCGCACGCAACGGGGCGGGCGCGTCCGCGATAAGCGCCCCCGGGCCGGCTGGGCGCAGATTTCTAATATGGCGGCCGGAAGTGGAGGTCGAGCCGCTCCGCCTACCAGAGGCCTCCGCGGCGCGCCCACCGCAACGCCCTCTCCCGCTGCCTCCGCCCCGCACCAATCACCCATCCTAGCCATTCCAACACGAGCCCTTCAGCCAGGGTTGCCAACAATGTTCATGTAAAAAGAAGAACACTCGATGAAAAGTCAACACATTTTTTATAAATATTTTATTGAGACTAATATCACCTCTATTCCTTTCTCCTCTCCATTTGCGATTCAAGTGAAAAGATTCGTTCACAAAATTCAAATGAAGATGAACAGCGTCTCTTTTCTACTTTAGTTGCTAGACAGAGACACTATCATCCATTCCTGTGTAATGTGCGTTTATGAAAATGATATTCATGTTTTGTATTTTAAATTAAATAATAAACGGTGCAATGTAGCAGATGTTAACCATGTGATAAAATAAATGACAACAAAAGTTAAAAAACTACTAAAAGGAGGACTTTCAAAATACAAAGGAGATAATTGATTACAAAGGAGAGGATAATTGATGTCAGTGGAGAACTGTTCTCCCAAATGAAGGACGGTTGGCAACCCTACCCTCAGCACAAGGGAAGCTCGGAACTTCATGCGGCAAAAACAGTTATGAAAGACGCTATTCTACTAATGAAAAGTAGCTTTATTCATTGATTAGTGATTCATGGCGCCTCAACTACAGAGATCATAAGTCCCGTAAGTGTAGTACATATTTTATCGCAAGAGGTGACGGTTATCTCTCCCACTGTATGGCGTGATCCGGCGCTGACCGACATGTGGGCTTGCGGGGGGTTTCCTCAACAAGGTATCTCCCACTAGCGGAGCCCTGTGCCAGCTGAGACAAGCTCTAAACTCCCGTCTTCTCTCCTGGCGTAATAGTTTAGTGCTTGTAAGTGTAAGGAGTGAGGATAGGGCAAGGAAAAGGATGGGAAGTTAGCGCGCGGTGTGTGGAGCGATTGTTAGGATACTGCTCCGGCATTTGCCTGGTGTTTAATCGAGAAACTATAGAAAACTTCCAATCCGGAGAGATGGCTGCTGGCATTCTTTACGAAACAGCGGCTGAATTCAACCTAGCTACGTAGATAGTGTCGAAAATCCTGCCACTGACGGGCCTCCCGATTACAGGCACTGCAGTAACAGTAACATCAACAGATGCCTTGGATCATTTAATACGGTAATGAATGCAAAGTTAAAATTCAAATAAATGTGAGTTGCTAGTGAAAAAAATCACAAGACATTAACATAATGATTGTATTATAAAAATTGCCATTTTCACTCGTGCAATTGTATTTTTAAAGTCGTCTTTTTCACACATATATATTTAACACGAAGGCAACGATCGTAATTATCTTTTTATTGGCATCACTACAGTAAAAGTAAAAAAAAAATATTTATTTTAGAACCTTGCGGAACTCCAAGCCAAACACGATACTTTCATTCCATGCCCTCTTTTATTTCATCACAATACCCAGTCGTCGTTTGATGCGAACAAACCTGTCTTTCCGTGTATCTCGTCCATTTTACCTCATTGTCTCCAGCCACAGTTGTACATTGCCAAAACGGAATTTTACAACTCACACGTAAAGCTCCGACCTCGAAAAAACAAACTCTTGTTCCCAATTATTCACTGCAGTCTCCTCAAGTTGGCCAACGAGGCAGTGGAGCAAGGCGACCCAAACCGCGAAGGTGAACGAAAGCGGCGGAGTTGTTTAGGGGGGCTTGTCGCCAGCTGCTGCCCGTTGGCTCCGCCACCGCCGCCGTCACCACCACTGCCGCCGTCACCACCACTGCCGCCGCCACCGTGGGCCGCCACCATCGCTGCCGCCGTCACCACGGAGGCCGCCGCTACCGTCGCCGCCACCGTCGCCGCCACTGTCGTCGCCACCGTCGTCGCCACCGTCATCGCCACCGTCATCGCCACCATCTTCGCCACCGTTTTCGCCACCGTCGTCGCCACCGTCGTCGCCACCGTCCCCGTCGCCGCCACCGTCGCCGCCACCGTCGCCACCACCATCGCCGTCACCATCACCGCCACCGTCGCCGTCACCGTCGCCGCCATCGTCGCCGCCATCGTCGCCGCCATCGTCGCCGCCATCGTCGCCGCCATCGCCACCGTCGTCACCTTCGTGGTCGTCGCCGTCGCAGTCGCCGCTGCTGCTGCCGCCGCCGCCGCCGCCGCCGCCGCCGCCGCCGCCGCCGCCGCCGCCGCCGCCGCCGCCGCCGCCGCCGCCTTTCGCCTCCGACCAGCGGTGGCAGCGCAGCGGTCGCTTGTCGCGGCGGCGAGAACTGCCGGAGCGAGTAAGGAACACGGCCGAGCTCCCTGCGGAGGGGAATGGAGTGCGCGGTCCGCAACATCAGGCGGCATTAATTGAGATCTGCTCCGAGACGAACTCTGCCACCCGCGCGCCCTCTTGTTCTGAGTGACCTCACCGCGACCGGCCCGAGATGAAGTGGAAGTTCGTTTGCAGGGAAGGAGGAGGAGTAGATAGAAGTGTGGCAGAAAATATTATTATAAGTTTCATTACAACAGATAGGAAATGATTGAGTTTTAAGCTATTGGCCGAAACAAAAAACATTCTTGACGAATACTTCATGTATATTTAACAAGTCGGTGCAATTCGGACGAATTTTCGTGTATTTCCAGTCTTTCTTTAAAATCTGTTGTCAAAAGCAAAACTTTTTATAATCATTAACTTACGGCGTCAAATGTTAAAAACACTCGCGATCAATAACTGTTTGAAATATTTGCATGTCATTTCCATTTTTCTAAATTTTCATTAAAGCGGTAGTGAATACGTATGTCCGTGATATATGTAAAGATATATGGCATAAAGTAGAATATAATAAAAACTTATTTTTATCCAAAAGCACCATTTCCGTACATTTAGAAATGCTTTCACGAGTTTTAAGACGTAAAAGTGCTAAATTTCGATACCATATTATCCCAAAATCTCATAAGCTTTGCCGAGAAATATTGGCTAACAATTTAATGGAAGCTCTCCATATGCTTTCCCATTGAATTAATAATTATTTATCTTATTTTCATGATTTCATGCAGATAACCAAGTTAATTATACATTTTCACCAATCTGATTTTCGAGAACGAGCGAAACATTACAATTTTGAACTTCATAATCGGAAGAGATTGGAAACCTACCAACTTCGATTGCACATTCGTGATATTACTATATAACAATCGCAATTGTGCAACTGTATTTATTCATATCCGTAACGATCGCTGTAGGGTCTGATTTCGTGGAATCAAATCCGTTTCCAATTTCGTCATAAAACACTGTTATACGAGATAACGAGTTTCCGGCCCAATCTGAGATCAGCGCACGATACGCGCTTCCGATCGCCGTCGGAGGTGGGGAGGGCGAAGGGGTGGGTGGGGGTGGGAGGGGGTGGCGCCGAGAGGGCGCGTGCACGCACTGCCCGCCGCGTCGCCCGGGGCGAAATGATTTCCCGGCACGCCAGCCCAGCGCCCGCACGCCCGCCCGCGCCGCCCACTCGCGCCGTCCCACTTACGCCGCCTCGCCCGCCCGCTCGCTCACCCGCCCGCCCGCCCGTCCACCCGCCCGCCCGCCCGCGCCGCCCCACTTACGCCGCCTCGCCCGCCCGCTCGCTCGCCCGCCCGCCCGCCCGTCCACCCGCCCGCCCGCCCGCGCGCCCCACTTACGCCGCCTCGCCCGCCCGCTCGCTCGCCCGCCCGCCCGCCCGTCCACCCGCCCGCCCGCCCGCGCCGCCCCACTTACGCCGCCTCGCCCGCCCGCTCGCTCGCCCGCCCGCCCGCCCCCGTCCACCCCGCCCGCCCGCCCGCGCCGCCCCACTTACGCCGCCTCGCCTGCCCGCTCGCTCGCCCGCCCGTCCGTCCACCCGCCCGCCCGCCCGCCCGCGCCGCCCCACTTACACCGCCTCGCCCGCTCGCCCGCCCGCTCGTTCACCCGCCCGCCCGCCCGCCCGCCCACGCCCCCCCCCCGCCCGCGCCACCCACCCAGCTGCCCGCGCCGCCCCACTCGCGCCGCCTCGCCCGCCCATCCGCCCGCCCGCCTACGCCGCCCACCCACCTGCTCGCCTGGGCCGCCCACCCAGCTGCCTGCCCCGCCCACCGCGCCGCCCATCGAGCCAGTCGTTGCGAGAAACGTATGCAGAGACAAGAGGCATGGGGCGGCGGAAGGTTGGCTGAACGATGGAGCGGTACATCCCTCCACGGACACGCCGCATGTGTCGTGAAAGCTCTCCGTCTACATGCTAGTGAATCTGGTTAACAATCCATTGCGTCTGCACTTTGTATGGTAACATTCTATTTATGTACTTAGGAAATTAATGACTTGTAAAAATCTTTTAAAGAAGTTTTTGACAAAAACCTGCAGCGGATAACAAAAAATTCAAAAATAGAAAATTAAGATATGAATTTAAAAAAATAAAACGTTCATTCATGCGAACTGCATTTTGTACGACCCCTGAGAGCGCAATTTTCTAGACTGCTTTCCAGATATTCAAAATGAGAGCTCTGCTTTACATGGCTCAGTCTGCATATTTAGAGCTAAAATCTGGAGGTTAACAACACGCTTGCTGGAAGGGGATGGATTAATGTATAAGCTCCAACAACGTAGTGCAACGCCTGATTGAGAATAATTTCTTTTGAGAAACGAATGGTTACGATTTTTTGCAAGTGCCTGGTTTCGAGGCCGGAAGAGCGCGGTTTTGTTTCCTTTCACTCTTCGGACCGCTTGTACGATTTGGAGCTTCGTCGCTCTGTAAAATACGCTGCACTGCATTCACTCTTGCTCATGTCTGTATGAAATGTCCGACTGCACACACTCTGTTTCCTTCTGATCAGTGAACAAAATCGTTTCTCTTCAATGGCCGCCCAAGTTACGGAACTTCACACAACTTACGGTAAGCTCTCGTAAAAACTCTCAGAACCCCAGGAAGGTTTTTTTAATATATTTAAGGTCGTATCAACATCTAGGTCATTAGCGATCACTATTGGATTCAACTTTATGGTAACTATGAAGACGAAATGATATGGTGATGATAAGGGGTGAAAGGACGAACACAAATACAACCATGCCCGAGGCGGGACTCGAAACCGCGATCCTTCGGTCCGAGATCGCTACGACATTATGCCTTAGCTATCTCGGCCACTGGATCGGCCACAATAAGTTTTAAGTCATGTATTGCCGCATAATGTTTGGGTATGTTTAAAAATAATTCGAAAACTATATTGAATCAATAATTTTCAAAGCATTTGGAAAGTTTTTCTGGAGTATGTTAAATACCTTGCTTCATAACAAGTCTGACAGTTTTCTTTTAAGTTTTATAATTTTTTGTGCAGATAGTACTCAATCATTTTATACAGTTCTTTTAAGCCAGTATCTTCTAACTAGCTTCACAATTCTACCTGATTTTCCCTTTCCCGAGACATTTATTACCTCATTATTCCTCGGACATTTACTAATACTTCAACACCACCCCTATGCTTATTCAATCTCTCCAAGTCAAAAGCCTGCTCCACTTTCCTCGCTTTTTCAGCTGCCCTTTCCCTCCCCTCCCTCGCCAAGCCGTCCGCACGTCAACTGTTTACCGCTTCGTCCGAGCGCCCGCTCGGTCCCCTCCCTCCGCCACTCGCCTGTCAGCCCCTTCCCGGCGGCCCCGCACGCGTTCCCCACCCCCAGCCCTCTCACGTGAAACGGACGGCGTCCGACTCTCACCGTCCTCCCCACCGCGCCCTCCCGGCCCCTTAAGCCCCTGGCCCGCAGCGCGCCGCCGCCGCCCGCCGCCCGCCGCCCGCGCCGCGCCGCCTGCCGCCCGCCGCCCGCCGCCCGCCGCCGCCGCCGCCGCCGCCGCCCGCCGCCCGCCGCCGCCGCCGCCGCCGCCCTCGCCCCCCGCCGCCCAACGCCGCAACAGCAGCGCCCGCCGTTGTCTGGCGAGACCACCTTTTTAAATAAACATCCTCGTTTACAACGTGCCCTGTCGGCTGTCAGGCCCGAGAGCGCTCGCGGCGGGAACGCCACCGTCGCCCTACTTCCCGTCCCGCCCTCGCCCCCGACTTCCATCTCACCTCCCCACGCCATCATCCCCTCCCCCCGCCTGCACCACTGTACAAGTCCACGTCCCCACTCCTCCTCCCCGAGTTCAAATCCCCACCTTCGTTCCCTCACACTCCTTCCACCCCACACCTCCCCACCCACGCCCCGCTCTCGCTCGTCCTATGCCCCCGCCCCCCTTCACTCTCACCCCAGGGCTCGGGGGGAGAGCGGAGGAGATAAATCGGCGGCGACTCCTAATTCAGAGGTACACGGCTCGCCCCGCGCGCTTCCTGGTTAGCGGGGAATCCGGCCACTTATTCCGTGCAGTGCGCCTGCCTCGGGCGGCGGCCACCAGCTCGAGCCGGCGTCTCAGCGCGTCACGTTTGTCTCCCGAGCAGCGAGGGCTGGATGAATGGCGACCGCGTACCTTGGAATGTGCACAACGTTTACACGGGAAACATCACAAGTGCTTTGAATATTTCCGAAAAATCCTGCGCCGCAGAGCGGCTAGTGGTTTTATCTACACTGTCACAATTGTCATTAAACCTAATGTAGATTAATGTGTTGAACACGAAAATGAATGTAACCTTGTAGATTAAAAAGAGGTTAATATATTTGCATATTAAATTTAATTCATAATCTAAAACCAGTGTAGATTTAACGTAGAGGTTCTCACGTTTCCCCTGCCTCTCATCATTCACATTTAATATTCATAATCACTAGTCCATCAAGACAATTCATTCATTCCTTCCAGATATGACCATAAAGATTTGACTCCTTGCAATCCTATCGTAGTACACGTATAAATTAAATTTAATGTGTTCATGTTAATTACTTTAATACTTATGGTCATTACTTTTATATTTCATGATAATTACTTTACATTCAAGTAATGCAGAAATTTCTCAGAGTGTGATTTCTTTAAGCACAAGTGAGGTGTATTACTGATACACCTTACGCGCAAAATAATAGATAAATGAAATATATTAAATTTTATCAATATTATATTTCTAAATCAATATATATATATATATATATATATATATATATATATATATATATATATATATATATATATATATATATAGTAGTAGGAAAATCACGGGATCGGTCAATTAATGGATTATACTAGTTTGCCAACGTTTCGGAATATTTTATTCCATCATCAGGGCTTACTAATAGATATAATGGTCAACCATAATGTATCTCCACAGCACAACTCCAATACAGAGTTGCTGAAGCACCCACGTCCATAGCAGGTCCGACCATGGCCACGGCCCGAAAGAAACTTACTTTTCCTACTACTTATTAACGGTCGTGATTTCTACAATGGTTATAATGCATGTTGAAAATTAAAAATATTATAGTAAACAATTCGGCAAGAAAACGAATAGATGTGATTGAAAATATGAAAGTGCATGAATAATTCGTCTCTAATGTGTTGGATAAGCCGAGAGTCAGTAATAAACTTCATTAGTTTGCACTTCACAGGCCCTTTAGTAAAACTGAAGGCAATTAGACAATTTTGGAAACTTTCCTTTAAGTTCCTCAAAAATATATTATCAAAGGTTTGTTCCCATTGGCAACAAAAGTCCGATGAAATCCATTTCTAAATTCATAGTACAACATCACTTAATTTATTTGAGATGTTGAGAAAATATTTCATATCAATTTACAAAAAAAATCTTACAGATATTTTTACTCTATAATAATACTAGCATTATCTTTAAGAAAAACAGAGTCATTTCGATTTTTTTTAACTCCCGGACTCTGGTTGATTTTCCAAACACTAACTTTCTTTCCATCACCCACGGTTCAATTATTTGACCATCCGGTGTACTTCTTGTAACCATACACCTGTATCTCTTGAACGTAGCATTGTAAACACATTTCGGAAACTAGATGTGACCGTGTCTACATGAATCTGCAGAACAGACGTCTCTTTTCCCATTCTGCGAACAACCGGAAACTACTTTATCACGAGCGTACCTGCCCAGTTGTTTCCGAAACAAGAGTTGCGGTAAATTAACGCAACACGTCTTGCAGCGACGCGAAACAGTGCTTGCCCATGTACACGCCACGATGGATGGACGTGGAAAGCATGTGCTATGGCGAGACCGCCCAACCACACGCACCGGTAGAACTGAATATTAAATCAATCGCACCGGAGGAATATTTCAATTATTGTTCCACCTCTCATATCGTTACATGTGGGTTCATTTTATTTCGGATTTGCTACACTGCTATAAAACTGTATCAAAGGTAATCGAGACTAGAAATCACTACTTCGTTTAACATTACTTTAATATAATTAAGACCACTTGAATTAAATACTAATGAACTGTGATACTAATTATTAAATCGAGTGATTAAGTTAGAAAAACCTATAGTTATAAATATGCCTGAGGTCACTTGACATGACATGAGAATATAAACTTGATATGCCTAAAATATAGTTTAAAATTATATTAAATATACAATACGGTCCACAAGTTTGTCAAATATAGTCATAATCTACTTTCAGAAAAACTAACATGAATTACAATGAGTCGACTGTATGTCCCATGCTCAGCGGATTTTCAAGTGGCTACTGTAATTATCGTAAATACAGAATATTTTCGTTCAATTATATGAGAATACCTTTGGAAATTCTTAATTTATTTCTTAGGCAAAGATATTTATATTTTCACTTAAGAAATGACATGCTTTCAAATATTTGTAAATGATATGTTACATTTTGTATTCTACCCGTAACATTGACGATGAATAATAATTCTGGTGCTTACAAAAGCAAAATGTCAAATAATTTTTAAACACATGTCGCATTAAATACGTATTTTTTACAATAACAACTTGCAAAACGCGTAACAAGCTGCCTATATGTGAAGCGTCAGCTGTCCATCTTTCTAACGAACCGTATGATTTAATCAATAAAGGAACAGTCCCTTTAAAAGCTTCACCACCGTAATGCACGCATTAGCATAATTGGCGTCCGTAAATTACACAAAAACCACTGTTTCAATGTAGAGTGTACACTTTCGGTTTCTGGAATAAACAACCCTTTTTATTTATTAGTTCTTCAAAAATAAATAAATTAACGTGGTTACGGAATCTCTTTTTTTTGTCTGCCGCACCAGCGTCAGCCGCAGCGACCAGCCAGTTAAAAAAGCCACGCTTGGAAATAAACGCAGCGGGCGGCACCGTTTGTTTACCACCGCGTTCTTCTATAAATACAGTGAGAAGTTTTAGCGTGAGTCCTTGCAACGTGTTCGATTACCCCATCGCGATGAAGGCCAACCGACACAACATTGTTGTGTAGTCCGAAATTAGGCAAAGTTAATTAAAATCACTTTTAAAAACAACGAGAAACGCGAATCATATGTATAACATTTCATAAAATTATGAGTCACGTTTTTGGTTTATGTTGTCAGACTTCCGATTCCAGAATACACAAATATATAAAAATATTTAAAAATCGCGTATACACGATTAATTGCGAATGTTTCTGTGCTTTAGTTGCTATTAGCTAGCGGATGCTATTTACACATTCGTTACACGATTCTAACATTTAAAATTTTGCTGGGAAATGACAAGGGAAGAGAGAATATTAGTTTCACGTTTGATCCAAACATTCAATTATAAATCTATCTAGTTTATAATCGAAATTCGTTTTGGTAGCCTCAACGAAAATAGAAAAACAAACACCATTTAGCACTTGTATGATGATATCTGTTTAGTCAACGTTAAATGTTCACACTAGAATATATCACGAGGAAATTACAGTCATGTATGAAGAGAAACAAATCGCATGAGCGCCAGTTAAAACAAAGGCAAAGAAGGAAAAATCAATGTCATAATAGTTATATACGTAACTGTTATAGAAAGGGATACAAATGAAATGTTGATGGACGAAGCGATTATAGGAGGTGAGTCCGGCATTTTCAAAAGTATGCCAAAGATAGAAACTGTGTACAGTTTTTAGGAGGAATTCAAAGAATATTACAATAATACAGACTTGGAATTATTCACTACAAGCCATACTGATTTATGAATCTCGTGTGTTTTGCTTACTTTGTGGTCTTAAGAGTTTTATTTACGTTGGAGTATGCAAAAATGCTCCAAACATGCTAATTTTGCTGTACGCATACCGCAAAGTAACGTTTATGAATTAATAATAAGTGAACAGCTTTCATGTAGTTTTCATGTGCGAGTGCTAAAATCTTTCCTTTTATCAGTTTTATAGTAAATAGTTATTTATCTATGTTAAGACCAAAAAGAAATTGATTTAACGGAAGGGCTGTTCGGCTGCTGTACAGAAACATCCACTACATTTACCTCGTTTGAAAGAACAATGAATCCTCAAATGTCTTGGAACATCATTACATATTATATGTGCATCCTGTTTATTTTTCGTATGGATAATAAATTGCAATTGATCAACAACTTCAATACTGAAATTATTTACCGCAATTAGTAGTTCTTCTACAAGCCACAGACCGGGAGCGGTAGCTCAGTCCCTAACTGATGTCACTGCAGCGCCTCTGACCGGAAGGTCCGGGAGTCAGGATTTTCGACACTAGCAAGAAAGCTAGGTCAAATTCAGTCGCTGTTTGGAAGAGAATTCTAGTGACCGGCTGCTCTGATCGGTAGTTTTCCGTGATTTCACCGATCAACACCAGGCGAATGCTGGAGCAGTACCATACCAATCGGGCTACGGACCGCGCGCGATCTTTCCTTCCTCTTCCTTGTCATATCCTCTCTTCTTATACACGCACACTTACACTAACATGCAGTACACTACCATATATTCCGGGAGACCGGTCGGGAGCTTAGAGCTTGTCCCGGCTGGGGCGGTGCCCCGCTGGTGGAGAGTCCTGGTTATTGGGAACCCCACTAGCCGACGGAAGGTCGGCGCCGGATCTCGCCATTCAGCAGGGGAAGGTCATAGCCATCTCCCGAGAAAAAAACATGCAATACACCTACGGGACTAATGACCAAAGCAGTTGACGCGCCCGGAAACGCGAAAAAATGAATCAATCAATGCAAGCTATAGCAGATAATTCGCTCCAAGAGACGAATACATAAGTATAATTCTTTTTTGATTACATTGCTTCGTAATGTGACTTCCACGTAACACCGGAATTTATTTGACAGCGCGCGACAGCTCATTCATCCCCCAAACCAAGTCCCTCCCAGAGTGCCCCGCTGCGAGCGGGTCCATCGGTGGCCGGGCTGAGCCCCCGCCGCGAAGGAACACGTCGCCGGCGCCATCTATAAGGCTGCTTGCGGAATCTGGGCGCAGCGCCGCCGTTTGTCTGCGCGGGCACTCTGCGCGATTCACGTCCTGAGACGTCCTCATCCCCACGACCTCGTCCTCGTCCTCGTCTCCACGCGCGGCGCTCCATCAGCCCCGCGGATCCTCCCGCCTGCCCCCACCCTGCTCTCCCATCGCCCTCCCACTGCTCTCTGCGGCGCTTTTGTCTTCCCCGAAGCACGTTTCTCGTTCTCGAGGAGCTCTCCGCTTTCGAGTTCCACGCACCTCAGACAAAATATGTCGTTTTATAGTGAAATATTGTTCACTGTATTTACATCGCTCACTCCTAAAATGATATATTTCGTTAATAACGCTTCTAAAAGGAGGGGTGTACGTGTGTTAGATTTATTGCAATAACTTAGTACATATTCAGCGAACCTTTGATATGAATTATGGATTTATAGAAGAGAAAGTTTATTTTAATTTCCTGTGTCGTTTCTGATACGTTACCAGCTGAATATTTTCTTTCAATTTAGATAAAAAAACAGAAAGATAAACAAATAAAATATATGTGGTATTCCTTCGTGGAAACCCATCTTCCCTGTTTCCTCAGCCAAGTCCTTCCCGCCCTCTGTTTGCTGTGCAGTTCTCAGCCACACCCACCCCGAGCGCCATCGCGTCCGCGTGCCTTCACCCACTTCGCGCCGGAGACAGGGCGGGGGCGGGGGCGAGGGGAAAGAGGAGGCGCGGCAGGGGTGAGGGGGCGAAGAGGGGCGCGGCCGCGTAGGAACGCGATCTCGCGGTGGAAATAGAAGGTGGCGCGGCGGAGCGGCGTGTTTTGTGCGGAGCGCCGAAAAGGACCCAATAAATCACGCGCTCCCCGCCCCTTTCGATTCTACCCCGCTCACCCCGCTTCGCCCCGCTACGCCCCGCCCCGCATCGCTTCGCATTGCATCACGCCGCAGCGTACTCGGCGCCCGCCCGCGCGCTCCTCTAATCAGCTCCTCGAGGCGGCCGAACGGCTAGGGGCTGGGGTCTTCGTACAGCAAACAGGAGGAGGAGGGAAGGAGAGAAGAAGAAGAAGGTGACGAGGTGGGAGGTGAACAGAAATACTAATGGGGATAAGTAAGAGTGAGCTGCAAAGGCATTGAAGGAAAAAAGGAAAGACAGAAAGGAAGGAGAGAAGAAAGAAAGAGAAAGAAAATGAAATATGAAGCAGAAATGTTGCCACAAACCTATGTGAAAAGAAGCCCCAAACTAGCAAAATTAGAGAAAGCTGCAAACTGATTTGAGTGGTTCAGATTTAAAACTAACATATTAATAAACAGAGGGTTGATAAACAGAGCACTTTATCTGCAATGGACGGAGAAAACTATTACATTTTTAGCAGGTAATAATAAGACCGATATTGTCTGGATTGTGTGGAAAGCAATGAAGATAAGCAATTAATGAAAAGAGCATTAAAGACAGAAACCAGAATTCATGAAAAGTCAAAAATCCATCTTCGCAAACGACGCCTTTCAGAAAGAAAAAATATTAAATGGAGGAAAGCGAGCAAAAGTCAACATAACACACAAAAAACGTCAATTTGTATCCGCCCCAAAAATTAGCGCTTCTCCTAGCAAATAATACTAATCGCATTGGAATGAATGAGAGAAAATGAAGAAATAATTATAAGCAAATATCAAGAGCGTTTTAAATAAAAATAAAGATTCTCAGAAATGAATGTAGTAAAAATATTTATGAAAAGAGAGAAAATAAAATAGTAAAAAGAAGAGGTAACAAGATGAAAAATCATGAAAGAAAGTAATACTAAAAACATATCCAAATTTTTCCTAGAGATCTACGAGATATGTACGCTGCAACACTTTTTATGGAGCTAACCACGCCGATTTTGTATTCTAGAATATATAAATAATACCAGCGCAAGAATTTGCATACATATTTAAAAAATAAACATTGAATGGGGATTGAATATGTATGACACTGAATCAAATTGTTTCATCACACCACCTGACATCCATATTAAACTACCAAAAAGGGAAGAGCATTTTTAAAGAGTGATTTTCATTTGTGTGAATGTATGTTAAAACTGAGTGCGACCTTTATAAAATTCATAATAACAAATATATCTTTATAACGTTCTTTTTTCAGCTACAATGTGTTACATTCGAAAATAACACAAATAAAATATTTTTATGTAGCTAATTTTCTGCAACTTCGGCATAATTCAAAAGTGTTCCTTTTTCAGAAGAGATAAGAAATAGAGGTGCCAAATTTATACAACTGCTCTCTCGCACTAAATTTCTAATACACGGTTCGTCATTTTACTTGAACAAATAACTCGAAAACAATATTATTTCTCACAAATAATTCATTATTTACTGTCAAGTTTTCGATTCATACCATCGTTGTGGAAAATAGGTAAACTTCTTAACGAAGTTCCTCTCATGTTCCTCAGAATTAAATAACCGATTAACAAAGCACAGGTTCAATTCGATAACATATAAAATATTGATGTTAAATATTCTTTACGTTTGAAAATACTTTATAACTGAAATGTTAATACATCAGTTTTCTGCAGAGGTAATAAAATTATGTAAATATGAATAATGGAAGAGAATGTAGCCAATAATTGTGAACCGTCTGGTGAAACGCGAATTCGGCAAATACACACCCAATATAGTAAAGAAACATTTAAATTTATTGCTAAAATTCCACGTGATTTTGCTAGCTTGCTTCTTGAACCTGACTGTGAAAATCAGCTCTTTTCTGTAAACACACCTAATACAGTAAAGAAACATTTCAATTTATTACTAAAATTCCACGTTATTTTGCTAGCTTGCTTCTTGAATATGACTGTGAAAATCAGCTCTTTTCTTTAAACACACCTAATACAGTAAAGAAACATTTCAATTTATTACTAGAATTCTACGTGATTTTACTAGCTTGCTTCTTGAACCTGACTGTGCAAACACATGGAATAAAGTAAAGAAACATGTCAATTTATTACTAGAACTCCAGGTGATTTTGATTGCTTGCTTCTTGAACGTCCTTTCTGCAAACGCACCGCGACTCAGGCGGCAGCGGCAGAGGCGGGCGGCGACGACTGCGGTGGCGGTGGCGGGGCAGCGACGGGGAGGACGGCGGCGGCGGCCGAAAACCCATTGAGTGGCAGGCGATGCGGGCGTTGGCGACGCGGGCGGCGGCGGTGTCGGACGGGAGAAGCGAGCTAATCCCCAAGTTTGTATCGCGCCAATTTAACATGGCGCCCAAGGCAAACTTGAAGGCGCCGGGTGTAATGACGTGGATACAGTACCGCCAACTTATTCTTCCGCTAATTAAGCAGTGTGGCCAAGTTGCGCCGCAAACTATTGAACGCGCAGATGCGCCCCAAATTAACTTGGCCAGCCCCACGGGAGGCGCTGGCGCCACGCGGGCGAAGGTGGTGGCGGTGGCGGCGGCGGCGGCGGCGGCGGTGGTGGCGGCGGCGGCGGCGGTGGCGGAGGCAACGTCGACGACGACGACGACGACGATGAAGACGACGACGACGACTAAGGTTTGTTTGGGTTGCGCCACTGAGCCGATAGCAAACAGCTTCCGCAATGAAACCTTTCAATGGGGTGAAATCGATACATTTTTTAAATATATAAAATATAAATGATGTTTTCAAGATGCTTCAAGGATGTAATATATTCAAATATATTGACGATAGGAGTTCGAGAAATGAAAATTTCAAACTGACGGTCTCATTTATGTGTCGAATGCCCAACGCCAATTAGGATCAATTTCTATAATTATCAGTTCCAGATGTCTGTAACGAAAACAACATTAATTTTCCCTTCAGTAAAATTTGTTTTTTCTTTTTAATTACCACATAAGATTTTCATGTTAATATATAACTTTTTTCTCAGAAGAGTGCATTGAAATTCAATATATTTATAATTGAAATATATATGATGTCAATATGTAGGAACTGTATAAATTAACTTAAATAAAATTCTACAGCACTGAAACATTACCAACAGGTAATTCTATCACTCGTACAATAGCAAGTAAAGAGCAAAATATTACATCTATATCTGTACTTAAGCGGTGTTGATGGCTTTTAATTTTAATAATTCGTTCTTTGATTTGTTAATATTTGTTTCTTTTAATTGCCAAGTAGATTGTGTAAGAAACCCCCTATCAATAATAAGGACTCAAGAAATGCGACGTAACAGAGAAAACACTCTCGCATCCAATTGAACTCGTTCAAAGTTTGCGGTAACTGACTAGTCACTATGGTGTAGTGATGCAACCAAGTGTTAAGAAACGTAGTTGGTGGGACTACTATACGGTAACTCCCCTGACAGAAATACCGAGTAATGTGAATAGAAACATCAATGTTTCTTCTCAAGACATTCCTTTTCTGTTGTGACTATGATAAGCATGAATGAGAAAGGCATTGTTCACTTTTTTATATTTAGGAATATGCACGTAATTGGCTGTTAATTTAATGAAAACATACTGGCGATTTGAACATATTAAAGTTCATAGCCATTAATGGAAAATTAAACACGTTTTCAAATACAGAAAAAGTGAAAAGTCTACGTTTAAAATGTAATCTCCATGACTTTCATAAAATGAATGCGTTTTCATTTTTAATGATAATCATATTTTCTGCTTTTGTGGCTTACTATGAAAATAGTAAGCACTATTAATCCGTCAAACGACTTGACGTAAATAATACTGAATTATCTCACAAAAATAATGATAAACATGTCTGCTCTACCAAAGTACCTTCATTTATTGAAGGTCGAACTCGTAAATTACCATATTAAGTAAGGATAGTGGCAAAATCTTCTGTACCTAGACTTTAGTGAAAATTCGATCAGTAGAGATTTCATTTAGAATTGTTTAGTGAATGCTGCATTACGGATCTCACGCATACGGGCGTTTGGAAGCCCATTATTGTTAGAAAATTGAGCATACTTGCCTATATTAGAAGTTTAGGAGTTTCGAAATATTGCCTGCTAAGATGTTCCTTATACTGACTAAAATGGGATATTTGTTTTATTCTTTTGAGGTGAGTAATTTTATTTTTTTCGATGTTAAATCGTCAAAAACGGAACAAGCAGCGTTAACTGCAAAAAACAAAACCCGGAAGATGTCGACGGTTATAGAAAGAGGTCACTGACGTCAGTTCGAGATTTAGCGCAAGATATTTTTCTACAAGGTTCACCTGTAACTCAAAACCTCTGTTCCACCAAAAGACGTCTCCCCAATACCGAGACTTCTCACTCAACCATCTAGATGAAGGGTGGTTAGAACGCAGGGATCACTGGATCTTTCTTCAAAAATGCTCTTACGGAGTCGATAAAAAATCGAAGTGAAGACAGTCTGCAAAAAAACAATAGCTTTTATAATGAAAAGGCAAATCTACCAATAAACAAATGGAAAAATACTCAAATAAGAGACGTCGGAGTGTTTAGTCAAAAAGTTTACAGAGTAAAATTTTGTAAGTTTTATTTTTTAGTTATATGTTTGTCCTGATAACACAACACGAAAAATTTTCTGTTGACAGCTGACCTCGCGTTAAAAAGGATCTTATATGTAACTTACATCGTTTTTAATACCTTCAATAAACATTCATATAAATCTAAAAAAATCAAACACTTTTGTGTTTGAGTTTGCTAGAGAAAGAGTAACAACAATATACAGACGAATACCTCACATATGTTCACATTATAATAAATGAATGACTAACTACTAGTTGGTAATTGCCAATTTCAGAATACTGAGATTAATAGTGAATTCTGTTATTAAAAATTCTCCTTGGATGATATTTGAGTTCTCTACCCAGGCATTTCCATTATATAAGAGAATTATCTAATTGTTGCAAGCTAAGGAAAAAAATAATCATATGCTATGTAAAAAACCGGGAAGATGAACATCTTTTAAAAACAATACTTTAAACACACCGATTACAAAATACTAGAACGATTAAAGATTAGTTTTAAGTAATTTTTAGCAATTTTCTGATATGATATGATATAACATGGCATAAACGTAATTCTACAATATTTTGAAGTATTAATTTTGCTTGTAGTGACATTCAATTTTGTCATACATAAGAAAATCCATAAAATTCATTTTAACAGGCTCGCAAAATGAACCATGACCCAGTTTTGCGCAGCCACTCGCCGGTTGTCATTTCAATTCCAAAAATCATTTCTCAGCAGCCGGGATCGGATATTCCAGAGCGCAACCCAGTGCGCCTGACAGCCGAGCGGAGCGCCGGGCGGGGGACGCAGCGATATGACGTCACGGCTGCCCTTTTCCCGCGCCCTGCCCGCGCTGCCCTTGGCTGCCCTGCTCAGCTTCAACAGAGACGGCGGCGCTGGCGCCTGACAAGCCTCGTTCGTCGCGCGGCCGCCGGCGAAGATGGCGCGTGACAAGGGAAGGCACGGACGGACGGAGAGGACCGAGGTATGGGCGGAGACGGACGGGATGGGGTGGGGGGTGGGGGGGGTGGCGGGGGGTCGGGTTGGGGTCGGGATGGGGTCGGGTTGGGGGCGGGTGGGGTCGGGTTCGGGTTGGGGTCGGGTTGGGGGCGGGTTGGGGGCGGGTTGGGGGCGGGGTGGAGGCGGAGTGAGGGCGGGGTGGTAGCGGGGTGGGGGCGGGGAGGAGGAGGGATGGGGGCGGCGTGGGGGCGAGGTGATAGCGAGGTGTGGGCGAGGTGGAGGCGGGGTGGATTCTGAGTGGGGGTGGGGTGGGATCCGGATGGGGGCGGGGTAGAGGTGGGGTGGGGCGATGTAGGGCGGTGTGGGGGCGGGGTAGGAACAGCGTGGGGGCGTGGGCAGAGCGGTTCAGAGGCAGAGGGGGAGGAGCTGGGGAGGGGTACGGGCTGAGCGAGGTGGTGGAAGTGGAGGCGGGGACCGGGCGCAGGAGGGTCAACGGAAAGTCTCAGATAGAGAAGGATGAGACGAGAGTCTTGGCGGGCACGTAGACACGGAAACGAGCGAAACATCGGACGCGGAGACTTTCGCGAATTGGTGTGGATACAGCGTCAAGACTCCACGAAAGAGGTGGGAAGAGTGGATACGAAAACGGGAGATGGATACGGTGTATGGCATTACTCAGAGCAACCACTTCAGAGCCGCCGCGTTGTGGAGACGAGATGGGCGGTACGTGATGATGGCGGTAACGCGTCGGAAAGGGGAATGAAACAGCAGAAACAACGTAGAAAATGAGCAACGGAGAGAGAGAGAGGGTGGGAGAGAGATGGAGAGAGAAATGGAAAGAGAGGGAGAGAGAAACTTAAGCGGAAGGGAGGGAGGGTCATGTCAGAGTGTAAGACAGAAACGGCAAGGTAGAAGGAAGCCGGAGACGGCGGCGGCGGAGGGAAGGGTGGAGCGCGGATAGCGCAGGCGGACGTGGGCGGTGGGCGGTGGGCGGGGCCCGCAGGGCTGGACGGGCCGGAGGAATCAGAGTGCACTTAAGGGTGAGTGACGCTGAAGGATGGCCGGCTGCAGCGCGGGAGCCATTTGTCTGTCGGGCGGGGTTGGGCGGAGGGGGGAGGGAGACGGGGAGGAGGGAGGAGGGGGGTGAGGGCGGGGCGGGGGCCGAAAGCCCGCTCCGAGACGCACCGCGCGCCTTCTTCTGAGCGCCCGGATATTGGATCGGACGCCCCCCCCCCCCCCCCCCCCCCCCCCCCCCCCCGGTCTGCCCGCCACAGCAATACATTCCCAGATATAGACTCAGTTGCCACACGCTTCACAAGCATTTAGTAGTCGTTCCTATATTGCTCTGAGGGTCACATTCACCTTACGGATGGTGTAGTGCACTTATAAAAACACGAACTGTATGAAGCTGCTTGTGATGTTGGAGATATTTAAAATGATTAAAAAACGTTTTTATCAATAATGTGGCTGTCGAAAGCTCGTCACATGTGCCTTGAGAAGTAGTTCATAAAGACTAATATATAAAATGAAAACTGAATATCTGAAGAAGTTTGATTTATTTTTACGTTTAGTTTAGAAATATTGAAATCAAATAAATAAAGGGATGTGTTTCTTACCAAAACTTTTCTCCATTTTCCCTTGTGATTTGCAGAGTACACATTGTAATGATTTAGAGGAAATGAAACAATTTAGGTATAAATTATTTTATAATGTGATACAACGTCGGCAATATTAGTGATAACTCCTAAACACTGTTGTAGCAAGGTCCAGTTGCACCCCACTGGACAGGCGTGTATTCATGACGTCACCCCACCACCCATCCATGCTCCTCTCAAAGTCCCTGCTATCATAAGTTAGGAAACACCGTTTCCTCATCAATTGCATAAAGGTTAATCATACGGGCTTGATTGCTTGGATGAGGAGAGGGGAGAATAATACCTGTTATGATGTCTGATCCCCTTCTTCTCGCTACTCTGCGTTAGGTTAATAAACCAAAGAATTTTGCGGTTCTTGGCAGTTTTCTATTGAAACTTAGTGTTTATTTTCCTACCAAGTGTCCTCAAGTAAGTTAGCTACCAGAAGAAGTGTGTTGAGGAACGAAAAACAAAAAGACTGATATAACGCCTTAACCTGTTTAGTCAGGTCCAGTATCAGTTAAAATTTCAGTTAACATGATAATTGATATGATTTTTGCATTGCGTTTAATAAAAACTGTGTGTACTACCTGACATCTTTACTAATCTGAAAAATATTTGGAAAGAAACTAACAATTTTTTTTTCTGACGTGAGAGTTGCACCACGTTTGAGTTCGAAAGCTTCTAATATTCTGAGAATGCGTTATACATTCATCCATACATACACCTTCCACCTTCATACATACATGAAAAAGAAACCATTCATTACACAGACATCATGTTAAAATCCACCTTTTTCGTCTCAGGTACTTTCAAAATGTATTTTACTACCAAAATCTGGACCTCATTTTTTTTGGCTAAAGCCAGTACTTTCCCTCTATTAAACATATTAATATAAATATCATAACGCAAAGCCAAAACAGTCAATAGCTTTTTGATACGAAATTAGTAATTAATCATTATTATTATTATTATTATTATTATTATTATTATTATTATACTTTATTCGATATATGATATTTTAATTCATAATAGATTAATAATTAATGCATCATCTCTAGTAAAATTAGACTTTGTATTAAATTATGCCAAATAGTACTACATTGTTTATTTTAGCAGGTGTATGCAGAGTGAGACTTCCACTATGTAAATGCGAGCCACCACGAATCTCTTATAAAGTGAGTAAACAGCGAAGAGTAAACTGTTCACGTTAAAGCAGCAGTCCTTTGCGTAGCCACTTTACTCTCATACACCTCGTAATTTTCTCTTCACCAAGTGGCAGAATGTAAATGTTTAATTTCTTCCACGAAATAAACCCGATAACGTCAAACCACTATCAGCATCTGAATTAAACATTGAATTAGAACTAAAAAAGTCAGATTAGAAGATTGGTGGCCAAATTGTCTCTTTAGAAATAAAAATGTTGAAAGAGAGGATAAACAAATTTTATCATTGCCAAGTTTCCAATAAAAAGTGATACAATTATGTAAAACTATCGATATTTTCTCAGAATTGTAATTTTATTACTGTACTAGTCGCTCATGACTTATGCAGTTTATGCGACTTAAAAATAATTTTAAAAGAACTGGTTCTTACTTCTTTTCCTTTTTTTAAAATTTCTTCTTTCTCAGTTTTCTCCATTATTTTTATTTGTCACTTCTCTCTCTTTTGTTAATGATATTTTTAAGTGTATTATGAACATGTTTTCTTTGATCTTTAACATTCACCTTTTTACTCGTTTTTTTGTGTATTTCACTTTTAAATTCACTCCTAACGTCACTCCTTTTAAAAGCATGAACTCATGTAATAAAGCTTAACATTATAAACTAATTTCATAGCAGTATATTATGCAATTAGTTTATAATGTTGTCCTTTCTTGCACGAATAAGGAAATATTACTGAACGAACGACGTTAAGAGAGAGTTCGGTAATATTTTCTTATGAGTGCAAAAAAGTAACATTATAAACGAATTTCATACGCGATTTTTTTGTATAACAGTATTATAAGGTTTTAAAGAAGTGAAGTCAATTTGAATGTTAAGTTGTAACTTTGGATTCATGTTATGACGTCATGAAGGAGTAATAAGTTAATAAATTAGATTTTCGAAGTGAACGTTTTTTCACAAAATATTTCCTTTTTCTGCGCACATAATCTACTTACACGGTACCACTGCTTTCTTTATACTCCATAACTGATGATCAATGGGGGCTGTGACGATTATATCAGTGATGACTCATATTTCGTGCAGAAATAGCGATGACGTAATAGTGCGTGCCATAATATGCCGTATTATGAACGATTTTGTTAATGGAAAAGGGTTGTTTATAATTCTAGTATTCAAAAACATACTATTTTGCGCCCTCATCTGTAACTAATTCGTTACATTAATCTTGAAACTTATTCGTTACTTTTGTAGCATAAAAATGTTATTTTTGAGTCAACCTTATGTTTTCTCAAAGCGAAGGAACACAAGCGGCATCACAAAATGAAACAGAAGGTGAAGTCAAAATAGCTGCAGAAAACCCAATCTCGCAGTGGTCACGAACTGAATTTCAGTTCCCGGAGTTTCTTTTAATGTTACAAATTGCGTTTTCAATATTAATGTTCAAAATTAATTTTTGTAGATGTTGGTTATTAATTGATTTTGAATAGTATTGTTGTACGAAACGGCTTAATAAATTACTTTGTTTCATTTAGTGTTTATGTATAACGTTGGCACACATACTTTATTTCAGAGGCAAGGTTCTTAAATGTTAGGACCTAGGCGGCAAAAGTGAAGCATTAGGTACCACAAATGATACGTAAAATTCAACTTTAGAGATGACGGTGCGAACAAGAAAAATGTATCGATTTCGAAAGAAAGTTTGTATTCTTAACTCAATCTTTCATTTACATTAAGACCATCGTCTCTTTTCATGTGTCTGGAACTTTGTTACACTCCGCACCGACAAAAGGTTTCGTGTCTTACACTCTTTACGAGCAACTTGAGCGTTCTTTCTACCCATCCTTCTACTGTACCTCTTTCCCTCTTACTTCAGCGGCTCCCTGCGCGCCGAGCCTACCACACATCGATCGCACGGCGAGCGCGGGGGCGGGCGGAGACGGAGGGGGCGGGGCAGAGAGGGGAAGGGAGGGGAAAGGGCGCTGGAGGGGCGGGGGGGGAGAGGCTGGCAGGGGTAATTTTAAACGCACCCGCCACGCGCGCGCCTGACTTCCCGCTTGGATATAGGGTTTCGGGCGCCATCAGAAATGCATTTGCGCGCGCGCGCCCGCTCCATCCAATCTATTTTCCGCCTCGCGAATGGCTTTCGCCCCCCCCCACGCCCCCTCCCGGTGCCCCGCGCAAAAATCGGACTGCGATTGCACTCGCCTAGGGCAGGAATCAACTAGGGTGCACGGCCCGCGCACTTGGCAAGAATGCGCCATCGGATTCGCGTCTTCTGCTGAGAAGCGAGGACCAGACATCCAACGATGCGGATTCAGAACACTTCGTCAAAGCGGATGCTACAAGTATACTGAGAGTAAATAATAAAACTTGCCATGTATGTTTAAGAAGTTAACTTATTTTATCGCAAGAAATCACATATAAGATAATAAAGGCACATATAAAATGCAACTTATTTTAGTGTAGATCAACTTGTTTCCCGGTACAAAGCTGGGATATTTTGATTAGAGAAGATCCTCAGAAAGAATACGAAGGACATTTTCTTTAATATAACTCTAAAATTGATAACATTTTGAAACACATTCTTTAAAAAAAATTCATACACTCTCAAATGGTGATTATCTCAAACACTTAAAAATCTTCCTGTCATTAAAATACAATTTGGCGGCAAGATATTCTTTTTGTTCTCTATTATATTTGCAACTATTAGGACTCTAATACAAAATGGTGACTAAATACAAAATGGTGCAATATATAACTTATTGTAATAGCAGTAATACAAATTTGGTGATAATAATAATACTATTATGACTACCAATTTTTGTTCGCGAACAATAAAATTGTAAAAATAACCGGAATTATGATAACAAATAAACAAATCAGAATAACTGAAGATGAAAACTTTTATATTCACAAAAGATAGTATGGGTTTTATGAATGTTCACTTGCATAAAACTCTCTTTATTTTCCATTCAACTTTCTTATTACGAGTTTCCTGCTAAATTATACAGAATCAACAGCAGACTGTTTTCTCATGAACAACTCTAAAATGGCGACTGTCTGCAGTGAGTAAGAACCAAAAAGACAGCAGCGAGTACCAAAAGACATCGCCAGGCAGCGGCGTCGCGGCGCCTGGTATTGAACTGAAGTCAAACTAAGGTTGGCCCGCTGCCAACTCAGCCCGCCATGTTACTTCTGGCTTGAATCTTACTACGTAACTCAATAGAGCTTCCAAGTGGAAGTCACAAAAAATTATATGACAACGATATGATAAGCGGAAAAACGAAAAACAGTGTGATACTAATGATATAGTGTCATGATAAATTGAATTAATTCACTGAATTTCTCTGCACATACTAGTCATTGTCAAACACAGTAATAACCAGTTTGGTACACTAGACGAAACACATCCTCATGCATAACTAATGCGTTGTGTAGATCACACATATGTGAAAGCTGCAAATAGAATATAAAAATAACCTTGGCAAAAACAACGCATTTTATTCTCAATACCCCAATTTAAGTACAAAATGCCAGAAATTATTGATTGATTGATTGATTGATTGATTTTTTCGTGTTTCCGGGCGCGTCAACTGATTTGGTCATTAGTCCCGTTAGTGAACTGCATTTTTTTCTCGGGAGATGGCGGTGATCTTTCCCCGCTGGATGGCGAGATCCGGCAACGACCTACCTTCGGCTAGTGGGGTTTCCCCCTTACCAGGACTCTCCCACTAGCGGGGCACCGCCCCAGCCGGGACTGGCTCTACGCTCCCGGTCTCCCGGAATGTGTGGATGTGTAGTGCATGTTAGTGTAAGTGTGTGTGTGTGTGTGTGTGTGTAAGGGGAGAGGAGAGGACAAGGAAGAGGAAGGAAAGATCGCGCGCGGTTCGTGGCCCGTTTGTTAGGGTACTGCTCCGGCATTCGCCTGGTGTTGATCGGAGAAACCACGGAAAACTACCGATCAGAGCAGCCGGCCGCTAGAATTCTCCTCCAGTCAGCGACTGAATTCGTCCTAGCTGAAAAGCTAGTGTTGAAAATCCTGCCGCCGTCAGGACTCGAACCTAGGACCTCCCGGTCAGAGGCGCTACAGTGGCATCAATTCAGAAATTGTTGTGCCCTGTAATTTTTTACAGAAATTAAGGCAAGATAGATTACAGTATTACAGCTAGAAAGTAATTTTTAATAACATAATGTCGACAAAATCTCATCACAATTTCACTTCTAATAAATCGGATCAACACGTAAACTTTCAAAATTGAAAGATGTTATCAGGTAGTACTCCTTTTTTAAAGTTAATTTTTATCGTATTGTAAATATACGTCCGATTCTATTCCACTATGCTTCGATTCCGGTATTTCTCTCTCACGTTGACGGGTAACAAACAAAAATGCACTTCTTTAAAAAAGGATCATAACGCATAAAAATCATCCAATTTTTTTATTTTAAGTAAACATTAAAAAGCTATGACATGAAGTTTTAAAGCCTGTTAATATACTTCCCAAATTTCAGTGAAAATCTCTTTTAATGCATGAAATTCATGATTTTTCAAGAAAGGAAATTGTTTTATATTTATGCCAGCAAGGGGGTGGCCATGACGAAAAAATTAATTTTCATGTACTTTCCTAAAATTAAGGTACTTACATCTAGCAAATGAGATGTATTATATCCATTTAGGATGAAATTTGTCAAAGTTTTAAGCTTTTGAACGAACCCATGTTGAATTTATATGCACCCAATTTTGGCAGGTTATCACAGAACATTTTATTTAAATAATCTTTTATTAATACTTATCGTATGTTGTTCTATTTCAATCCCTTCAAAATATATCATCTCCAATACAATCTGCATTTTCATTTGCCTACATTTTGCAATAACCAAGAAAAATAATATGAAAATATAATAAACTGAAAATTGGGTCATTCATTTCAAAAAATCATTCAAGCGCCAAAACTGCCTTAAAGGCGTAGTTTTTTCAATAAAATTCATAAAAATATAAACTATGTTCAGCAGAAGACAATAAAATTACCTACCACAAAAAAGATTTTTCTGTTTTACTGAAATTGAGAAACTTACCGATCGACCGCAAAAACTCATGAATACATTTTCTCTTGAAATGATGTTGACCGTGGTTGTCAGCAGGACAGATGGTCTAAAATGCGTACACAACACTTCGCTTACCCTACAGTAACGCCATCTCACGTGTTTGGCTGTTGCACACTCGCCCCCGCTCTCCCGCCCACTCCTCTCTCCCCGCTACGTTCCCGGGAGACGGAGAAACCGGAATGGGAAAGCAATCCGACAGAACAACTAGTTAATAATTTAAGAAGAGCTTGTGCAAATCCTGTCCGTCGGGAGAGCGGGTAAACCCTGCATGATACTCGGCGTACGCAAAGAGTCAAACGTGCGGCATAAATATCAAATTGATTCACTTGCACGGCGAAAGGCAACACAAACGTCGGGTGGTCTCCCCCTGGAAACACTCGCGCTTGTTCGCCCGTTCAACGGGGAGTTTGGTTCATCTATACTCTTGGAGAGTAAAGAGGGAAATGATTTTCTATTACAATATCACTTCTAACTAACCAATATTGTTTGCATTACACTGATGCATGGGCATAATTAGGAGAAACGTCAATTTTAGACATTAATAATTGAACTTTATATTCAGTTTATAATTTTTTCTTTGTAAACTTTTGGTTAAAAATCAATCTCATTTTAGATAACTTACATTATTAACCAAAACTTAATCAATTATATGTAGTTATAACGTATTTGTAAAACTTTTACATCATGTATCAAATTCTTCTTTCCATTATTATATTAAAGTGACATTGCTTGGATTAAAGCACACAAAAATGTAAATACATTAGACAATAAACGTTGATAAATATTTTCTCAAAATTGTGTTTGCGATAAAAGAGGCTTAAAACAACTTTGTAGTACATTAACTGAAGGCTTCGAATACAAATTCGCAATAAAGCATAGATGTTT
This sequence comes from Teleogryllus occipitalis, assembly GCA_011170035.1. NCBI lineage: Eukaryota > Metazoa > Arthropoda > Insecta > Orthoptera > Gryllidae > Teleogryllus > Teleogryllus occipitalis. Next base: position 302,659 of record BLKR01001269.1, read on the forward strand.
TAATCAAGAGTTGGCTTATCAAATCTCCACGTAATATCATGCTCGTATATGAACATCATCCCATCTATAATTCACTTGCATTTATATTCCTTTCTTCCTTCCTTTTTAGTGAATTTACTTTTCAGATAAAGGATTACTTTTCAAATCTGCTGGTCCAAACAGGGGGTGGGTCATGAATATATATCTCGCCTACGTGCAGTAATCGGTAAGATACTTAGCACATGGTTAACGAAACAAATTATTTAAAAAATTATTGGAGACAGAACTGATTTAATAACTATATATAAAGCAAGTAATGTAACTGGTTTAATAACAAGCGAACTGATTGAATAAATCAACACATTAGTTAATAACAAGTTAACAAAAATATAATAAAATTCTCAACACACATTAAATCAACGCAACATTTATTTCATGTAGTTTACATACAACAGACATACCAGATAATTTTCTACGTCGTGTCTATTTGTGCAAAGATACAACAAAAACTGTCAAATAAAAATCGCACATTCACTAGTAATAAACATTGGACTCTATTTTTCAAATCTTGTTAAAATTTTTCTTGAAATAACGTGGTTTAGAGTACACTTTCTCATGTACTGGTGTCTTCGAACTAAACAGTTAATAATTTATGACTAACATGGAACGCTAAAGATATCTATTAAAGTATCTGAACTTTTATTCCCATTCATAAATCATTTTAAGAAATGTACGGAAAAGATGTTTGGTTTTAATTCTTGTTCATTGGATTGGGTTTCTGCAAAGGGTTCATTCGGATAAGACTGGTATTTGTAGCATAAGACATACGAGATATGTAATATGTAGGAATATTTGCTTTAGGTTAAACTCATTGTGAAGTAATTGGTTTGTAAAACACCATGGTGCAATAGTTATTATACGGTGTACATATATTGGATGATTTGCATTTTATGAAGTTGTTTTGGGTGTATTATTCCACATATCACAAGTGTTCACCAGCAGGGGTCTTACTATGGATTTATATAATAAGAGTAAGTAGTTTTGTAAGGCAAAGGGCTATTTCAATTTTTATTTGTTTTAACTGATGCAATTTAGTTCTGGTTTGATCTATTGCGATTTCAATGTGCTGCTTAGAACTTAGGTGCGTGGATGTTTAATTTTACTTGTATTATTAGTGTAGTCGGAGGGTACCAGCATATTTGTTCATTGTTTAACATTATGAAGGACAGGGCGGGTATGGTCTGGGAGTGAAGAATCTCGCTGAAGTCTTAGTTGGCTAGGCAAGAATTTTAGATTTGGTTATCCCGCTTTAAATAAGGTTTATATATGACCGAATTTGGTTTTAATGTCTGCAAGTGTAGTCTGTAAGTGATGAAAATATAGCTGTGTCATCTGCGAATTGTGCAATGTCAACTCCGTTAAATTTAAAGATTTCAGCTTCACGGAGGTTGAAAACGGGGCAAAAGGGGGGAACCCTTGGCGTAATTCAGTCACTATTGATTTACAATTACAGTGAGGGTTGTTTACGGTTAAGGAAAATATTCTGTTGCTGAGAAATTTTGTATTCTTTTTGCAGTGTAGTACAGGGATCCCAACTTTTTTTTATTTGTAAATTAGACGTGGACTCTTAGCCATTAATTGAGAACGCATTTCCCTTTTACGTCATCCCTCCCCTCCTCCCTCCCCTCCCCTCCTCTCCCCCACTCTCCCTCCCACGCAGCAGCGCAGTGAAGTGCATGCGCGGCACGTCCGCCCGCGAAGAACGCGTTACGCACTTCCATTTAAATTCGCTGCGTCGCTTTTTCTAGATCAGCGGCCGCGCGAGGACGCGGGCGAGAGTCTAGGCTTCCGCGCCGCGAATAAATAAATTTGTCGGCGGCGGCCTTGCATTTCACTTGCAAATGCCCTCTCCTCGTCCCCACCCCCATCCCCTCCCGGTCTAAGAGATCGCGTGCGCGGAATGCAAGGGAGGGGGAGTGCGGGAGCGGCTGTTGTTGCGGGAAGCACTTCATATCGAAGACCTCATACTCCGTTGCGACGGGGTCATACTGACTATGTTTCTAAGCTCGCAGAAGAATTAACCTTTCATTGGTAAATTGAAAAACTTCCATCACTAGTAAGGTTGTGTCTGTCCCAGAATTTGAATTATGGGCTAGGCCTTAAAAAATCACTACGAAACATTTTATCTTACATTTCATTCTCCTTTTCATTTGTTATTTGCTCTAAACAACTGCATATTGAAAATTAAAGTTTTAAAAACAAACATATATAAACATTTTAGATATTATTAAACGTTTCTCTACGCATACCGACATACTGAATCCTAATCTGTAGCCAGACTAGAAAGCTAGAAAACAAATAAAATACAATTTTTCGGTTTTTCTTTTTTTTTTTGCGATTTAAAAAAATGGAATGTGATGGCGCAATTATAGCTTCAGATTTGGATTGATCGCGTTGAAATACATAGATAAACATGTGTCATGGAATCTTTGGGTCTGACAACTTTTCTGTGTGCCTGTGTATTCTTCTTCCCTGTCTTCAATATCGGTGATGTTTATTTCCTCTTCAATCATTCTACTAATTTTTGCATCTTGAGTTTCATAACTTTCCGCCATTTTGGTTTATTTATTACTACAAAAAACCCAAATTAAAATTTTAACATATACTATGAGCTGTAAGAAGGACAGACAGTATAAAAAGTATCAAAAGTACCAGATAATAAATTATAAATCGCACACTAAAAACAGTCACTCGGTCGGTAAAGTAGGGTCTTCCAGACCCAAGACAAACAACAGTCACAAGCAACGGCTGATCATCAATGAACAAATAAACAATTAGCTGTGGAGGAAGAGGAGACTATCCTTGAAAGGTAGATTGCGGTAGGTAGCTAAACTATCATCCCAACATAATTAAAAGTAATAGAAATGTTCCCTTGGGTCTGTGAGACCCATCTTACCAATGAAGAATTAATAAAGTTTTCAATGCCGGCCTAGTTCGCCGAGGTCCTTAAGGTTGAAGGGCCGTAGCAACCTCGGCTCGAAAGGTCGTGAGTTTGAATCCCGTCTGGGGTATGGATGTTTGTGTGTGTTTGTGTTGTCCTTACTTGCTCTTCACACAGTTCTCCTTAAAGTTTACAATCCACTGTGGTCGCTATATGACCAAGAATGGTGAAAAGCGACCTTAAAAAGGTTTTCAAACCTGATCGAAGTTGAGTACTTGCTGCGTAAGGTTTATGAGAATGTAAGCCCGTAGTTTAATGGTTGACTACGTAAACGTCAAGCATGTTTACTTTTCAAATATATTTCACTGGATACAAAAAAAATCGATCACACGCCATTTCTAATTAAAAATAATGATTGTAATACATCCTAGCAGGATGTGAATTAATCTGGTAATTATTTTAATTAAATGTTCTCTTACCTATTCTTTTATACAAAAACAGACAATATGTAAACATTTCAGACACTAACAGTAATTTAATTAACAAAAAGCCTTGGTCGTATTTTTTTGCAACATGGATCTCTTTGAAAGAGGAAAAATCAATAGATTAAAAGATAAATTGTACAATTTGAAAACGTTTGAAAGTCTACCAGTGTAAACGTACACGACAAAAATAAATTACTAATAAACTCTGTAATAGTCTACAAGTTAGCTTTTAATTGAAAACAAAAAAAAATCTACAAAGGAAACATGATGCATGCGTATGCATCTCCATGATACGTGATAGAATTTTCTACAAAGTTGATCAAACAGTGAAAAAACAGAAAATAAAAAAATGTGAAGAACAAAAGATGGAAAGTAAAAGAAAGGACGACAAAGTATCGAAGAGACTCATAGAAAGTGAATCAAAATTTTGGTATCAGTTGCCTGAATTATTTTTATGCAGACACTGGACGGAGATATTTCGTATCTAAGTTTCGATGCTTCTCTCCTCGGTTATGTCGAGCGCCACAAAGCACACTGAGAGAAAGCAGTCGAGGCGAATTGCCGCTGGGGGCCGAGAGCAGCACTGTAGCCGATTGGCGTGCGGTTTCCTCTTTGCGCTGTTGTTCCCGAGAGCAGTTGAGCAACTCTCAACATCGTTTTCGAAGAGTTACACCACCAAACTTTGCCTTTTGCGGGGCGTCCTATCTTCGCTACTTTGGCGGCGACACTTTCAAATCTGAGAGTCGAAGTGCCTTCCCTTATCGATTAACGCAAGTGCTTCTCAAATCTCGAATATTAGCACTTTGCTTCACAGTGTATTCCGAAATTAACGCGATCAAACTCTGAACGTGCAGGAAGCTTTCTCGGAGAGGTTAAGTGCTGATACATGTTCCAGGAACAACCAACTTTCATCGTAGAAGAGCGAGGGAAAGATACACATGAAATCCAAGTTCTACGCCCTTTAAAGTTTTCCTTTCTTTATTCAATGACTTTTCAACACTACCAAAGAAATGTTGGCTATCTTATCTCTTTTCATATGCTATATTTTTTGCTACGCTTTGTGCGTTCACATACACGCATTCTCTTAATAGAGACATTATTTATGTCGTCTATTAAATATGTTTTCAAGAACGTAGTATGTAAAAATATTTTTACCATGCAAAGTGATTATAAGGTACAATACATATACTTAAATTCATTCTTATTTAAAAATGAAAATCACTTGTAATGTTATGTCACATTCTAATATCTACGATCGCAATTATGTGAAATTTATGTAATTATTGTTACGAAAGTTAACACATGAAATGCTCCGAAAAAAAGTCTTTGCAGCTACACAACGACTATTTTCAATATATACGTTAGATCTGCCCCACCGAAAGTACTTTATTTGAACTGAAACTATTTAATCTGACTACAACGTACTTTTTTTATTCCTCTCTTAGATATTTGCACATTCGACCTCATTGGCTAAGATTTACCAAGACAATTTCACCAAATAAGGCAAGAACTGTAAAATCAAAATAAAACCATGTAAAACACAAAATTTTCACTGTCCGCAAACCAACTCAATGTCCCTTCCTACTTATTCAAAACAAATATAAAATGAATTAAGAGAAATAAACTTGAAAAGAACTTAGAAGTACTTTTAGACTGAAATGGAAACTTTAAATCAACAGGAGACAAACCATGTGCCAAAATATCAAATTTATGTCAAATAATGAATGTAAAATTCGCACTTAGTTCGCAGTGATTGGGGTTTTTTATCTACATATCCATCATTTAAAAAATCTTTCAGCACACATAAGCCTGCCATATCTGAAATAATGCAGAATGAACCAACTTACGTTAAATAGAAGTCGTTTAAATTGTATTTAAAAAATCACAATGATTTATAAGCAATTAAGCAAATTCAAAACAAACTCAATGTAAAGTTAATAAAAAATACACATATGATTGACTCATAATTTATTCACATCTTTCTTCCAATCTCCCAGTTAAACAATGTTTAAAGTGGATAAAACAGATACAACATCAATCAAAATTAAATCATGATTCCCTAAAGACACCCACAAACCTAATTAAATCAGTTATCAACCTTCACTAGGCATTCCCCCTTGAATGCCACCTCCGCACACAAGCTAACATTATCTCCGAAACTAGTCACGTCCTAAACCTTCAGTCAACTAATTTCTGCAAGCCGCTATTCACTGACTATTCGATCACCTCTGATAAAGGAGGTACTGCGTGAGGATCACAATTTCTTACTAGTGGTGCAACAGAGTGGTCCAGACTTTCTCGTATTAGATTTCTATTTTCATTGGTCTGGGTTAGGTATTTGGACTTGCCACATATTCTTACCAGCAGCCATCCCGCCCAAAGTACTCTTTTTGACAATTTCCCAATTTTTCGGTTTCCTAATAGTAGAACCGAAATATTAATTTAAGAATATCAAAGAAAAGTAAAACCTCGTCCTAAATGGCAATATTAATTGAAAAATTTGAAGCCATTTAAAAGAAACGGCGTTTAAGCGTTGGTGTAATTGTGAAATTTAAAGCCCTTTTTCAAAGAAAAGATTTGAGTTTTCGAAAAACTTAAAAGTCCTTTGAAGTACTTCCACTCACAAATGCAATAGAGTGTACAAATCTCTGGGAATGTGCATCTTAACGGCGTGAGAGATATTTAAAAAAATACATTTACGTAAGTTTTGAAAAAATAAAAGGATCTAGTAAAACGATGTTTGTCTCTATTACTCTTATATAGCTACTTTATAATTGTTGGATTTATAAATACCAGAAATAGAATGTATGTAACGAGAAAAAAGGGCGGTGCAACACAAAGACAAAATAACAAGAAAACTGGAATTACGATTTGTTCCTTGAAAATAAAAAACACAAAATTAGAATACTTTTTATTCAGTTCCCCTTAGAACGCTAAAAAGTCCGAACTAAACCAAAGGTAACAATTATTTTTAAAATTAAGATGGAAGATTCTCGATTACCTCTCTTGATAAAGGATAGAAATCAATCTGCGCATTTTCCCGGCAATCCTTCACTAGCAAGAAATTAATTTCCAGTTGGCTTAAGCGGAAACGGTGCGGTGGGGAACTCAGGAACTCCGGCAGGAGTGGAGACCACAACAGCCAATTTGTCGCAGTCTTGCTCACCTGAGCACCGCCACCGCTGCGCCCTCCTCTTCCTTCTCTTGCCCCTACCGCCATCAACGAACTCCACCACCTGCTCGCAGCTGCCCCTGGCATTATCCTCGTCCCCAGGCGCCCGCGCTCTCGCCCTTCTGCGCTCTGAAGTTACTCTCCTACGCGCGAGAGGTCCCAGAGCGCGGACGACAGCGTCGGTAAGGGAGCGGACGCGCGGCCGAGGGAGGAAATAGGAAAGAGAAATGGAGTGTGGGATGAAGGAAGAAGGAGGTGGAGATTGGGAGATGATGGTCAGGGAGGGGTGGAGAACGGGCGAGTGGAGATCTGGCGGGTGGAGATCGAGGGGGGATCGGGCGGGTGGAGATCGGGCGGGTGGAGATCGGGCGGCGGGAGATCGGGCGGGTGGAGATCGGGCGGGTGGAGATCGGGCGAGTGGAGATCGGGCGGGTGGAGATCGGGCGGGTGGAGATCGGGCGGGTGGAGATCGGGCGGGTGGAGATCGGGCGGTGTGGAGATCGGGCGGGTGGAGATCGGGCGGGTGGAGATCGGGCGGGTGGAGATCGGGCGGGTGGAGTGGGGCGGGTGGAGATCGGGCGGGTGGAGATCGGGCGGGTGGAGATCGGGCGGGTGGAGATCGGGCGGGTGGAGATCGGGCGGGTGGAGATCGGGCGGGTGGAGATCGGGCGGGTGGAGATCGGGCGGTGGAGATCGGGCGGTGGAGATCGGGCGGGTGGAGATCGGGCGGGTGGAGATCGGGCGGGTGGAGATCGGGCGGGTGGAGATCGGGCGGGTGGAGATCGGGCGTGGAGATCGGGCGGGTGGAGATCGGGCGGGGGTGGAGATCATCGGGCGGGTGGAGATCGGGCGAGATCGGGCGGGTGGAGATCGAGCGGGTGGAGATCGGGTGGGTGGAGATCGGGCGGGTGGAGATCGGGCGGGTGGAGATCGGGCGGGTGGAGATCGGGAGGGTGGAGATCGAGCGGGTGGAGATCGGGCGGGTGGAGATCAGGCGGGTGGAGATCGGGTGGGTGGAGATCGGGTGGGTGGAGATCAGGCGTGTGGAGATCGGGTGGGTGGAGATCGGGTGGGTGGAGATCGGGCGTCTTGAGGTCAGGCGCGTGCAGATCGGGCTTGTGCAGATCGGGCGAGTGGAGATCGAGTAAGTGGTAATCGGACGGACGGGGATCGAGTAGGCGGAAGATCGGGTGGGTGGGAGATCAGGCGACAAGCCAAACGAGAGATGTGACCAGGTATCGGAAGAGAAACCAGGCGAGACAGCCAGTAAGAGAGCGGGCGGACGTGGGAGCACGCGGGTGGACGATTGATTGGGTGAATAGAGTAGATAAGAAGCGAACCACCTGACGAGAGTGGAGAGCAGGAGCGAACGAGGGCGAGCGGACGAAAGACCAGTGGGTGGGCGGCCAAGTGGACGCGCTCGATAACAGCCGCGGTGCGGGCGAGGGAGCGGAGGCGGTACAATTAAACTCCGAGCAGAGTTGGTCGGACGCGTCCGGCCGCATCCCTCCCCCGTCCCAGCCTCCCCGTTCCGCCCTCCGCCACTCCGCACCTCACACACGGTGTCGCGTCCTTTCCGCCGAGGTCGCGTCTTCCTGTTCGAGCCTACTAGCGGGACACGTCCTCTGCGCTGGGCCCAGAAGCTTTATTATTCTCGGGCACTTTTCACGGTGGCTCTCAAAATGTGGTTCTCACTTCACCTGCCGTTTGTTTGTCATTGATTAGAAAAAATAGGAGCCTTGAGGAAATTCTTGATGTACCCCGTGTCGTCCCTATCTGGCGTATGTCAATATCTCTTGTCTCGTTCCGTCTCGCCCTTGGCCTCATTTCGAGAGCAAACATAAAAGCGTGAGCTATATTTTGAATATTCCACAACAAAGTGGATTTTTTCTTTCTTCGTTGCAATTAACGTTTTGCTCACTAATATTTTGCAGCATATATTTTCATTACATGTATATTTATGATTTACGTTCTGAATTGCATGAACTTTTGTAGGTTTCTCACGTATATGAGTATTTTATTTAATCGTCACTCTGTCACCTGTCACCATACCACCCTGTGACATTAGTAGGGAGGTAATTACGAATAAATAACGTTCCACTGAGTAAATTTATTCATGATGTGACCTTACTACTGTGTAAAATATGCATTTTAATAATAAAGTTTGTACAAAGAATTGTCACCCTGACCGGGACTCGAACCCAAATCTCCTAGTATACCGCCAATTGCTTCATTTTGTTTAGCTCTTGAATTTTATTTAAATTTCTCACATCACATTCCAAGATTTATTTCCCAACTACTCAGTATTGCAATGCCGTTTCCTGCACTTTGCCTTCTCAACTACACCGTCGCGTCCATTGCCCTCTCGACCGTGAGAGGTGGCTCAGGGTCTCAACTGATGTCACTATACGGCCTCTGACCGGGAGGTGCTAGGTCCTTCACTTTCGAGAGAAGCAGGATTTTCGAAACTAGCTAGGTCGAACTCGATCGGTCTGAAGGATAATTCTACTCCGATCGAAAGCTTTTCGTTGTTTCTCCGATCAGTATTTGCGAATGACGGAGCAGTACCATGGCAAATGAGCCATGGACCGCGCGTGATCTTTCCTTCGCATTCCTTGTCCTATTCTCGTCTCATTTTTACACACACACATTCCCTACACAACCACACATGCCGGGAGACCGATCGGGAGTTTAGAACGTGTCCCGGCTGGGGTGGTGCCCCGCTGGTTGGAGATACCTGGTTGAGGGAAACCTCGTTAGCCGACCGATAGGTCGGCACCGGATCACACCAACCCGCGCGGAATGATCACCCCCATATCCCGCAAGAAAACATGCACTACTAATGACTAACGACCTTTGCCGTTGATGTGACAGGAGTCACTAAACAACTAACCAAACCAAACCGAACACGAATCTCCTAGCACAGGCGCGCCTATTATTTGTTTCGCTCCTGAATTTAATTTAAATTACATCATATTCCAAGATTTGTTTCCTAACTTCTCACTCATGCAACGTCGTTTCCCTTGCTTTGCCTTCTCAACTCCGCCGTTGACTGGAATGCCCTCTCCCGCCGCCAGCCGCCCGCGCTGAGTGGAGCGGAGAAAGCCCTGCCGCCCGCGGCCGAGCGATGGTGGGAGGTGGGTCGTGGGCGGGGCCAGTCGGAGGCGGCGGTGGCAGCGCCGCGATTAGATTAGCACGGAGCTCCCGAAAGGCCGCTGAGCCCCGCCTCCACCTCCACCTCCATCCCCCTCCGCCGTCGCCGCCGCCGAGCGCTGCAGTGATCCGGGGGAGGTAGCCGCAGCTCCCGTAAACGTCTGCAAACACTGTGCGGCTTTGTTTGAAGACCGCGTGCCCGCCAGCGCGCTAGCCCCCTCGGGGATTCGTAAGGGAGGGCGCGATATCTGATCTAGAAGATGGCATGAAGTTGCACCCAGTCTTCCCGATCATAAATTAATATAAATATTATGTTTATAAGTAATGGCTGATCTGTAAGGCATTTAAAAAAGATTAAATCATACATTTTCAGAACTTGGAAAGATAAACTTTGCTTGTAGACAAATTAATACCCCCTTTGAAACAGCTTTTAATTGGCTCCCTTCTGAAAGAACAAAGATACAACGTTAACTGATCTGCGATTAGTTCAAGTCTACTTAAAATATCTGTTAAATTGTGAGTTTATATCGATCATTATCATGTAACTTAATTCAAATTACTGAATTTCATGAAGTGATATTCATAGATCAATTCCATGAAGGGAATGGACCTTATGCATCCTGAATATTGGGTATATTGTTTGATAGCCAACAGCGTGAGTGGAATTGCTGAAATATAAACATAGTTTCAAATACTGTTACAATGTTATCGAATTTTATAGTAATACTTATTTAAAAATTACTACAAAAACTAGACGGCACAAATGTATTGATCTATGTTCGCACATAATTTAAATACAATGTAAATATAAACAATTTGTCAATTTTCAAACCCACTGAAACACATTGTAATAAAACATTATTTTCTACATTTTTACGTTTATCTCATCTTATTCTTTCAAAATACTTGTAATTACATTTTAATAGATTTTTTGGAACTGTTATTCACTACAAAATATTTTTCATGTGCGTAAAATATCTTCACAATGTCTGAAGTTGTCAGAGCCACGCGCACTATTACATCTGGTAGTAACCAACTAACGCTACGACTAGAGTTTCGGCTGTGGATGAAACTGCATATTATCTCGCATACTTGTTTGTTGTAAGTTGTGTGTTTGAAAGAAGAAGAAACTAGAAATTCCTCCGACACAATATTTGAAATGAGCGAACTAGTTCCACCCAGCGTAACGGCAGCACAGACGCACCCGCTGCGCTAGGCGAGGCTGCCGTCGGGGCATCAGAGAAAGGCAGCTGGCTCCCAACCCAACGCACAGAGCGCACGCGGTGTTCGCTCACAGAATATGAGCGACGACGACGACGACGGTGACGACGACGACGGCTGCGGCGGCGGCGACGGCGACGGCGACGACGACGGTGACGGCGACGGCGACGGCGACGGCGACGGCGACGGCGACGGTGACGGTGACGGTGACGGCGACGGCGACGGCGGCGGTGGCAGCGGAGGCAGCGGAGGCCAGGACGACGGCGGCGGCGGCGGCGACAGTGATAGCGGCGACGGTGGCGGCGGTGGGCAGGGTGGATGTGGTGACGGGAGCGGGGGTAAGGGCAGCGGTGCAGGGCGGTTGTGGTGGCGGTGGCGTTGGTGGCGATGGTGCGGTGGCGGAGGTGAGTCGAGGCGAGGGCGGTGGCGGTGGCGGTGGCGGTGGCGGTGGCGGTGGCGGTGGCGGTGGCGGTGGCCTTGGCGGTGGCCGTGGCGGTGGCCGTGGCGGTGGCGGTGGCGGGGGCGGGGGCGGTGGTGGTGGCGGGGGCGGGGGCGGGAACGGAGGCGGTGGTGGCGGCGGCGGTGGCGGCGACGACGAGGGCCACTTCACATTCCTCGCGAGCATTTGCTGCTCGCAGCGCGACAGCGCGGGCCAAGAGAGGGCGCTTCGGAGGACGCGGGGGCCGGCCGCAGACGAACGGCGAAGACGGCAAAGCCAGCAGAATAGCAGGAAGGTGGAGCGTAATACACACTAGCAACGGACGTAG